>JAIOJX010000004.1:139039122-139461622 GCA_022376925.1 Tragulus kanchil
CTACAGTCCATGGGATCACTAAGAGTCAGACGCGATTGAGTGTCTGAGCACACATATACATCGTTATGTATAATATATATATATATATATATATATTTATATATATATATAAATTTCCTTAAACATGTCAGAATAAAAATGAACAGACAAAAAACTCTGAGATGGTCTGAATGTGTGTATTTCCCCTCAAATTCAGGCATTGAAATTGCAATGCACGATGTGTTGTTAAAGACAGGGTTTTAAGGAGGGACTCTTGCCATGAGATTGCAACACTCATGAATGGGATTTGTGCTAATATAAAAAAGACCTCACAGAACTCCCCAGCCCCATCACCTTAGGATATAATATGAAGTCTGTGACCCAGAGAGAGCTCTTGCTGACCATGCTGTTCCCTGATTGCAGACTTGCAACCTTCATAAATACGAGAAAGAAATCTTTGCTGTTTACAGGCCACCCAGTCTGTGGCATTAATATTTTGTTACTGTAGCCTGAAAGAATGAAGACAATGTCTAAGCGTTTAATGAGCAAATAAACACTGCCTGTTTAAAGCATAATGAGACAATTTGCATGAGCTTTTTAATATGGTATCATAAACATTAAAATTAGGATTTAAGCAGTGGGTTATCTGAAAGGAAACTTTAAAGGGATAAATTTATATGTTTGATGAATATCTTAATAGAGTTGCCTAGTTTTGTTTTAAGTTTAATGAAACTCAGAATGTAAAGCAATATTCTGGGAGCCTGCAAATTGTCTTCTAACACTGGCTCTTGTATCACACTACAGAGCTTCAACTGTGTCCTACTCCTTGTGACCCTGTGGGCTGTGGCCCACCAGGCTCCTCTGTCCATGGCATTCTCCAGGCAAAATCATACAGGTACTTAGATTTCAAGTCAGGACTGTAATGGTTGATGCAATCTGTCACCATTTCCATCTTGAAAGATGGATATAGGAGGAGTTTGGAGAGAAGAAAGTATGAGTGGTGTGGTAGGAGCTAATATCCATGGATTAGATTCTAATATTAGTTGAGCTAATGGTAATTGTGCTTTCTATTACATCACATAATCAAGATGCATCACTAAATTAATATGTAAGAAATACAGAGCCATCCAATATTTTATAAGCCTCTCATTTCAGCACTTTTGGAAGCCAATTTCCATACTCATTTTCCTAGTTCCAGTAAATGAATCTGAAGTACTACAATTTATCCCTGACTAACCTATTTGGTATTAAATATGTTTTGGAACCAACCATAACAAATATCACATCTGAAATTAGTATTTCTGGAATTATTTTCAAGAAGCAAAAGTAATTGCAGATTTTTATATTTTGTCTGCTTCTATTTTTTTCTATCTTTAAGATGGTTGTTCAGATAGTTTACTTAACATCAGTCAGATTGTGTTATTTAATAGAAAGATATCATTTGTATAAACAAATAGCCACTTAATTGAAATAAAAATGCCAACTGCTGTGGACTATATTTGTATATACAGACATATCTATATATTATATATGTATATATTTATAATGTATATATCATATAATTTCAACAAATTATCTTGAGATACTATAAGAAATGTATTTGGATAGAATTAGGATTTTCAGCCTTAAATTTGTCTATTTACTATTTATTAATTATCTTTGATTACTAGATAAAAATAATATTTTATTAGTTTATTAAGTTTCTGCACTGAAACTGAAACTGTTAGTCACTCAGCCATGTCTGATTCTTTGTGACCCCAGGGACTATAGCCCACCAGGTTCTTCTGTCCATGGGATTCTCCAAGAAGAATACTGAACTGGGTTGCCATTTCCTCCTCCAGGGTGCCTTCTCCACTCAGGGATAGAATCTGGGTCTCCTGCAATGCACACAGATTGTTTACCATCTGAAACACTAGGACCAGATAATTATTTTATTTTAAATAATGAATAAAAGCAAACATTTACTACAAAAATAGATATATTATTTAGACCCTGATTGACTATTGAATAGTGAATAGCACTGTATTACTCTATATTATAACCAATAATTCTAGCATATATATATATATATATATATATATATATGCATGTGTGTGTGTGTGTGCGTATATGTATTTATTTATTTATTTATTTATTTATTTATTTATTTATTTATTATTAGGATAAGCCAGGTGGCACAATGGTAAAGAATCTGCCTGCAAGTGCAGGAGACACCAGAGACACAGGTTCAATCTCTGGGTTGGGAAGAACCTCTGGAGTAGGAAATGGCAAGCCACTCTAGTATTTTTGCCTGGAAAATCTCATGGACAGAGGAACCTGGTGGGTTGCAATCTATGGAGTGGACACGACTTGAGCTCAACTGAGCATGCAGGTGACTTGTATCCGTTTAGTGTTTTGATTGCTTCTTTTCATTTAAAATCTTTGAAGTGATAAATAGTACATGTTGTTTCACCTGTGAACAATTATTTAAAACTAAAGTGAACTGTAAACTCCACAGGTCTAGGACAATCCATTTACTCACATTTATAACTAATGTTTGTGTGTGTCTTGTATACTAGATTATACACATTGATTGGATGAGTATAACTTGGAAGAAACCCATCCCACTTTTGTACTTTAGTTTTTTAAGTTTTTTCACAGCAAAATTATAAGAGATATTGCTCTGTTCCTCTCTATAGAAGAAAAGGAACAGTAAAACAAAGGCAAATTGCTCTGATGACAAAGAAAATTTTGATATTAAAGTAATTACAGTTCTGACATATATATTTTCTGAAATATTGTATTATATACTTATTTAGTCAACAGCAAATTTGTTAATACTCAAGACAAGTATAATGTGATACATTATTACTTGACAGTAAACTGTTTCCCCAGTATAAGTTATTATCTGTCATGTTCTTTGAGGGGAGTCGAGGCTCTGGTATAATATAACCTAGACACTTAAATTCTATTAGGTGGGATTAACAAGGCTAATACATAGATTCCCAAGAGATGTAATCAGAAGCTATAAAGTTAAGCTTACATATTTATGTGTCTTACATATTCATGTATCATTTAAAGTGAAAGTGTTAGTAGCTCAGTTGTGTCTGACTCTTTGAAAGGCTATGTATGGACTGTAGCCTTCCAGGCTTCTTTGCCCATGGAATTCTCCAGGCAAGAGTACTGAAGTGGCCAGCCTTTCCATTCTCCAGGGTATCTTCCAGATACAGGGATGGTACCCAGGTCTCCGACATTGCAGCCAGATTCTTTAATATCTGAGCCACCAGGGAAGCCCATAAGCTGCTTGCTAAAGAGTGTTGATGTTTTGGTCTTAACTAGAAATATTATACAATAAGTTTCCTAGTTGCCTCCAAATCTGGATGTTTACTGAAAACCTGTGTGATTAATGATTCATGTGGTTCATGGACCACATTGTAAGAATATTATGGATGAAGTTACATCCTGTATTATCAGCTTGGGAGTTAGTCCTCAGATCCTTCTCAGCTACATTCACTTGGGCTACTAGGTAGGACTAGTGAATATATTTGTCCAAGTCATTCACTTTTTAGTGAATTCAATGATTTATATCATATCATTGTAAATTACTATAGCTTATGATATGATGTTTTGCAACTATTTTTCCTTCCTGCTTCATGTTTTATCATTCTCTAATGCCTGATAACTCCACTTGATGTTGTTTAGTTGTTAAGTTGTATCTGACTGTTTGTGACCCCATAGACTGGAGCCCACTAGGCTCCTCCGTCCATGAAATTCTCCAGGCAAGAATACTGGAGTAGGTTATCATTTCCTTCTCCAGGGGATTTTCCTGACCCCATACCCAGTCTCCTGCTTGCATATAGATTTTTTACCACTAACAAGCCTGGGAAACCCATCTCCACTTATACAATTCAATTGTATTACATTAATATCAGTCTCAGAAAATTCCATTTATTCACCTTCTAGTATCTTTTATTTCTTATAGCTGACTAACCATCAGATTAAGTTTTGCTTGCCATTTAAATCAGGAAATCTTTTCTGACTCTTAGAGGTGTGCCCCGTTGCTCTCCTATCGTATCCATGGCATCTGGAAGGTAGTGTTTTGGAGCACCTTCTTCACTCTATTGCAGTTGTTAGCTTGTTCTTATCATCCTTTCCAACCTGCAAAAATCCATGCATTTTTATACCCACAGCAATTCACACAGTGATTTGTACGTGACAAAAGTTCAATGGTTTTATTTGTATTTATTTTTTCTTGAAGTATAATTGATATACAATATGCTATTAGTCTCAGGTTTACAAGACAGGGTTTAATATCTTTATAAATTATAATTTATTTAGAATTATTAAAAAATTATGCTCATATTTCACTGTAATGTAAAACACATCCTTATTGCTAATTCATTTATTTTTGAATGGGCTAGATCTTTGTTCTTATGTAGAGTTTTCTCTCGTTGTAGCAGGTGGGGACTATTCTCTAATTGTGATGAACAGGCTTCTCACTGCAGTGGCTTCTCTCCTTGCAGAGCACAGCTCCAGGGCTCACAGGCTTCAGTAATTGTGACACATTCCAAGCTTGGGAGTTAGTCCTCAGATCCTTCTCAGCTACATTCACTTGGGCTACTAGGTAGGACTAGTGAATATATTTGTCCAAGTCATTCACTTTTTAGTGAATTCAATGATTTATATCATATCATTGTAAATTACTATAGCTTATGATATGATGTTTTGCAACTATTTTTCCTTCCTGCTTCATGTTTTATCATTCTCTAATGCCTGATAACTCCACTTGATGTTGTTTAGTTGTTAAGTTGTATCTGACTGTTTGTGACCCCATAGACTGGAGCCCACTAGGCTCCTCCGTCCATGAAATTCTCCAGGCAAGAATACTGGAGTAGGTTATCATTTCCTTCTCCAGGGGATTTTCCTGACCCCATACCCAGTCTCCTGCTTGCATATAGATTTTTTACCACTAACAAGCCTGGGAAACCCATCTCCACTTATACAATTCAATTGTATTACATTAATATCAGTCTCAGAAAATTCCATTTATTCACCTTCTAGTATCTTTTATTTCTTATAGCTGACTAACCATCAGATTAAGTTTTGCTTGCCATTTAAATCAGGAAATCTTTTCTGACTCTTAGAGGTGTGCCCCGTTGCTCTCCTATCGTATCCATGGCATCTGGAAGGTAGTGTTTTGGAGCACCTTCTTCACTCTATTGCAGTTGTTAGCTTGTTCTTATCATCCTTTCCAACCTGCAAAAATCCATGCATTTTTATACCCACAGCAATTCACACAGTGATTTGTACGTGACAAAAGTTCAATGGTTTTATTTGTATTTATTTTTTCTTGAAGTATAATTGATATACAATATGCTATTAGTCTCAGGTTTACAAGACAGGGTTTAATATCTTTATAAATTATAATTTATTTAGAATTATTAAAAAATTATGCTCATATTTCACTGTAATGTAAAACACATCCTTATTGCTAATTCATTTATTTTTGAATGGGCTAGATCTTTGTTCTTATGTAGAGTTTTCTCTCGTTGTAGCAGGTGGGGACTATTCTCTAATTGTGATGAACAGGCTTCTCACTGCAGTGGCTTCTCTCCTTGCAGAGCACAGCTCCAGGGCTCACAGGCTTCAGTAATTGTGACACATGGACTCAGTAGTTATGGATCCTGGGCTTTAGAGCATGAGTTCAATAGTTGAGTTGGTCAGGCTTAGCTGCCCTGTGGCATGAGGGATTGTCTCAGATTTGGGTTCCAAGCCATGTCTCCTGCATTGGTGGGTGTATTCTTTACCATTGCAACACCATTGAAGTTTAAGGTACATTTCAAATTAAATAAGCCTTCTCCTGGTTTTATATGGAAGAAGGAACAGGTGACTTCCTGACAATTTCTTTCCTTTTCTAAAAAGGATTGAATTTGTCAATTAAAAACATCTTGTGACACATGCAAAAATTATGCTTAAAGTTTATCTCCTTTACTCCTCCATGAGGACACACACTGTTATACCCAATGCCTCTCACCCACAACGTGTAGGCAGCAGAGACTTGTATATGAGTCTGTCTGAAAATTACTATAAAACATACCTTAAAATAGAATTATAAAATTACATGACTAAAATAAAGTCAGGAGTCTCAGCCACCAGCAAAGGGGAATGATTGGAAAAATCAGGAAATAAAATCCAACTTTAGCAGCAAGAGAGTGGAAAGGGTAAAGAGGAAAGACTTCCTGAGAGACATGGCAACTGAACAAATCTTTCAGCACAAGCATGATGAAAGGATAAGGAGAAGCAGGAAAAAAATTAAATGTATTTTAAGTCCTTACATGTATTTTAAATCCTTCCTCCCCCACTCCCTTCCCTTTTGGGGAGTGCGGGTAGGTGGTGGAAACAAACTTATCTCTCTCTCTTTGTTTAATTAAGAAAGTGGTTCCATTTTTTAAAAATTACCCAGACTTTCTGGATGGTCTGCACTGGGACTCCTCCTCTGGGGTCCTTTTGTGGATTTGCTAGGAACAGACATTCCCTGGACCTTTTCCTGGACTTACCAGAAAGTGGACAACAGGGAGTCACCTATCACCAGTCAGTCATTGCCACCACAGATCTTCATCAGAATCCTCCAATAATCCCCTGAAGCATATCCAAGAGGTCATAGTATAGCAACTTGCCACACAGCCACTTGCACTCCAATCTGATGTCCAGGAGGCTGATCTGATTGTGAGATACCAGGATGTGAATCAGCATTTGGTTCTTTCTTTCTGCTCCACTTGTGGCCTTATAAAGCCTTTCAGCAAAGAGAAGCTGGAGTGTTCTTGAGACATTCCTCCATGACCAGCATTCTCTGCTCCAGGACCCCAACCATCTCTAAGCAGATGCTCTTCTCAATGTTCCACCTGTCTGGCATTAGCTGATACCGAAATCCACCAGGAGCATACGGGATGGTGTCTTGGTTTCCAAACAGGGCTTGAGGCATGACAGGGGTGACAGATCCAGACCCTGGATACCCTGGGTAGCCTGACCTCAGCTGATAGCACCCAGAAAGAGGCATTAGAGGCTGCCAAGGGTGGGCTCCTGGGGACTGTTGCCCTGAGGTCCAATGTGGGTTGACTGACACTTTTGGGGAATTTGGGCTGTCTGAAAATTACTATAAAACATACCTTAAAATAGAATTATAAAATTACATGACTAAAATAAAGTCAGGAGTCTCAGCCACCAGCAAAGGGGAATGATTGGAAAAATCAGGAAATAAAATCCAACTTTAGCAGCAAGAGAGTGGAAAGGGTAAAGAGGAAAGACTTCCTGAGAGACATGGCAACTGAACAAATCTTTCAGCACAAGCATGATGAAAGGATAAGGAGAAGCAGGAAAAAAATTAAATGTATTTTAAGTCCTTACATGTATTTTAAATCCTTCCTCCCCCACTCCCTTCCCTTTTGGGGAGTGCGGGTAGGTGGTGGAAACAAACTTATCTCTCTCTCTTTGTTTAATTAAGAAAGTGGTTCCATTTTTTAAAAATTACCCAGACTTTCTGGATGGTCTGCACTGGGACTCCTCCTCTGGGGTCCTTTTGTGGATTTGCTAGGAACAGACATTCCCTGGACCTTTTCCTGGACTTACCAGAAAGTGGACAACAGGGAGTCACCTATCACCAGTCAGTCATTGCCACCACAGATCTTCATCAGAATCCTCCAATAATCCCCTGAAGCATATCCAAGAGGTCATAGTATAGCAACTTGCCACACAGCCACTTGCACTCCAATCTGATGTCCAGGAGGCTGATCTGATTGTGAGATACCAGGATGTGAATCAGCATTTGGTTCTTTCTTTCTGCTCCACTTGTGGCCTTATAAAGCCTTTCAGCAAAGAGAAGCTGGAGTGTTCTTGAGACATTCCTCCATGACCAGCATTCTCTGCTCCAGGACCCCAACCATCTCTAAGCAGATGCTCTTCTCAATGTTCCACCTGTCTGGCATTAGCTGATACCGAAATCCACCAGGAGCATACGGGATGGTGTCTTGGTTTCCAAACAGGGCTTGAGGCATGACAGGGGTGACAGATCCAGACCCTGGATACCCTGGGTAGCCTGACCTCAGCTGATAGCACCCAGAAAGAGGCATTAGAGGCTGCCAAGGGTGGGCTCCTGGGGACTGTTGCCCTGAGGTCCAATGTGGGTTGATCTGACACTGGGGATGTTGGAAATGGATATGTTCCAGGAAAAGGGCACATTCCCTATGGAGGAACTGGCTGTTGAGTGAGAAAAGGGCTGAGCAAACCCCTCAGAGAGGAACAGAGGGTCCCAGGGCACAGGTTTGGCAGGCTGGCTCCTCAAACATCCAGAACCTGTTGATCACCTTTCCAAAGAAGGAGTCCTGACTAAATTGCCCTGCATATTTACCATGGCTTTCCAGCCATTTTCTGGGCGGGTTGGAAGAGGAGTAGCCAGCACTGAATCAAACTCTCCCCCAGGTGCAGCAGCAGGTGGCTGCTATGGGCGGTTGAAGCCTGGGTGATCCACAGCTAGATCTGGCCACCAGCCACAGCAGTAGTGGACTGTGAGGGACAAAAGGAGACATAGGCAGGAGCTGCTACTTCCGCTGGCATCTGGGCAGGACACCTTAGGTCTAGAGGCCCTTGGACCACTCAGGTGACGGCAGGGCATTTTACATCCTCCTCTTTGACTTCATGAGGAACTGAACATTTATTTGTAAATTATCACCTACATTTTGCCAGATCCTTTGCTTTCCGAATGTTTAGTGAATAAAGATCTTTTCTGCTAAAGCAGGAATGTGTACATGACCTGAGTGCCTAGTTCCCCAGTTTTTGTTTTTCATTTTTTCATAATTCCTTGGTATACTGATATACTAGATTATAAAGATTCAAGAAATTCACTCTTCTTAACAAAGACTGCATTGACTTTTCTGGAAAATAAAGATGTGCAATGGAATGATAGGTGGAATACTGAGAACAGATTTTTATTGTTAATGTATTTTATGTTTAATAATAGTGTTATGCTAGGATTTCCATATGTCTATTTTTAGGAAAATTTATAGTGAAGAAAATGTGGGCAATGAAAAAGGTTATGTTTGTTGTCTGCGTTTATAAATAATTAGCCTTATATCAGTAGAGTAGAGTTAATGGCCTCGTTCAAGTTAAAGAGCAACTTTGAAAAAGATGAATTTATTCCCTGGTTGAAATGTTTCAACTTTTATTTTATTTTTTTTAAATTTTGGCCTCCTTTATTGGTTATTTATTTATTTATTTTCATCCATCTTTATTCGTTGACCTGTGTGGGCCTCCCATTGCAGTGGCCTCTCTGGTAGCAGTGCACGGGCTCTGGGCACATGCATTCCAGAGTGCTGGCTGGTAATTGAACACACTGGTCCAGCCGCTCAGCAACATGTGGGATCTTCCCCCACCAAGGATCAAACCTGTGCCTCTTGCACCGCAAGGCAGACTCCTTGCCCACTGGACCACCAGGGAAGTCCACAACTTATGTTTATAAATAGTCTTTATTCATATGCATGAAGCTAGCATTAAAAATGTATCGTTATATTTGTAAAGCACAACAACTTATTTTCTTTTTCTTTGTATCTTCAGATGTTACCTGATAAAAATCATGATTTAGCGTTAAGAAAAACAAAACAAAAAAGGTTTAATTTTCTGACCAGGAGATGAATAAACTTCTAGCCTGCACAATTCATGTTTTGCCAAAACTTTTATTAATATGTCATGGACAATTTAATTCAGTTTTGCCTTAGATGAATCACCTGGTAGTACTGATGACTCTTAGTTTGTTGAAACTTGAGAAACAAAAACTTTAACTATTCAATAGTATTTTATAATCAGATGATAGAAAATATATAATGCTCATGACAGATACATTAAAATTTTTATTTCTAAATACTTTAGAGTATTTATATGATGTAAAAGTTATCAACAGTTATAAAGACATTTCTTATTTACTTCAGAAGTTATTGATCAACTAATCTTATTTTATAAATCAAATTTGGAATACTGAGAACAGATTTTTATTGTTAATGTATTTTATGTTTAATAATAGTGTTATGCTAGGATTTCCATATGTCTATTTTAGGAAAATTTATAGTGAAGAAAATGTGGGCAATGAAAAAGGTTATGTTTGTTGTCTGCGTTTATAAATAATTAGCCTTATATCAGTAGAGTAGAGTTAATGGCCTCGTTCAAGTTAAAGAGCAACTTTGAAAAAGATGAATTTATTCCCTGGTTGAAATGTTTCAACTTTTATTTTATTTTTTTTAAATTTTGGCCTCCTTTATTGGTTATTTATTTATTTATTTTCATCCATCTTTATTCGTTGACCTGTGTGGGCCTCCCATTGCAGTGGCCTCTCTGGTAGCAGTGCACGGGCTCTGGGCACATGCATTCCAGAGTGCTGGCTGGTAATTGAACACACTGGTCCAGCCGCTCAGCAACATGTGGGATCTTCCCCCACCAAGGATCAAACCTGTGCCTCTTGCACCGCAAGGCAGACTCCTTGCCCACTGGACCACCAGGGAAGTCCACAACTTATGTTTATAAATAGTCTTTATTCATATGCATGAAGCTAGCATTAAAAATGTATCGTTATATTTGTAAAGCACAACAACTTATTTTCTTTTTCTTTGTATCTTCAGATGTTACCTGATAAAAATCATGATTTAGCGTTAAGAAAAACAAAACAAAAAAGGTTTAATTTTCTGACCAGGAGATGAATAAACTTCTAGCCTGCACAATTCATGTTTTGCCAAAACTTTTATTAATATGTCATGGACAATTTAATTCAGTTTTGCCTTAGATGAATCACCTGGTAGTACTGATGACTCTTAGTTTGTTGAAACTTGAGAAACAAAAACTTTAACTATTCAATAGTATTTTATAATCAGATGATAGAAAATATATAATGCTCATGACAGATACATTAAAATTTTTATTTCTAAATACTTTAGAGTATTTATATGATGTAAAAGTTATCAACAGTTATAAAGACATTTCTTATTTACTTCAGAAGTTATTGATCAACTAATCTTATTTTATAAATCAAATTTGGAATAGCCAATGGAAATTTGAGGTAAATTTCCATGAGAATTCTCTTTAAAAGGTAATAGCCAGAATGGCCATCATCCACAAATCGACAGACAATAAATGCTGGAGAGGCTGCGGAGAAAAGGGAACCCTCCTGCATTGCTGGTGGGAGTGTAAATTGATACAGCCTCTATGGAAGACAGTCTGGAGATCTCTTAAAAAACTAAAAATAGAAGCACCATATGACCCAGCAATCCCACTCTTAGGCTTATACCTTGATGAAATCAAAACTGAAAGAAGCACCTGTACCCCAATGTTCATTGCAGCTCTCTATACAATAGCTAGAACATGGAAGGAACCTAGATGCCCATCGACGAACGAAGGGATTCAAAAGCTCTGGTACATATATACAATGGAATACTACACAGCTGTAAAGAGAAATGCAGAAGAATCAGCCTTCATGAGGTGGCTGGATCTAGAACGTATCCTAAAAAGTGAAGTCAGTCAGAAAGAGAAGGACAAATACAGTATATTAACACATATATATGGAATCTAGTAGGATGGTGATGATGGCACATGCAGTGAAGCGACAGAAAGACAGACATGGACAGTGGACATATGGACATTTTGGGGAAGGAACAGTGGGTGAGAGGCGTAAGGGAAGTAGCATGAAGGCCTGTACTATCATAAGTGAAGAAAATAGCTCTAGTCATTGCTCTGTGAGAAAAGGGGATCCTTCAGGGGTGCTATGTGATGGTTGGGAGGGGATGGAAGGGGGGGATATACATGTGACTAATCTGAGAATATGCATGTCTGTGAACAACAAAACTCTGTAAAAGTTAAAAGTAAAATAAAGGTTTAAAAAAAAAAAAAACGGTAATAGCATTCTTTGAGAATGCAAAAATTAAGAAAATATTTTTCTTGCTAGTGGGGTTTTCTTTCAAAATGTAGTTAAGGAAATTCCTCAGACTGTATTCAATATTCTTATTTTTATCTCTAAATTATGGTTTTAAATTTTATATCACACATCATTTTTATTTTGAATATTTGCATAATTAAAATTGGCATATTTAGGGATATAATCCACATCATGTTAATAATAATGTAATATATACCTGAAAGTTGCTAAGAAAGATCTTAAATGTTCTCACCACAGAAAAGAAATGGTAATTAAATAACTTGATGCAGGTTGTAGCTAATACTGCTGTAGTATTGATTTTATAAAACATACATGTGTTAAATAAATGCATTGCACATTTTAAACTTACACTTATGTTGTATATCAATTATATCTAAATAAAGATGGAAAATTAAAATCTGGCATTTTCATAAAAATAACTGGGAAAAGTAGCACTGAATTAAAAAAAAATTCATATATGATACCTTACAATTTCTGCACGTATGTAAAAATGGCATAGCAAAAAGGCACCAGAAGTACCTAGTATCATAAACAAACACAGAACCAACTGTATCACAGCTTGTTCATCTAAAGACTCAATTCTATGAGGTTGCATTTTAATAAGTAGAACATCCCCTCCTATACACACCAGAGATGTGTACCTTCTAATCTCAAAACCTGTGAATATACTTCCTACATAGATTAAGAGATGTGATTATGTTATGACTGCAGTGGGAAGATTATCCTGGATTGTCATGATAGGGCCAATGTAATCCAAAGTATCCTTACCAGAGAAAATCAGGAGGGTAAGAATCAGAGTAAGGGAAGAAGCAGAGGTCAGAGTGATGTGGGGCCATGAGTCAAGGAATGTAGGCAGCTTCTAGAATACAGCAAGCATGGGTTCCTTCCTCAGGAAAAATAGCTCTAGTCATTTGAGAAAGGGGATCCTTCAGGGTGCTATGTGATGGTTGGGAGGGGATGGAAGGGGGGGATATACATGTGACTAATCTGAGAATATGCATGTCTGTGAACAACAAAACTCTGTAAAAGTTAAAAGTAAAATAAAGGTTTAAAAACCAAACGGTAATAGCATTCTTTGAGAATGCAAAAATTAAGAAAATATTTTTCTTGCTAGTGGGGTTTTCTTTCAAAATGTAGTTAAGGAAATTCCTCAGACTGTATTCAATATTCTTATTTTTATCTCTAAATTATGGTTTTAAATTTTATATCACACATCATTTTTATTTTGAATATTTGCATAATTAAAATTGGCATATTTAGGGATATAATCCACATCATGTTAATAATAATGTAATATATACCTGAAAGTTGCTAAGAAAGATCTTAAATGTTCTCACCACAGAAAAGAAATGGTAATTAAATAACTTGATGCAGGTTGTAGCTAATACTGCTGTAGTATTGATTTTATAAAACATACATGTGTTAAATAAATGCATTGCACATTTTAAACTTACACTTATGTTGTATATCAATTATATCTAAATAAAGATGGAAAATTAAAATCTGGCATTTTCATAAAAATAACTGGGAAAAGTAGCACTGAATTAAAAAAAATTCATATATGATACCTTACAATTTCTGCACGTATGTAAAAATGGCATAGCAAAAAGGCACCAGAAGTACCTAGTATCATAAACAAACACAGAACCAACTGTATCACAGCTTGTTCATCTAAAGACTCAATTCTATGAGGTTGCATTTTAATAAGTAGAACATCCCCTCCTATACACACCAGAGATGTGTACCTTCTAATCTCAAAACCTGTGAATATACTTCCTACATAGATTAAGAGATGTGATTATGTTATGACTGCAGTGGGAAGATTATCCTGGATTGTCATGATAGGGCCAATGTAATCCAAAGTATCCTTACCAGAGAAAATCAGGAGGGTAAGAATCAGAGTAAGGGAAGAAGCAGAGGTCAGAGTGATGTGGGGCCATGAGTCAAGGAATGTAGGCAGCTTCTAGAATACAGCAAGCATGGGTTCCTTCCTAGAGCATCTGGAAACACCTTGATTTTAGAAGTTTTAAACTCCTGAACTGTAAAATTATACATCTGTGCTATTTTAAGACAATAATTTTGTGATAGTTTATAAAAGCAGTGATATAAAACAAATAAACTGTCAAAGAACAAGGTAATATAAACATTATAGCCGTATATAAGGGACAGGAACCATCATTTCTTTTTCTAAAAGGTCTTCATTCAAGAAATATTATTATTAATAGCAATATTTGGATTCAAAAATTTCCCTATATATTTTCTATTTCAAGTACTTTCTACTTTTGATCCCAGTTAATCTTTGGTAAGTATTTACAATGGCTTCCCACTTTTATTTTTTTTAATTCATCAATAGATGGTGTCTACTGTCTACTTTCACATTCACTGAATGCTACTTCAGCTAATAGAAATGTCATGAAAATATTTGTCATGAAAATCTGCTCTGGTCAGACAAGAAGCATGGAATAGAGAAGAAAAATTGCAGCTGAGACCAACCTAAACCAATTATTCACTAGTCAAATTACCCAAAGACTACACATTCATGCAGACTCCCAGTTGAGGTCAACCAAAACCAAAAGAATGAATCCAATGAATCACAGATTATATTGCCAGTTCACAGAATCCTGAGCAAAATAATTATTGTTTTAACCCACAAATAAACATGATAGTTTGTTACAAAGAACTAACCACCTAATGCACATTTTATAAAAACCATGGAGATTCAAACACTCAGGATTCCTAAATGATGGAAGAGAGTTCAGCTTCAAAAGATGGCATATTCCTATGTTTAACATAAATGTGGCCCCTAAGTGCTACGTAAAGATTTTTCATCCTCCTATACACACCAGAGATGTGTACCTTCTAATCTCAAAACCTGTGAATATACTTCCTACATAGATTAAGAGATGTGATTATGTTATGACTGCAGTGGGAAGATTATCCTGGATTGTCATGATAGGGCCAATGTAATCCAAAGTATCCTTACCAGAGAAAATCAGGAGGGTAAGAATCAGAGTAAGGGAAGAAGCAGAGGTCAGAGTGATGTGGGGCCATGAGTCAAGGAATGTAGGCAGCTTCTAGAATACAGCAAGCATGGGTTCCTTCCTAGAGCATCTGGAAACACCTTGATTTTAGAAGTTTTAAACTCCTGAACTGTAAAATTATACATCTGTGCTATTTTAAGACAATAATTTTGTGATAGTTTATAAAAGCAGTGATATAAAACAAATAAACTGTCAAAGAACAAGGTAATATAAACATTATAGCCGTATATAAGGGACAGGAACCATCATTTCTTTTTCTAAAAGGTCTTCATTCAAGAAATATTATTATTAATAGCAATATTTGGATTCAAAAATTTCCCTATATATTTTCTATTTCAAGTACTTTCTACTTTTGATCCCAGTTAATCTTTGGTAAGTATTTACAATGGCTTCCCACTTTTATTTTTTTTAATTCATCAATAGATGGTGTCTACTGTCTACTTTCACATTCACTGAATGCTACTTCAGCTAATAGAAATGTCATGAAAATATTTGTCATGAAAATCTGCTCTGGTCAGACAAGAAGCATGGAATAGAGAAGAAAAATTGCAGCTGAGACCAACCTAAACCAATTATTCACTAGTCAAATTACCCAAAGACTACACATTCATGCAGACTCCCAGTTGAGGTCAACCAAAACCAAAAGAATGAATCCAATGAATCACAGATTATATTGCCAGTTCACAGAATCCTGAGCAAAATAATTATTGTTTTAACCCACAAATAAACATGATAGTTTGTTACAAAGAACTAACCACCTAATGCACATTTTATAAAAACCATGGAGATTCAAACACTCAGGATTCCTAAATGATGGAAGAGAGTTCAGCTTCAAAAGATGGCATATTCCTATGTTTAACATAAATGTGGCCCCTAAGTGCTACTAGATGTAAAACAGACTTTTTGTGAGAAATCAGCTGTCATACAATGAACCTATGAAAGCCAGGCCTGTTTTTTATAGTGCAGCCTATCATACTTGTACTTTAAGGGTGTAGACATAGTTACAGATTTAACTTATAATAAATATGCTATAATAAAGATGCTCCAGCGTTTGTTGAAATCATGCTGTTTATCAGGCACTACTTTAAGGTCTTCCTTCACAAGTTTAAATGTCTTTAGTGCCCTCAAAATCCATATGGGCTATCTATCATGATCATTTATTCTTTAAAGTATAGGAGTATAAGTAAACTGGCTAATTACATGACTTGTAATTACTAAGCCCAATATTTGATGGGTTTAAAAAATCTAATCAATTTACCACAGTGTTAGTCTCAAAAACAAAAGAAAATGAACAAAGAAAATCAAGCTAGTTTGTAATCTTTGTGCTTATAATCAGTTCCATACACAATAAGCACACTCACAATTCTGAATCAGGTATTATTTACAAATTTGATTTACATCTAAATCATTTTTATTTTTCTTTTGCCACTTTGCCATTACAGGGCAATTCGATTCAGTTTAGTTCAGTTGCTCAGGCTTGGCAAACTCTTTGGGACTCCATGGATTGTAGCAGGTCAGGCTTGCCTGACCTTCACCATCACCCGGAGCTTCTCAAACTCATGCTGACTGACTGAGTGATACCATCCAGCCGTATATTCCTTTGCCATTCCCTTCTCCTTTTCCCTTCTATTTTCCCCAGCATCAGGCTCTTTTCCAATGAGTCAGCTGTTCGCTGAAACAGCTGTTTGGTGGCCAAAATACTGGAGCTTCAATTTCAGCATTAGTCCTTCCAGTGAATATTCGGGGTTGATTTCCTTTAGGTTGACTGGTTTGATCTCCTTGAAATGCAAAGGACTCTCAAGAGTCATCTCCAACACATTTCAAAGGCATCAGTTCTTTGGTGCTCAGTCTTCTTTATAGGGCAGTTACTTGGAACCTACTGGACTTTAATGAGAAGTCTGTACTTGCTGTGGGTTGAATCTTGCCCCCTCAAAGATAGGTTCACTTTTTAACTTTAGGTATGTTATTTTATTTGGAAATAGAGTCATTGTGGATATAATTAAGATGTATGTTAAGAAGAGGTCATATGGGCTTCCCTGGTGTCTCAGTGATAAAGAATCCACCTGCTAATGCAGGAAGCCTGGGTTTGATATCTGTACCAGGAAGATTCACATGATCCAGAGAAGTTAATCTTATGCACTGCAACTATTGAGCCTGCATTCTAGAGCCAGGGAGCCTCAATGACTGAAGTCTGCACACTTAAGAGTCTGTGCTCTGCAAAAAAGAGAAGCCACCACACTGAAAAGCCCATGCACCAAACTGGAGTGTAGTCCCCATTTTCCTCAACTAGAGAAAGCTCAAAGAAATCCAGCACACCCCAAAACAAATAAACAACAAAATTATAAAAAAGAAATAAAGAACTGATATACTCAAATGATTGGATTAATTAAAAACAGAAAAGAGGTCATAAAAGTTAAGACTGATCGTGAATTCAATCACTGTAAGAAACAATGTCCTTATAAAAAGCAATGATATACTGACACACAAAGATAATGATATGTGGCAATGGGGTAGATTGACTGATGCATTTGGTTGCTAAAGATTGTCATCTAACAGCAGAGCTGGGAGAGAGGCAAAGGAACATGCTATCCCTCAGAGCTACCAGAAGAAATCAATCTTGTTGACACTTTGTGAATTTCAAAATTTTAGCCTCTAGAACTGCAGGAGAAGAAAATTTTGTGGGACCTTCACCATCACCCCCGGAGCTTCTCAAACTCATGCTGACTGACTGAGTGATACCATCCAGCCGTATATTCCTTTGCCATTCCCTTCTCCTTTTCCCTTCTATTTTCCCCAGCATCAGGCTCTTTTCCAATGAGTCAGCTGTTCGCTGAAACAGCTGTTTGGTGGCCAAAATACTGGAGCTTCAATTTCAGCATTAGTCCTTCCAGTGAATATTCGGGGTTGATTTCCTTTAGGTTGACTGGTTTGATCTCCTTGAAATGCAAAGGACTCTCAAGAGTCATCTCCAACACATTTCAAAGGCATCAGTTCTTTGGTGCTCAGTCTTCTTTATAGGGCAGTTACTTGGAACCTACTGGACTTTAATGAGAAGTCTGTACTTGCTGTGGGTTGAATCTTGCCCCCTCAAAGATAGGTTCATTTTTTAACTTTAGGTATGTTATTTTATTTGGAAATAGAGTCATTGTGGATATAATTAAGATGTATGTTAAGAAGAGGTCATATGGGCTTCCCTGGTGTCTCAGTGATAAAGAATCCACCTGCTAATGCAGGAAGCCTGGGTTTGATATCTGTACCAGGAAGATTCACATGATCCAGAGAAGTTAATCTTATGCACTGCAACTATTGAGCCTGCATTCTAGAGCCAGGGAGCCTCAATGACTGAAGTCTGCACACTTAAGAGTCTGTGCTCTGCAAAAAAGAGAAGCCACCACACTGAAAAGCCCATGCACCAAACTGGAGTGTAGTCCCCATTTTCCTCAACTAGAGAAAGCTCAAAGAAATCCAGCACACCCCAAAACAAATAAACAACAAAATTATAAAAAAGAAATAAAGAACTGATATACTCAAATGATTGGATTAATTAAAAACAGAAAAGAGGTCATAAAAGTTAAGACTGATCGTGAATTCAATCACTGTAAGAAACAATGTCCTTATAAAAAGCAATGATATACTGACACACAAAGATAATGATATGTGGCAATGGGGTAGATTGACTGATGCATTTGGTTGCTAAAGATTGTCATCTAACAGCAGAGCTGGGAGAGAGGCAAAGGAACATGCTATCCCTCAGAGCTACCAGAAGAAATCAATCTTGTTGACACTTTGTGAATTTCAAAATTTTAGCCTCTAGAACTGCAGGAGAAGAAAATTTTGTTGTAAACCACTCAGTTTGAGATTGTTACAGCAGCCATAGGAAACAAGTAAAATACCCTTGACCTAAACTTTGTCGTGAGTAATTTTACCCATTATGCACTGTATGAGACACTAGCTCTTAAACAAATATTTGTAATTCAGGTATATATTATGTGTATGCTAAGTTGCTTCAGACGTGTCTGATTACGTGCGGCCCTATGGGCTGTAACCCACTAGGCTCCTCTGTCCATGGGATTCTTCAGTCAAGAATACTGGAATTGGTTGCCATGCCCTCCTCCAGGGGATATTTCCTGACACAGAAATCAAACCTGTGTCTCTCCCATGTTCTGCATTGGCAGACAGTTACTTTACCACTGGGGAAGCCCCAGACATATATTAAACTGAAGTATTTTTCATTCAAAACTGACTTAAATATCATGGCTTTCTTTTTGGTGACTGACAGCAGTCAGCCACTCTGAGCTTGCAAGTCTATAGATGTTTTTCATATCTTTTTTCCCTTTCATTTCTTCTTGCAAACTGCCCCTGACTCCTTATTTGTCCCTGAGCTCATTTTTTTTTTTTTGGTAATATTTTCTGAGATAAAGTAACCAATAGTAACCAGCATTTTTTCCAATTTTTCCCTCCCATCATGACTTTTTTTTATTTATATTTGTTTTCATTGATCTTTTTATTCTTTGGTATGTATGGGCCTCCCATTGCAGTGACTTCTCATTGCAGAGCACTGACTCTGGGCACATAGGATCCAGAGCGCTGGTTCATAATTGGACACACCAGTCCAGAGGCTCCGTGGCCCGAGGGATTCTTCTGGGGCAGGGATCAAACCAGTGCCCCTTGCACTGCAAGGCCGATTCTCTACCCACTGGACCACTAGGGAATCTCCCATTTTTCCACTTAAACTTCGTTTTTTTCTAACAGTTATTCGTAAAGTTTTAGATTCAATATGTATAAAAGATACCGTAATGCACTCCAGAGACAAAAATAGTAAATCTTGTTGACACTTTGTGAATTTCAAAATTTTAGCCTCTAGAACTGCAGGAGAAGAAAATTTTGTTGTAAACCACTCAGTTTGAGATTGTTACAGCAGCCATAGGAAACAAGTAAAATACCCTTGACCTAAACTTTGTCGTGAGTAATTTTACCCATTATGCACTGTATGAGACACTAGCTCTTAAACAAATATTTGTAATTCAGGTATATATTATGTGTATGCTAAGTTGCTTCAGACGTGTCTGATTACGTGCGGCCCTATGGGCTGTAACCCACTAGGCTCCTCTGTCCATGGGATTCTTCAGTCAAGAATACTGGAATTGGTTGCCATGCCCTCCTCCAGGGGATATTTCCTGACACAGAAATCAAACCTGTGTCTCTCCCATGTTCTGCATTGGCAGACAGTTACTTTACCACTGGGGAAGCCCCAGACATATATTAAACTGAAGTATTTTTCATTCAAAACTGACTTAAATATCATGGCTTTCTTTTTGGTGACTGACAGCAGTCAGCCACTCTGAGCTTGCAAGTCTATAGATGTTTTTCATATCTTTTTTCCCTTTCATTTCTTCTTGCAAACTGCCCCTGACTCCTTATTTGTCCCTGAGCTCATTTTTTTTTTTTTGGTAATATTTTCTGAGATAAAGTAACCAATAGTAACCAGCATTTTTTCCAATTTTTCCCTCCCATCATGACTTTTTTTTATTTATATTTGTTTTCATTGATCTTTTTATTCTTTGGTATGTATGGGCCTCCCATTGCAGTGGCCTCTCTCATTGCAGAGCACTGACTCTGGGCACATAGGATCCAGAGCGCTGGTTCATAATTGGACACACCAGTCCAGAGGCTCCGTGGCCCGAGGGATTCTTCTGGGGCAGGGATCAAACCAGTGCCCCTTGCACTGCAAGGCCGATTCTCTACCCACTGGACCACTAGGGAATCTCCCATTTTTCCACTTAAACTTCGTTTTTTTCTAACAGTTATTCGTAAAGTTTTAGATTCAATATGTATAAAAGAAGTATATCTCAGAGATACAACTGGTTCAGCTCCAGAGACAAAAATAGTAAATATTTTGTCCCAACATTACACTTAATGTTTTTCCAGCCTTGATGACAATTTACTGCTTAACCACAGGAAGGGTTGAGAGAGTTCTCTGGGGTCTCTCTTAAAAAGGCACTAACCCTACTAAAAGAATTCCACTATCGTGACCTAAGGCTCCACCCTCTATTTCAACATATGAATTTCGGAAGGACCTATTCAGTTCATAACAGCTCTGCTAACTGAAAAAGTACTAGAAAGTGTGGACATCTGTGTGCCTATGTTAAAATGGGGACATGATATGGGGACAACAATGATAACATCTACCAAAATATCTCTATGTAAGGATATATTTATTTGATATTACTAATTGACAGGGTAACTTTATAACATTTAAAAGGAAAAGCAGGAAAAATTTTAGGCATCTAAAAACAGCAACATAAATTTTGGTTATTTTGTAAATTGAAAATTAGGTTTATCAATAGTTTCCCAGTATTCTAAAATTGTTAGTATAGAATATATCTTGGAATTCTGCAATAAGTATTTTGCTTTATTAATGAACAATGCCCAAACAGAAAATAAAATCAAAAATTAATGTCATATTTAAAATATACATACATGTACAGTTATTTCACCAGATATTTCAAACATTAAAATATACATGGAATTATTATACATAATAAGATATTCTTTAATTTATGCATGCATGCTCAGTTGCTTCAGTCTGTGTGCAACTCTTTGCCATCTATGAATTATAGCCTGCCAGGCTCCTTTGTCCATGGAATTCTTCAGACCAGAATACTTGAGCTGGTTACCATTTCCTTCTCCAGGGGATTTCCCTACCCAGGGATGGAACCCATGTCTTCTGCATTGCAAGCAGCTTCTTTATCCACTGAGTCACCTGGGAAGTCCCATGATAATACTACTATTGATTATATTACTATATATGTCATCTTTCATGCCTCCATGTGTATGTGTGTGTTTTCTCAATTTCTTAGGATAAATGGCAACTTTAAGGCAGAATCCAAGAAAAGAGTTAGCCAAATGCAATGGCAGATGCTTCTGGATGTCTTCTGCTAAGCTGAACCATTTTCTGTGAATTTTACTGCTGCACATAAGGAGCACAGCTAGGGGCTCCATGCTTCATGTAGGCTAGATTATATTTACAAAGACCAGACTGAACTTTTGAATAATCAGAGTGAGTAGAATTTCACTACCTTCTCAGCATCTGCTCAAAGAAATTTGCTTAGATACAAAATGTGAACCAGTAGGATACGCTTCAAACTCTACTGGCATTTTATACAGTAGATTTTATACTGTGGTTCCTGACTGGAGTAGTTCTACCTCAACAGTCTTTCATTTTGGAAAATGTAATCTATTATATTATTTCAAGGGATCATAATTGCCTAGTAAGGAAAAATAGTGCAAAGTTAGTTGAAACTAAGAGAAAAAAAGAAAGTTTGATAACAGAGAACAAAAGTTCCAATGAAAGACAAAACAAAATAAAACTTATGTATTAGGCGTTCCAAAGATGTTTAGCAAAAAGAGTATTTTTGTTATTTGGAAGTTTAATGACTGATAAAAATATTGTAGGCAATTATTAAATTAAATACATTCATTTAAACAGTTTAGAATCATATTGTTTAAAAGGGAAAATCTGATAGGCATAAAGAGAATTTGACATTGCTGTTTGCATAACCATGAAATGATGTCATATTTTGTGATGAGATGACCTCAAATGCTTTCATTTTAGTAGCCTGATTATTTTTCTTTGGGATATTTGAAAAGAGGGAGCCATTATATCTAATTAGAGGGATCAGTTTTTTCTCTAATAATTTTTCTTTGCCATATGAAAGTGTTTACTTATACAGTAAAAGTATATTTAAATTTCCAAAACTTAAAATGTATTTTTGCAGAGCATTTTTTAGAATAGTTACACCTTGCATATATTAAACCCCCAAATATGAATGCTTTCTTTTAGCAAAAGATAAAATATTTTGATTCATTCAAATTATTTCTCACATATACAAATATTTCATTATTTTATTTGTTTTATAGAGGCTTCCTCAGAGAAAACATATTTAAATAAAGGGAAAAGTAACAGATTAGCAACAATGGAAAGAGCTGATGCATCAGCATAGAAATTGTGTATATATCCTTGTTAATACAGTTGATCTTTGAACATAGGAGATTAAATGGTGCAGGCTCACTTATACATGGATATTCTCAATAGTAAAAAATACAGTACTACATGGGGCATGCTTGATTGAATCTGCCAACACAGAGAAACTGTAGAAATAGACCTGACTACAAATTACAGGTGAATTAACTCTTGAACCCTTCAAGGATAAACAGACTCATTTTTCTATCTTATGTAAGTTATTTCAATGGTATAAAACAAATGAAAATAATAGAAATGTAGACTTTCTTATCGCTTTGATTTGTTAAAACTATTAAAATATATAGATTTGTTCATGACTGTGTCACTCAGCCATGTCTGACTCCTTATGACTTCATGGACTGCAGCATGCTAGGCTTCCTTGTCCTTCACTATCTCCTGGAGTTTGCTCAAACTCATGTCCATTGAGTATGTGATGCTATGCAACCATCTCATCCTCTGTCATCCCCTTTTCATCCTGCCTTCAATCTTTCCCAGCATCAGGCTCTTTTCCAATGAGCTGGCTGTTTGCACTAGGTGGCCAAAGTCCTGGAGCTTCAGCTTCTTCTAATGAATATTCCAGGTTGATTTCCTTTAGGATTGACCAGTTTGATCTCCTTACTGTCCAAGGGACTCCTAAGAGTCTTTTCCAGCATTGCAAATTGAAAGGATCAATTCTTCAGTATTCAACCTTCTTTAGGTCCAACTCTCACATCCGTATGTGGCTACTGGAAAAACCAAGCTTTGACTATAACTTTGTAGCAAAGTGATGTCTCTGATTTTAAATCTTCTGTTTAGATTTGTCCTATCTTTTCCTCCCTCATCAGTCCCAACCTATTGATAGTGATGCCCTTGTCTAGGAATGCCTGAGGCACTTACCTGGGCCATATTTACTCATAAAGAATCCTACAGACTTTCCCCCCTCATTAAGGCCAATGTGGTGGCTGCACCAGTCCTTTTGGTTCTTATTATGATTGTAGGATGCACATAAACAAAACCACCTGGTAACTTTGAATAACAAGATTTATTAATCATAAATCCTGAAAGATACATGGCATGCTCAAGGGTCACACAAGGTGTGAAGAGAGAGATTGAGAGGAAAGAGAAAGAATGCCAATCTGGGAATCTGCCTTTATTAAGGAATATGGATGGGGTGTCTAGGTTTCACTCCTTATTGACAAACTTAAAGCATTAAGCCTGGAATTAGGATGTCCATGTGTGCATGCTAAGTTGCTTCAAGCATGCCCGATTCTTTGCAATCCTATAGACTGTAGCTGCCAGCCTCCTCTCCTCATGGAATTCTCTCTAGGAAGGAAAACTGTAGTGGAATGCCATGTCCTCCTCTAGGGGACATTCCCAACCCAGGGATCAAACCTGCATCTCTTATGTCTCCTATATTGACAGTTAAAACTATTAAAATATATAGATTTGTTCATGACTGTGTCACTCAGCCATGTCTGACTCCTTATGACTTCATGGACTGCAGCATGCTAGGCTTCCTTGTCCTTCACTATCTCCTGGAGTTTGCTCAAACTCATGTCCATTGAGTATGTGATGCTATGCAACCATCTCATCCTCTGTCATCCCCTTTTCATCCTGCCTTCAATCTTTCCCAGCATCAGGCTCTTTTCCAATGAGCTGGCTGTTTGCACTAGGTGGCCAAAGTCCTGGAGCTTCAGCTTCTTCTAATGAATATTCCAGGTTGATTTCCTTTAGGATTGACCAGTTTGATCTCCTTACTGTCCAAGGGACTCCTAAGAGTCTTTTCCAGCATTGCAAATTGAAAGGATCAATTCTTCAGTATTCAACCTTCTTTAGGTCCAACTCTCACATCCGTATGTGGCTACTGGAAAAACCAAGCTTTGACTATAACTTTGTAGCAAAGTGATGTCTCTGATTTTAAATCTTCTGTTTAGATTTGTCCTATCTTTTCCTCCCTCATCAGTCCCAACCTATTGATAGTGATGCCCTTGTCTAGGAATGCCTGAGGCACTTACCTGGGCCATATTTACTCATAAAGAATCCTACAGACTTTCCCCCCTCATTAAGGCCAATGTGGTGGCTGCACCAGTCCTTTTGGTTCTTATTATGATTGTAGGATGCACATAAACAAAACCACCTGGTAACTTTGAATAACAAGATTTATTAATCATAAATCCTGAAAGATACATGGCATGCTCAAGGGTCACACAAGGTGTGAAGAGAGAGATTGAGAGGAAAGAGAAAGAATGCCAATCTGGGAATCTGCCTTTATTAAGGAATATGGATGGGGTGTCTAGGTTTCACTCCTTATTGACAAACTTAAAGCATTAAGCCTGGAATTAGGATGTCCATGTGTGCATGCTAAGTTGCTTCAAGCATGCCCGATTCTTTGCAATCCTATAGACTGTAGCTGCCAGCCTCCTCTCCTCATGGAATTCTCTCTAGGAAGGAAAACTGTAGTGGAATGCCATGTCCTCCTCTAGGGGACATTCCCAACCCAGGGATCAAACCTGCATCTCTTATGTCTCCTATATTGACAGGCAGGTTCTTTAACACTTTAACACTTGAACCACATAGGAGCCTGGAACTGTTAAATTAGGGTCATCCAGGCCTTCAGTTATTTAGATTATCCAGAACTTTCTAAAAGAGAAATTTCATGGGTGGGTGCAGCTTGGTTTCCCATTTAGTAGTTTTGCTGGAAGTTGTGCCACATATCTGGCAATATGTTCATTTGAGATGGACGTCTTTGAATGAATGTTTCTGCAATTAAAAGTTTAATGTCTGGCACTTACATTACAATAAAAGGTTAATGTCAGGCATTACAATATGGAATAAATTAATTTTAAAATTTAAATATGTTACAATATGGAACTGGAGAACAGTTTTGAATGCCCAATGTACTCATTTTACATTTCCAGTATTTTTCTGTTGATGATCTTGAGTTTTCTTATATGTGAAACAGCTCATCTGCATGTAACATTTATTTTCTGCAGTTGTGTGTCCATTTTACATAACTTTTAAAATCTTGAGGGGTAAGCATAATGATTATCTTTCAACTCAGTAGAATTTTGTAGCTGAGGCTTCAGACTCAGACTTTTAATACAATGGAATGTTTATTTATTTCCTTATTGAATTTAAGAAAGACAATTCCCTCATGCATTACAGAAAGCTGTGTCTATTATTTTGCCCAAAATAATGTGACATAAGTTTAGCTCTATTTGGAATAAACTAGGACCTTTTACCAAACTTTTCCTAATTGCCAGTCTCTCACTGCCTCTCCTCAAATGAGAATGATGCAGTTTCATCTTCATGGCTTAACTCCCCCTCCCTTGAGGCTAAACAAGAGAAAAAAAACATCATTTCTAACCTTATCTTCCTGTTTTTTTCTCTTGATTATATCAAAAAATAACTGAGTCAAGGGACATGTGAGAAAAATTACTGTTCCTAGGTACTAAATCCTCAGAATCCTTAATGCACTCTTTCTCACTTCATCAATGTAGCTATTCAAAATCTTGGGATTTTTTTTTTTTTGTACTACATAAATCATTCTGCAACTTCATGTAGGGGTATTTTTGCTATTGTTTTATGCAAAATTATATATGTGTACTATAAGACAAGTATTTTTTTAGTCTTTTATAACCAATAAAGGGCTTTCATATATATATATATATACTTGTTTTATTATTATAAAAACATATACATTAGTGGAACATATATTGCTATTCTATTCTGTAATTCATAAAAGTAATTTTTGTGAGCTAAATGATTCTTGTAGGATTTCTCATGTGTGTGTGTGTGTGTGTGTGTTAATTGGTAGGTCAATAAAATGCTTTCTAACAAATCCAAGGGAAAATGAGTACTTCAGATCAATTTTGTGTGTGTATGCATTAGTTTTCCTTGGATCCACTTATATCATCATGCTGAAATGAAAATATTTAAAATGGAAAGAATAAGTAACCTTAGGTAAAATTTATAACATCATACATCTCAATTTGAAAAATATTACTAATTTGCATTGTGTGAGCTTGTGTATGTATATACATTTGTGTGTGTGTAAAAGTATTTATTGAAATAATCAAGAATATGGTTTCCTTCACAACAGTAGACTGTAGAAATAGTATGTGCAACATTTTATTTTTAATTAAATTATTTCTACTGAATATGATTAAGGGAACAAATGAGAAAACATTGCCTATTGGGCATCAGAACTTCCTTATTAAAATTAAAGACCCTAATATATTCCCAAGACTACAATTAAATATAAAACAAGTCAGTGGTGCATAGCCCAGAGAATAGTTGTTGAGTGAAGACCTGTTTCATAATGAGAAAGCTGGTTCTATTAAAATGCCATTGTAACTAGCATGCTTATTTCTTTTACCTCAGTTTCAGCAGACCGAATGGGATAAAATACATCTAGATATTCTTCTGTATTTCTATCTGGAAATTAATGAAAAATAAATCTATACCTATCATATTAAGTTTGAGATACTAACAGTCTTAGTACCATGCTAAATGCAAGTAATGTATATAACTAATAATAAATGCAATTTTAAAATTTGAGATTTTTTTGCAGTTTGTGTGTTAGATGCTCCGTCATTTCTGACTCTTTGTGACCCAGTGCACTCTTGCCCAGAAGGCTCCTCTGTCCAGGGAATTCTCCAGGCAAGAATATTGCAATGGGTTGTCCCTATATTCTCCAAGGTATGAAACCTGGCTGTCCCACATTGCAGGCAGATTCTTTAACATCTGAGCTCCAGCAAAGCTACTGACATAGTAATAGCACAGATTATCATCAAATAATCACATATTTATTCTCTATGAAAAAGGTGGTTTTAAATATACTAAACTATTGTTATAAAACAGTTGTATCATGGGGATTAAAACATAAACAATAAACACAGTAAATATATTAAAATATAATATCTGGAAGTCCCACTCTTGGTCTATCTTGTTAATATTTTCTTGATTTTTCCAAATACTTTTTGTTACAGATAAGATTTAATTCAATAAAAAATCAGATTATGTGCTATTAGTTTTCTAACAATACAACATTTTAAAATCAATTCATTTGTAGTTAAATATAAATTTATTTTATATATCAATTTATATGTTACAAATTAAGGTTCGAGAAAAAAATTAAACCTGTTTTAAGAATGTGTGGATGTGAAGGCAGGTTTCCCTCAGTGCTAGAGAAAATCATACAAGGATTCCTTATGAATAATAATTCTATTTATACTATTAATGGATTCAAAATATAAGCATGCATATACCATCTGTAAGATGATAGCACTGTATAGTTTTCAACAATGGATCTGCTTAGAGTGGAACTCAAGCTATATGTCAGCTTATTAAGAAGAATGCAATGAGGTATTCTTTGGACACTACATTTATGTTTTGCATTGTTGATCATGGCCTGCAATTTCAGTTGAAGCTCATTCACCTATAACTTAATTTTTTGGACTCCTCCTTTTGAAATCTCTGCCTAGTGATTTTCTCTGCTTCATCGACTAGCACTTGCCATTTCAACTCCCATATTTATGAAAAATAAATCTAGATATTCTTCTGTATTTCTATCTGGAAATTAATGAAAAATAAATCTATACCTATCATATTAAGTTTGAGATACTAACAGTCTTAGTACCATGCTAAATGCAAGTAATGTATATAACTAATAATAAATGCAATTTTAAAATTTGAGATTTTTTTGCAGTTTGTGTGTTAGATGCTCCGTCATTTCTGACTCTTTGTGACCCAGTGCACTCTTGCCCAGAAGGCTCCTCTGTCCAGGGAATTCTCCAGGCAAGAATATTGCAATGGGTTGTCCCTATATTCTCCAAGGTATGAAACCTGGCTGTCCCACATTGCAGGCAGATTCTTTAACATCTGAGCTCCAGCAAAGCTACTGACATAGTAATAGCACAGATTATCATCAAATAATCACATATTTATTCTCTATGAAAAAGGTGGTTTTAAATATACTAAACTATTGTTATAAAACAGTTGTATCATGGGGATTAAAACATAAACAATAAACACAGTAAATATATTAAAATATAATATCTGGAAGTCCCACTCTTGGTCTATCTTGTTAATATTTTCTTGATTTTTCCAAATACTTTTGTTACAGATAAGATTTAATTC
Source organism: Tragulus kanchil (assembly GCA_022376925.1). Taxonomy (NCBI): domain Eukaryota; kingdom Metazoa; phylum Chordata; class Mammalia; order Artiodactyla; family Tragulidae; genus Tragulus; species Tragulus kanchil. Next base: position 139,068,233 of record JAIOJX010000004.1, read on the forward strand.
AATAAAAAATCAGATTATGTGCTATTAGTTTTCTAACAATACAACATTTTAAAATCAATTCATTTGTAGTTAAATATAAATTTATTTTATATATCAATTTATATGTTACAAATTAAGGTTCGAGAAAAAAATTAAACCTGTTTTAAGAATGTGTGGATGTGAAGGCAGGTTTCCCTCAGTGCTAGAGAAAATCATACAAGGATTCCTTATGAATAATAATTCTATTTATACTATTAATGGATTCAAAATATAAGCATGCATATACCATCTGTAAGATGATAGCACTGTATAGTTTTCAACAATGGATCTGCTTAGAGTGGAACTCAAGCTATATGTCAGCTTATTAAGAAGAATGCAATGAGGTATTCTTTGGACACTACATTTATGTTTTGCATTGTTGATCATGGCCTGCAATTTCAGTTGAAGCTCATTCACCTATAACTTAATTTTTTGGACTCCTCCTTTTGAAATCTCTGCCTAGTGATTTTCTCTGCTTCATCGACTAGCACTTGCCATTTCAACTCCCATAGTTCTCTCATACTTTCTCAAACATTTTGCAGTCCAAATTTGGGCTTTACACTCCTTCAAATGGAGAAGGAAATGGCAACTCACTCCAGTATTCTTATCTGGAGAATCCCATGGACGGAGGAGCCTTGGCAACAGTTCATGGGGTCTCAATGGGCTGGACATGACAGAACAGCAAATGCTTCCTCAAAAGATCATTTGACAAATTCATCCATGACATTCACAATGAAAATCCAGGGGCTCCAACTCCACAATTAATCTGACCTGCTGCCAGTACTAGACACAATCGATCATTTCACCCTTCCTGAAGAACTGCTTTTCCAGACACTATGTCTTTTTTCATTTCTAACTTATTTCACTGGTTGATACTTGTAAGAATTCTTTGTTAGACTCTGTTAATTTTCTCAGCCTTTAAACTTTGTCGGCTTTTCTTCTATTCCTCCCTCAGATATCTCTCATCTACATCTTTTAGTAGTATATATTTGCTGATCTGACAAATTTATACTTTTAGCTAAATCTCTGGCAGGAAATTCATACACAACTGCCACTTCTGAATTCAATAAGCACAAAAATATTCAATAGCTTTAAACACAATATATCATTTGGTAGTTGTTTTGCTATTACATACTACATCATGAACCAACTATGACCACTGTCTGCCATATCAACTATAATCACTCTGGCCAAAGACAAAAGATAGTACCATCTCTTTCCATCGTGTGTGTGTGTGTGTGTGTGTGTGTGCTCAGCTGACTCCATGGGCTATACCCCATGAGGTTCCTCTGTCCATGGAATTTTCCAGACAAGAATGGATAGTGTGTTGTCATTTTCTCCCCCAGGGGATCTTCCCGACCCAGGGATTGTATTTTACTTTTAGATCTTATATATTTACATAAGGAACATTTATTATAGCATCCACTTTAGTACTATGGAACAGGTACTCAATTTACTGCTTTTAAGAATTTCTCATTTGGGTCGTCCAGAAAGCTGGACTGTTTTCAGATTCAGAGGTTTGCTTTTTAAGTTTGTGTCTGTGGATAAATAATTTTGACTGAATATAGAAGTAAATCTTTGTTTTGGCATTTTCCTTAGCTTATGATTGTGATTAAGAACCACTTTAAAGGTGTCATAAAAGACACATGACAATTCACATGAGGTAACTATTGTGCTAATCATAACCATTACATATATTTGTCAAAACATGCCCTAATTATGAATTCTACTTTGAGTTCAAAATTAGAAGTCAAATGGCCTGTAGATTCAATTGCATTTGATATTTTCTTAAAGAATTATTATGAATCTTCAATCACAGAAGTTATGCTAGCTGTGGACTAAAGAATATATATGGTTATATCTAAATATTATATTTCTTAAATTCTAAATATCAATTGTTGAATCAATCATTTAGATATTTTATAAGGATATTTATGTGAGTTTCCTCCTTTAATCAATAAGGTGGCACAGTGGTAAATAATCTACCTGCCAATGCAGGAGACACAAGAGATAGGGATTCCATCCCTGGATTGGGAAGATCCCATGGAAAGAAAATGGCAATCCACTCTGGTATTCTTGTCTGGAAAATTCCATGGTGAGAGGAGCCTGGGAGGCTACAGCCAGTCCATGGGGTTTCAGAGTTGGACATTACTGAGTGTCCATATTCTGAATCTGTATATTGATATGTTTTCTAAGTGGTGAATCAACCTATGCCCTGGATATGATCATTTTGACTGTTTTGCAAATTCTTTGAAAATTTACCTTTAGATACACTCCTAAAATTTTGTGTAGGATATTTGCAAATACATTTAAGCAGTGAGATAAGCTTATAATTTTGTGCCTTATCTATAGTCTTTCAGTATTTGGGGTATTAATGTTGTAAAAACTCATAAATAATTTTCAGACTGGACTTCCTTTTATGTTCTCTGGAAATGTTCAATGAGATTTGAATTATCTTTTCAATAAGGACTTTAAAGAATATACCTATAAAAATCATAATTTTGGAGACCTCTTTTTTTTTAATTGGTCCTTCATTTATTTATTTTCATCCATCTTAATTCTTTGGCTTGTGTGGGCCTCCCATCGCAGTGGCCTCTGTTGTTGCTGAGCACTAGCTCGTAATTGGACACACCAGTCCAGCTGCTCTGCGGCATGTGGGATCTCCCATGTCAGGGATCGAACTGGTGCCCCTTGCATTGCAAGGCAAACTCTACCCACTGGCCCACAAGGGAAGCCCCTCATTAAATATTTTTTGTAATTGTTTTACTTTCTCTTTTATTTTTTTAGTTTTACTCAACTAATTCAAGGTATGAACATATCTCAAGTGTATGGAAATAGACTATCATTTATTGAGTCAGTTTTAATATTCTGTATTTTCACATATGTTTGCACTTCCAAATTCATCAGTGTCCATGTATTTGTGTATAAATATCCATTGGGCTTCCCAGGTGGCACTAGAGGTAATTAACCCCTCTGCTATTGCAGGTAGACATAAGAGATGCAGGTCTGATCACTGGGTCAGAAAGATCCCCTGGAGGAAGGCATGGCAACACATTCCAGTATTCTTGTCTGGAAAATTCCATGGTGAGAGGAGCCTGGGAGGCTACAGCCAGTCCATGGGGTTTCAGAGTTGGACATTACTGAGTGTCCATATTCTGAATCTGTATATTGATATGTTTTCTAAGTGGTGAATCAACCTATGCCCTGGATATGATCATTTTGACTGTTTTGCAAATTCTTTGAAAATTTACCTTTAGATACACTCCTAAAATTTTGTGTAGGATATTTGCAAATACATTTAAGCAGTGAGATAAGCTTATAATTTTGTGCCTTATCTATAGTCTTTCAGTATTTGGGGTATTAATGTTGTAAAAACTCATAAATAATTTTCAGACTGGACTTCCTTTTATGTTCTCTGGAAATGTTCAATGAGATTTGAATTATCTTTTCAATAAGGACTTTAAAGAATATACCTATAAAAATCATAATTTTGGAGACCTCTTTTTTTTTAATTGGTCCTTCATTTATTTATTTTCATCCATCTTAATTCTTTGGCTTGTGTGGGCCTCCCATCGCAGTGGCCTCTGTTGTTGCTGAGCACTAGCTCGTAATTGGACACACCAGTCCAGCTGCTCTGCGGCATGTGGGATCTCCCATGTCAGGGATCGAACTGGTGCCCCTTGCATTGCAAGGCAAACTCTACCCACTGGCCCACAAGGGAAGCCCCTCATTAAATATTTTTTGTAATTGTTTTACTTTCTCTTTTATTTTTTTAGTTTTACTCAACTAATTCAAGGTATGAACATATCTCAAGTGTATGGAAATAGACTATCATTTATTGAGTCAGTTTTAATATTCTGTATTTTCACATATGTTTGCACTTCCAAATTCATCAGTGTCCATGTATTTGTGTATAAATATCCATTGGGCTTCCCAGGTGGCACTAGAGGTAATTAACCCCTCTGCTATTGCAGGTAGACATAAGAGATGCAGGTCTGATCACTGGGTCAGAAAGATCCCCTGGAGGAAGGCATGGCAACACATTCCAGTATTCTTGCCTGGAGATTTCCATGGACAGAGGAGCCTGGTGGGCTACACTTAATGAGGTCACAAAGAATCAGACATAACTGAGTGACTAACACTTGCACTTTGACTAAATATACATTACATCTGTAATTATATATCTTTTCCCACCTTTTAAAACAGTATATTTTCTAATCCTTTAAAATAGATACCTAATGACAAGTTTTCAAATATGGTCATGAGAGTTTTGCTGGGAAAGATAGAGTGAAAAATCATAGGTTTTTGGCATATCAGAATACTGTAATTTTGGGACAATTGAGTCAGGTTTAATGAAGCAACACAAAGTGCAAAATGTTTCAATACTGGAAACTAAAAGTGAGGCCACTTTTTTTTTTTTCATTAAAATGTCTCTGATGACTTTATTTATTTATTTATTTTTAATTCTTTATTTTAAAGGTTTTACAGAGTTTTGTTGTTCATAGATGTGTATGTTCCCAGATCAGTCATATGCATATCCCTGGTCCCCACCCCCCAGTTCCCCTCGTCCCACCCCTCCGGACCATTGCCCCATGCCATTGTGAGCACTCCTATTCCCTCAGCACAATGACAATAGCTATCTTTTCCACACATGACAGTATAGGTTTCCATGTTACTCCCTCCATGCCTCCCCCTCCCTATTTCTTCCCCACAATGTCCCTGTGTCTATGCTCTGTCTGTTTTTCCATGAGTTCCTCGTGTGTTATCAAGACCGTCCTACTAGATTCCAATTTTAGTTAGGGATCGAACTGGTGCCTTGCATTGCAGGCAAACTCTATGGCCCACAAGGGAAGCCCCTCATTAAATATTTTTTGTAATTGTTTTACTTTCTCTTTTATTTTTTTAGTTTTACTCAACTAATTCAAGGTATGAACATATCTCAAGTGTATGGAAATAGACTATCATTTATTGAGTCAGTTTTAATATTCTGTATTTTCACATATGTTTGCACTTCCAAATTCATCAGTGTCCATGTATTTGTGTATAAATATCCATTGGGCTTCCCAGGTGGCACTAGAGGTAATTAACCCCTCTGCTATTGCAGGTAGACATAAGAGATGCAGGTCTGATCACTGGGTCAGAAAGATCCCCTGGAGGAAGGCATGGCAACACATTCCAGTATTCTTGCCTGGAGATTTCCATGGACAGAGGAGCCTGGTGGGCTACACTTAATGAGGTCACAAAGAATCAGACATAACTGAGTGACTAACACTTGCACTTTGACTAAATATACATTACATCTGTAATTATATATCTTTTCCCACCTTTTAAAACAGTATATTTTCTAATCCTTTAAAATAGATACCTAATGACAAGTTTTCAAATATGGTCATGAGAGTTTTGCTGGGAAAGATAGAGTGAAAAATCATAGGTTTTTGGCATATCAGAATACTGTAATTTTGGGACAATTGAGTCAGGTTTAATGAAGCAACACAAAGTGCAAAATGTTTCAATACTGGAAACTAAAAGTGAGGCCACTTTTTTTTTTTTCATTAAAATGTCTCTGATGACTTTATTTATTTATTTATTTTTAATTCTTTATTTTAAAGGTTTTACAGAGTTTTGTTGTTCATAGATGTGTATGTTCCCAGATCAGTCATATGCATATCCCTGGTCCCCACCCCCCAGTTCCCCTCGTCCCACCCCTCCGGACCATTGCCCCATGCCATTGTGAGCACTCCTATTCCCTCAGCACAATGACAATAGCTATCTTTTCCACACATGACAGTATAGGTTTCCATGTTACTCCCTCCATGCCTCCCCCTCCCTATTTCTTCCCCACAATGTCCCTATGTCTATGCTCTGTCTGTTTTTCCATGAGTTCCCTGCGTGTGTTATCAAGACCGTCCTACTAGATTCCATATATGTGTGTTAGTATACTGTATTTGTCTTAAAGTGAGGTCACTTAAGATGGAAAGGAGAAGACAAGATATGTAATATAATTTGATTTGAGCCACTTCAAATGAAAGTGATATTGCTTCAAAATATCAACAAGGAGTGACATAGACCTTTACTTCTTGCAAGCTCTCAGATCAAATATCTGACACTGGCATTTACACATAAACATGAATTGATATTTTAATAAAATTATATGTATGTACAATTTATTTAACCAATGAAAAGTGTCAAGTTGCCAGAAAATCGATTATACTATATCATCTTTTGAAATTTTAAGTGCTAAGTACATTTTTTGCAGGGGTCATTACTTAGTCTGCTTTATTAAACATTTTTAAAATTAATGGTTGGGGTGATGAACCAGAGTGTCTTTATTAAATTTGCTGATGACACCAATTTGGTAGGACAATTAACACATTTAAAAACTGGATTAAAATTCAAGATGACCTTGATGAGTTGGAAAGGAGCCTGGACATAAACAAGATGAAGTTGATTAAGTTCCTGTACAGTAATTCATTTCGCATATTTCACATTTACAGTGGCCAAACCATTATGCAACTTTGATCGGAACTTTTAATCAAAATAGTTTAAATGATCTATCTTCGTTGCAGTTTAGTCACAGCAAATGTGAAGTCAAGATTTTTTGTGCATCCAACTGGCATAAAAACTAAGTTATTAGTTTAATCAAAATGATGTTGCTGCCAGGGTTCTTCAAGGCATGAACACCAAGGTTTAGATGGAAATATATCTACTAGAAATCACTCAGGACACAACAGTGCTTCCAAACTAATTTTTAAAATAAAAATCACTGGATAAGTCAAAACCAGCATGTACATTGACAAAGGTGCAAAAAAAGAAAATAGTGGTAAACACATAATCACATGAAATGTGGGTAAGTGTTCTTTATATTCAAGTTACTTCATGTTTTGAAAAGAATTTCTGTAATTGAATTACGGTGTCAAGACTTTGAAAAATAAGCTATCTGTGGATAAAGTATTTTGCATATAAGTAAACTAGCTTAAGAAATAGGTGTTCATACTGAACAAAATAATTTAGACTTCAGAATTAACATTAATATTGACATACTTTCTTTAATGGAAATTTTAAAATTGGGGAGAGTCAAGATCTATACTGAAAATCTCATGCAAATTTTTAATTATAAGGACAGAAAGCTTTCACATAGATCCAGAAATTTTGTCAATGTCCAAAACCTCATCCACGATACACTACCCTGTAGTCAATATATCCTAGATTAAGAAAAATAAGAATTGTCTTCTCAATATATATGTTTTCTGGGCACTTCTACATTTTGTTTTGATTAATAGACTGTATTCCTTAGAGCAGTCTTAGGCTTTATAGAACAACTTAACATAAGTCAGAGGGCGCCTTTTCTTAACATTTTGAATTAGCATTTGTTACAATTGGTGAACCAACAGTGGAACGTTATTGTTAACTGAAGCTCATTGTTTTGGAGAAGGAAATGGCAACCAACCCCGTATTTTTGCAACTGGCTAAAATTAAATCAAGATGACCTTGATGAGTTGGAAAGGAGCCTGGACATAAACAAGATGAAGTTGATTAAGTTCCTGTACAGTAATTCATTTCGCATATTTCACATTTACAGTGGCCAAACCATTATGCAACTTTGATCGGAACTTTTAATCAAAATAGTTTAAATGATCTATCTTCGTTGCAGTTTAGTCACAGCAAATGTGAAGTCAAGATTTTTTGTGCATCCAACTGGCATAAAAACTAAGTTATTAGTTTAATCAAAATGATGTTGCTGCCAGGGTTCTTCAAGGCATGAACACCAAGGTTTAGATGGAAATATATCTACTAGAAATCACTCAGGACACAACAGTGCTTCCAAACTAATTTTTAAAATAAAAATCACTGGATAAGTCAAAACCAGCATGTACATTGACAAAGGTGCAAAAAAAGAAAATAGTGGTAAACACATAATCACATGAAATGTGGGTAAGTGTTCTTTATATTCAAGTTACTTCATGTTTTGAAAAGAATTTCTGTAATTGAATTACGGTGTCAAGACTTTGAAAAATAAGCTATCTGTGGATAAAGTATTTTGCATATAAGTAAACTAGCTTAAGAAATAGGTGTTCATACTGAACAAAATAATTTAGACTTCAGAATTAACATTAATATTGACATACTTTCTTTAATGGAAATTTTAAAATTGGGGAGAGTCAAGATCTATACTGAAAATCTCATGCAAATTTTTAATTATAAGGACAGAAAGCTTTCACATAGATCCAGAAATTTTGTCAATGTCCAAAACCTCATCCACGATACACTACCCTGTAGTCAATATATCCTAGATTAAGAAAAATAAGAATTGTCTTCTCAATATATATGTTTTCTGGGCACTTCTACATTTTGTTTTGATTAATAGACTGTATTCCTTAGAGCAGTCTTAGGCTTTATAGAACAACTTAACATAAGTCAGAGGGTACGCCTTTTCTTAACATTTTGAATTAGCATTTGTTACAATTGGTGAACCAACAGTGGAACGTTATTGTTAACTGAAGCTCATTGTTTTGGAGAAGGAAATGGCAACCAACCCCCGTATTTTTTGCCTGGGAAATCCCGTGGTCAGAGGAGCCTGGTGGGCTACAGTCCCTTGGGGGTCACAAAGAATCAGTCATGGACGAGCGACAAACACAAAGACAAAAATGTATTGTTTACAGTAAACTTCCTGGTGTTGAAACATTTTATGGGCTTTGCTAAATGCATGGTATGTATCCATTTTTTATGGAATCATATAGAATTTAGTGCTCTAAGAAACCTCTGTATCCAGGTATCCATCTTTCTTTTCTTTTCTCCAGTCCCTGACAATAACTAGTCCTTTCGCTACTTTTACATTTTCCAGAATATCATATAGTTGAATCTTTCAGTATACCGTATAGTTTTTTTTGGATTGACTTCTTTCACTTTGCAGCATGCGTTTAAGGTTCTTCTGTGTTGTTTCACGGCTCTATAGCTCATTTCTCTGTGCTCCATTTGATGGATGATCCACAGTTTGCTCACCTACTGATTGACGTCTTGTTTGTTTACAACTTTTGACAATTATGAATAATTGCTGTCACTTGCTATAGGTATCTGTGCTCTTATTTTTGTTTGAACAAAAACTTTCTACATCTTCTGGTCTTGGAGTGCAATAGATAGAATGCATGGATTAAACAATGTTTAGGTTTGTAAGAAATTGCCAAATGGTCTTTGAAAGTGACTGTAGTGTTCTGCATTTCTGCTTGGAAAGCATGAGAGTCCTTTTTGCTCCACATCCTCTCCTGACATTTGTTGTCATCATGGTTTTAGATATTAGCCATGTTGATAAGTGTGTAGAGTCCACATCCTCCAGAAATTTTGTCAATGTCCAAAACCTCATCCACGATACACTACCCTGTAGTCAATATATCCTAGATTAAGAAAAATAAGAATTGTCTTCTCAATATATATGTTTTCTGGGCACTTCTACATTTTGTTTTGATTAATAGACTGTATTCCTTAGAGCAGTCTTAGGCTTTATAGAACAACTTAACATAAGTCAGAGGGTACGCCTTTTCTTAACATTTTGAATTAGCATTTGTTACAATTGGTGAACCAACAGTGGAACGTTATTGTTAACTGAAGCTCATTGTTTTGGAGAAGGAAATGGCAACCAACCCCCGTATTTTTTGCCTGGGAAACCCCGTGGTCAGAGGAGCCTGGTGGGCTACAGTCCCTTGGGGGTCACAAAGAATCAGTCATGGACGAGCGACAAACACAAAGACAAAAATGTATTGTTTACAGTAAACTTCCTGGTGTTGAAACATTTTATGGGCTTTGCTAAATGCATGGTATGTATCCATTTTTTATGGAATCATATAGAATTTAGTGCTCTAAGAAACCTCTGTATCCAGGTATCCATCTTTCTTTTCTTTTCTCCAGTCCCTGACAATAACTAGTCCTTTCGCTACTTTTACATTTTCCAGAATATCATATAGTTGAATCTTTCAGTATACCGTATAGTTTTTTTTGGATTGACTTCTTTCACTTTGCAGCATGCGTTTAAGGTTCTTCTGTGTTGTTTCACGGCTCTATAGCTCATTTCTCTGTGCTCCATTTGATGGATGATCCACAGTTTGCTCACCTACTGATTGACGTCTTGTTTGTTTACAACTTTTGACAATTATGAATAATTGCTGTCACTTGCTATAGGTATCTGTGCTCTTATTTTTGTTTGAACAAAAACTTTCTACATCTTCTGGTCTTGGAGTGCAATAGATAGAATGCATGGATTAAACAATGTTTAGGTTTGTAAGAAATTGCCAAATGGTCTTTGAAAGTGACTGTAGTGTTCTGCATTTCTGCTTGGAAAGCATGAGAGTCCTTTTTGCTCCACATCCTCTCCTGACATTTGTTGTCATCATGGTTTTAGATATTAGCCATGTTGATAAGTGTGTAGAGAGATCTCATCTTAATCTACCATTCCCTAGTGATATATGATGCTGAGCATGTTTTCATATTCTTATTCACCATTTATATATCTTCTTTGGTAGAGTGTCTATTAACATCTTCTGTCAATTTCTTTTTTTTTTTGGACACTTCTGTCGGTCTTTCATTTATTTATCCTTGTTCTTTGGCCTGTGTGGGTCTCCCATCACACTGGCCGCTCTAGTCGCAGAACACCGGCTCTGGGCGCATGCGCTCCAGAGCTTTGGTAGTAGAACACGTCGGTCCAGCTGCTCCGCGGCATGTAGGATCTTCCCAGGTGGGATTGAACTTGCGCCCATTGCTATGCAAGGCGGTGTCCTTACCCACAGGACCACCAGGGAAGCCCCTTCTGTCAACTTTTTAACAGGGTTGTTTGTTTACTTACTACTGATTTTTATGAGTTATTTGTATATCCTGAATATAGGTTCTTTATCATATATACCTTCTGGAAATATTTGCTCCCAGTCAGTAGCTCATGTTTTCACTCCCTTTATGTTGTCTTTAACTAAACAGATTTTTCAAAATTTTAATGGAAACTAACAGCATTTTTTTTATGTATTGTGATTTTGATATTGTATCTGATAACTCTCTGCCACTTCAAAGGCCATCTAGGTCTTTTCCTGTGTTATATTCAATAAATTTTTTATGATTTGTGGTTTACATTCATTTCTGGTCTGACATATAAAGAGAGATTTTCACTCCTGTTCTCACAATAAGACCAAAGATGAGAAAGAACTCTGAAAATCAACAGTGTTTCTTAGACTAATCAGAGAATTGAGGTAACAGAGAGAACATCTTTCCGGAAAACTGAAAACAGGCATATACTAAGATCTACAGCTTATGGGGAACAGAACCCATGAGCAGAATTTCATAAGTGAATGCAGTGTCAGGGTGAATACTTTAAATTGTCATTGAGGATTGCAGAGGCTCAGGGTAGACTAACTTGAGATTTTAACCTCCATGTGGATTAAGAAGGGGGAAAAAAACTTACTCTTACAAAGGAGCAAAGGCAGGCAGGAGTTACACCAAATTGCTTTTCAGAAACCATGAAAGCAAGAAGATAGTGCAGAGAAACATCTAAAGTGCTGAAGAAATCACCACTAACTTAGAATATTTTTTAACCAGTGAAATTATCTATTGAAAGTAAAGGAGGGCTTCCCCTGGTGGTCCAGTGGGTAAGGACACTGCCTTGCAGTGCAAAGGGCGCCGGTTCGAGCCCTAGTCTGGGAAGATCCCACGTGCCACAGAGCGGCTGGACCGATGTGTCCAATTACCGAGCCGGAGCTCTGGAGCGCATGCGCCCAGAGTCGGCGCTCTGCGACGACAGATGCCACCGCGATGGGAGGCCCACAGGAGCCAAAGAACAAAGACGCATGAAAATAGAGAAATGGAAGACAAATAGAAGTGGCCCTACCCTCTCCCCTCCCGCCCCAATCCGACCCCTGCCCAAAATAAATAAATAAATCTTAAAAAAAAAAAAAAAAAAGAAAGTAAAGGAGAAATAAAGAACCTCTCAGAGAAAAATTGAAGTGATTTTTTTCATTTTTACTAGGAAGACTACCTTGCAAGAAGTGCCCAAGTAAGGGCTTTGGAGGAAACGAAAATGATACAAGTGAGAAAGTTTGATCTATATAATGAAAGGAAAAAAATAATAGAGAAGGAATAAATGAAAGTAAAATAAAATATTTTAATTTTCTTACTCACTGGGAGTTAAGAAATGGAGATCTTGTAATTCTATTATTGGAATAATTTTGCAAATGGTGATATCTATAGTGTACTATATGGTTATCCCTTGGTATTCTGTATTGATTCATGAGACAAATCTCAGTAAAGCATGCATAGGGAAGAAAATACCTAACCTTAATAGGGGTTAGGGGCATAGTAGAGGGGCATAGTATAAAATTCTATAGCTAACATTGTACTTAATGATGTAACACTAGGAAGAAATTCTTGTATCTAGAATATATAAAGATCACTTACAAATTATTAATAAAATTAAAAATAATTCAATAAAAATCACTAAAAGAGTGATGTTATATCTCACCAAACATGATGTTTAAGTGACAATAAGCACGTGACAGTGTAGGCAGCAATATTAGTCTTTAGAAAATGCATATCAATACTATGTTGAGATAACTTTACACTCCTCCTAGTATAACTGAATTGAAGAAGACTGCTTATTACCAGCTATTGCTATGGAGTTCCAATGCATTATAATACAAAATGCGCTATTTTCAAAAATAACATGACAATTTCCTATATAGTTAAACTTGTAATTACCGTGGAATAAGCAATTTCACTTTTAGGCAGTTACCAAATTCAATTGAAATATGTATCCCAAAGACGGAATTCAGACACAGAAGCTTTCTTCATGCTATCCCAAAATTTGTAAAGCATTGTATAACCATATAATGAAATCCAAATCAACATTAAAAATGAATTGACTCTTGATAGACACAGTAGCTTTTTGTGATATTGTGAATTATAAGAATGTATATTTGTTGTGGTGATGAAGGAACCAGAGGAACCTATCTTCTCATTTGAGGTTTGGAGCTTCAGTCTCACCCCCCGACCTTCTGAGAGACAAGAGGGGTGGGGAGTTGAATTGGTCACCAACTGTCAATAATTTAATCAATCATGTTTGTGTAATAAATTTTTCATAAAACCCCAAAAGGCCAGGACTCCAAGACTCTCTGGGCTGGTGAACATGTGGAAATGTGAAAATAATGGTGACGCTGGTGAGGGGATAGAAACTGCTTGCCTTTCCAAATAGTTTGCCCTATGCCTCTATTGCATCTAGCTGTTTCTGAGCTTTTATCCTTTTATAGCCAGCCAGTTATCTGGCAAATAAAATGCTTCTCTGAGTCCTGTGAGTCACTCTAGTAGTTAATGAACTCTGAGAAGAGTATCATGGAGACCTCTTATTTATAACCAATAGGCCAGAAACACAGGTTACAGCATGGTCTTATGATGGACCTCTGAATTGGGTTGATTAGTGGGGAGTCATGTGGGACTGAACCATTAACTGGTGTGATCTGAGGCTCTCCTCAGGTAGATACTGTCAGAATTGAGTTAAATTATGGGCACCCAGCTTGCTAGTTAGTTTGGGAACATCCCCCCAACTCTGGGATCAGAGAAACCCAAAAAGAGATGGATAATTCTCAAAGGCATATGCAAGATGCCAGGCCCCAAAGACAACTTATTAATTGTTATTTAATGTAATGGTGAGAAATAGTTTAAGCATTTTCAATAAGGATATTGGGAAAAGATTGGTTGAAAATGGGCATAAGGGAATTTTTTGGTAATAAAAATAGGCTATATAGTTAAACTTGTAATTACCGTGGAATAAGCAATTTCACTTTTAGGCAGTTACCAAATTCAATTGAAATATGTATCCCAAAGACGGAATTCAGACACAGAAGCTTTCTTCATGCTATCCCAAAATTTGTAAAGCATTGTATAACCATATAATGAAATCCAAATCAACATTAAAAATGAATTGACTCTTGATAGACACAGTAGCTTTTTGTGATATTGTGAATTATAAGAATGTATATTTGTTGTGGTGATGAAGGAACCAGAGGAACCTATCTTCTCATTTGAGGTTTGGAGCTTCAGTCTCACCCCCCGACCTTCTGAGAGACAAGAGGGGTGGGGAGTTGAATTGGTCACCAACTGTCAATAATTTAATCAATCATGTTTGTGTAATAAATTTTTCATAAAACCCCAAAAGGCCAGGACTCCAAGACTCTCTGGGCTGGTGAACATGTGGAAATGTGAAAATAATGGTGACGCTGGTGAGGGGATAGAAACTGCTTGCCTTTCCAAATAGTTTGCCCTATGCCTCTATTGCATCTAGCTGTTTCTGAGCTTTTATCCTTTTATAGCCAGCCAGTTATCTGGCAAATAAAATGCTTCTCTGAGTCCTGTGAGTCACTCTAGTAGTTAATGAACTCTGAGAAGAGTATCATGGAGACCTCTTATTTATAACCAATAGGCCAGAAACACAGGTTACAGCATGGTCTTATGATGGACCTCTGAATTGGGTTGATTAGTGGGGAGTCATGTGGGACTGAACCATTAACTGGTGTGATCTGAGGCTCTCCTCAGGTAGATACTGTCAGAATTGAGTTAAATTATGGGCACCCAGCTTGCTAGTTAGTTTGGGAACATCCCCCCAACTCTGGGATCAGAGAAACCCAAAAAGAGATGGATAATTCTCAAAGGCATATGCAAGATGCCAGGCCCCAAAGACAACTTATTAATTGTTATTTAATGTAATGGTGAGAAATAGTTTAAGCATTTTCAATAAGGATATTGGGAAAAGATTGGTTGAAAATGGGCATAAGGGAATTTTTTGGTAATAAAAATAGGCTATATATGAATTGGTAGTGATTACCTGATTAAATAGTGATAGTGATGGTATTAGTCGCTAAGTTATGTCTGACTCTTTGTGACCCAATGGACTGTAGCCCATCAGGCTCCTCTCTGTGTCTGTGGATTCTCCAGGCAAAAATACTGAAGTGGGTAGCCTTTCCTTTCTATGGGCGATCTTCCAGACCCAAGGGATCAAACCCAGATCTCCTGCATTGCAGGCAGATTCTTTGCTATCTGAACCACCAGGAAGACTGATTACATGATTGTACAAATTAAAATTTTTTTATCAAATTGGATCATGAATCCTGATTAATATGATTTCTTAAAAACCATACATTAATGAAAGCTAAAATAAATAAACAAATAAAATATCATCTGAGTAAGCTCATCAAATTATAAGGGCAAAATATTTGTATTATTCTATACTTTTTAATTAATTATTATTTTTATTTTTTGGCAAAGACTATGATGTAATCACCATCATCATGTCCCACAAGGATTTACTTCATTAGGGTACTCCTTGGAAATGCAAGCTTAACATAAACAACGTTGCTCTTTCAAGGAAATAATTTCTTATAGAGGTACAATCTAGTCTGATACTATAATACACACAGATTGTCTAATTTCCATGTCTCTGTATGCTTTCAGACTTCAATTTTAATTTTATTTTGAGCCATACTTTCCAACCTTGTGCTACCATGTCTTTTCACAGAACGTTTTATTCTATTGTGCAGCCCCTGATGGATTGCCTACCACTTAGGTATTGCCGCATCTTGTATATATCTGATATTTAGAAAAATCTATGACTGATCTTTAAATTCCTCTTTCACAGGATGCCCACCACAAAACTATATCTTACTGTCTAGTAGGTGGGATACAGAAAACCGGGGAAATATAATGCAATAAAAAGTTAGTCAGGATTTAATAAATTTTGCATGTTTAAGTATTTTAGAAATGATATATGCTGTTTTGATATGCTATTCAAAATTGTATGCAGAATAAACCCTATTTCATTTATAAGTTACAATACAGGAAACAGTGATATATACAAATGTTAGATGTTTATATAGGACACATATTTGAATATTAAACTTCCGCCATTATTTGAAGAGATTGTGAATGAATAAGTCCACTCTCTTTTAATTTCTCCCTCACACTTTTTCTCTGTTTTCTTTTATTACTCATCCAAAAGACCTAGAGAGTTGCTAAATGGCATAACTGATATATTAGATTATTTAATATGGAACAATATTGCCAAAATGGAATGTTTTTAAAATCCTAGAGACAAAGACACAGTGTATTGAATAACATGCTTTCTTATCTCATAATAATGTTTCCTTGACTTCCCGAAAGTGGCAAAATTCTCTCTGTTTTGGGGATAACTTGGCGGAGCTGTCAGAAAGATCAAATTTGCCTCAAAGTATTAGATTTTGTCACAAAATTCGCAAGTTCCAGTTCCCTTGGGGCAAACGTAAATACACTGTCACTTTTGTGTGTTTGTTTGCTCCAACACTGTGTGATGTACTGTCTCTTGGGAAATAGATTTGTTTCACTTGCTTCTCAAAGATTTACTTTGAACTAATATAATTCATTTTAGAAGACTCAAGGTGAAATCATTTTTAGTCAATGAGTAATATTTTAAGTTTTAAAGTGCTCAACATTTATAGATATCATCTATGATGATTAAAATAAAATATTGTGAATCTTTATCAATAAGCCAAATGATTTTATTCACTTTAAAAATCACCATTGGCACCAAATAATTAACCATTTAATATAGACATAAACTATTTTATCTTCAGTTAAACTGTGACAGAAAAAGAAACAGAATCATTTGATAAAGTATAGAATTACAATAAATTCTAGCTTTTATACTTTTACATTACCTTAATAAATACTAAAAAGTTTGAGAAACAAAGCAAAGATAAACTATAAGGGTAGTCTTTTAAACTTCAAGAATTAAACAAAATTCAAAATAATATCTAAATTTGTAGTAAAATTTTAGATGGTAGATATCTCAAGACTTGAGATATAAAATTTAAAATACTGTAAAAAAGTATAGGTACCTTATACACACATATAAACTCATCATATGCAATCAGTCACAGTCACATGTATTTGAATATAAAATTAAAAGCAGAATAAACCCTATTTCATTTATAAGTTACAATACAGGAAACAGTGATATATACAAATGTTAGATGTTTATATAGGACACATATTTGAATATTAAACTTCCGCCATTATTTGAAGAGATTGTGAATGAATAAGTCCACTCTCTTTTAATTTCTCCCTCACACTTTTTCTCTGTTTTCTTTTATTACTCATCCAAAAGACCTAGAGAGTTGCTAAATGGCATAACTGATATATTAGATTATTTAATATGGAACAATATTGCCAAAATGGAATGTTTTTAAAATCCTAGAGACAAAGACACAGTGTATTGAATAACATGCTTTCTTATCTCATAATAATGTTTCCTTGACTTCCCGAAAGTGGCAAAATTCTCTCTGTTTTGGGGATAACTTGGCGGAGCTGTCAGAAAGATCAAATTTGCCTCAAAGTATTAGATTTTGTCACAAAATTCGCAAGTTCCAGTTCCCTTGGGGCAAACGTAAATACACTGTCACTTTTGTGTGTTTGTTTGCTCCAACACTGTGTGATGTACTGTCTCTTGGGAAATAGATTTGTTTCACTTGCTTCTCAAAAGATTTACTTTGAACTAATATAATTCATTTTAGAAGACTCAAGGTGAAATCATTTTTAGTCAATGAGTAATATTTTAAGTTTTAAAGTGCTCAACATTTATAGATATCATCTATGATGATTAAAATAAAATATTGTGAATCTTTATCAATAAGCCAAATGATTTTATTCACTTTAAAAATCACCATTGGCACCAAATAATTAACCATTTAATATAGACATAAACTATTTTATCTTCAGTTAAACTGTGACAGAAAAAGAAACAGAATCATTTGATAAAGTATAGAATTACAATAAATTCTAGCTTTTATACTTTTACATTACCTTAATAAATACTAAAAAGTTTGAGAAACAAAGCAAAGATAAACTATAAGGGTAGTCTTTTAAACTTCAAGAATTAAACAAAATTCAAAATAATATCTAAATTTGTAGTAAAATTTTAGATGGTAGATATCTCAAGACTTGAGATATAAAATTTAAAATACTGTAAAAAAGTATAGGTACCTTATACACACATATAAACTCATCATATGCAATCAGTCACAGTCACAAAGTTAAGACTTCATAAAAATGCCCAACATCTGCAGTAGAGATATTTACTAAGCAGTAGCCTTTTAATTTGATCCTCACTATACTTCAGTGTATGCAGTCTTTTACCCATTTAACAAATAAGAGCCCTGAGATGCACTGGTTAAATAGCTTGCAAAACCTTGTAAATGCCAAGGTTTTACTTCAATCCTGTTTTCGTTGTTTTAGTCACTAAGCCATGTCCCACTCTTTTGTGACCCCATGAACTGTGGCCCATCAAGCTTCTCTGTCCATGGGATTTCCCAGACAAGAATACTGGAGTTGGTTGTCCTTTCTTTCTCAAGGGGATCTTCCCTTCCCAGGGACCAAACCTGGGTCTCCTGCATTGGCAGGAAGACTCTTTACCACTGAGCCAAATGGAAGTGGAATTAGTTAGTTATATGGTAATAATATACTTAAATTTTGAGGAAATATCAAACAGTTTGCCAAACTACACTGTTTTGCATTCCCATCAGGGAAGTATGAATATTCCAATTGTTTGATGTCTTGTCAACACTTGTTATTGTGTCTTTTGGACAATTGTCATCCTAGTTGATATGAAATGTCATCTCATGTTTTAGTTTGTAATTTCTTAATAAGTAGTGATGCTAAACATCTTTGTCATATGTTGATAGGCCATTTGTATATATGTACATATTTTTTTAGTATTTATTTATATTTTTGGCCCATTTGGATGTTTACAGCTGGCACAGGCTCTTCT
Organism: Tragulus kanchil; assembly: GCA_022376925.1. Taxonomy (NCBI): domain Eukaryota; kingdom Metazoa; phylum Chordata; class Mammalia; order Artiodactyla; family Tragulidae; genus Tragulus; species Tragulus kanchil. The sequence continues at coordinate 139,087,068 of JAIOJX010000004.1, forward strand.
CTAGTTGCAGAGAGTGGAGGCTACTATCTAGTTAAGGTGGGTAGGCTTCTTGTTGCAGTAACCTTTCTTGTGGAACTTGGGCTCTAAGGCATATGGTCTTCAATAGATGCAGCACATGGGCTCAACAGTTGCGGCTCCAAGGCTCTAGAGCGCAGGCTCAACAGTTGTGGCTCAAGGACTTAGTTGCTTTGTGGCATGTGGGATCTTCCTGGATCAGGGATCGAACCAATGTCACCAGCACTGGCAGCAAACTTTTTACCATTGAGCTACCAGGGAAGCCCCATTTCTGTATTTCTGATGAAGAAATATCTCTACAGACACTTTGTCCATTTTAAAAACAGTGTCATTTGCATTTTTATTATTGAGTTTGATAATTACTTAACTATATCCTCATAAATATAAAACTCCAGATTACATAAATCCAGAAGTCATGGAATATATTTTCTCCTATTTTGTTTGGGAGGTCTTTTCCCTTCTGATAAGACATGACACACACTCAAAGATTTTGAAACTTCAAAGAGGACACTTTGCCTTTAATTTTGACTATTGTGCTTTTACAATGTTATATTGAAGAAAACTCCTGTGTCGTCTTCTAGGAATTTTAACCTGTTAATAATTTCATTTACTTGTATAATGTATTCGACTGAATTTTTGTGGATGATTTGTAGAAAGAATCTAACTTCATTATTTTGCATCTGGATATCCAGTTTTTCCAGTAATATTTGTAGAAAAGGCTTTTTTCCCTATTTGAATCATCTTGCACTTTGCTTTGGAATCAATTGACCATACATGTAAGGTTTATTTTTAAACACTCAACTCTATTCCATTGACCTATGTGTCTACCACATGCCAATATCACACTGCCTTGATTGCTGTAACTTTCTAGTAAATTTTGGAAATCAGGAAATGCAGTCTTCCAACTTCTTCTTCTATTTAAAGACTGCTTGGGTCACTCTAAGTTTTTTCTTTTCTTTTGTGAAACAGGATCATTTCATCAGTTTCTGAAAGAAATATTGTAGGAATTTTGAGATGATTAAGTTTGAATCTGTATGTCAGTTAAGAAAGTGTTGCCATATAAATAATATTGCTTTCTGATCAAGAGCATGAGATGTTTCACCATTATTGAGATCTTTAATTTCTTTCAATAATGTTTTATAGTTTCCCCATACAAGTCTTGAATGACCTTTGTGAAATGAATTTCTAAGTATTTTATTATTTTTGATCTTATTGTATGGTATGCTTTTATTTAATTTCATATCTGAATTTTTCATTAAGTTTATATTAAATTCAAATTATTATTTTATATTAATCTTGATAAACTTGCTAATTAATTTTAATAATTTGTAAATGAATTTTGTAGGATGTTCTATTTATAAGAATATGCCCTTTGAAAGTTCACAGAAGTCAGTTTGCTCTTGTCATACAGTCTGGATGTTCTTATGTTTAATGTTTGATTGCCTTAGTTAGACACCCCAGTGAATTTTGGCTGGAATTATCAGAATGGACATTTTTTTCTTTTGCTAATCTTAGGGGAAAGGTGTTCAGTCTTTCGTCATGAATTTTGTTAGTTGCTGAATTTTGTTTTATTTTTGGTAAAACAAATTCTGGGTACTAAAAGTAATGCTTTCTAACAGGATGTCATTTCTTTTAAGACACTTCAGTTGGCAGAGTAAAGAAATGTATGTGTGTATATATGTACACATACCCCAGTATATATATATATATATATATATATATATATATATATATATATATATGATGTATGCCCCAGTTTCTCCCAACATTATCATCTTTCATTAGTATGTTCATTTTGCTACAATTAATGAGCTAATGCTTATACATTATTATTAGCAAAAGTACATGCATGCCCTCTTTGCTTTGGGATTGAAAATGACAAATAGCCACCCTTTTAGAATAGTAAAAAGTATTTTCACTGATTCCAGTTTTTCTTCCTTTTAATTCATATTTTTGGTGATTTTGTTTTCTTTTCTTATAGTCCTTTCCCCTAATCAGGGATCACCCAGCCTGCGTTTCTTGAATTCCTGAATGCTTTAACATTCCTGTCTAAATAGAGTTTACACTTAAAGGGATTTTGACTGAATATAACATTTTGGTCTTTTTCTTTGACTCAAAATTTTGTAGATATTTGCTCAAATGTACGTCATAATGCTTGTTCACTTAGTTGACTTAGACCTTTGGCTACCTAGGAGATATGCAATGACCTTATAATTTCAAGATTCTCTAATCTTTCTTATTTGATTTTTACTTCCTGACCTTTCTGTAAGAATCTTTCTTGAATGTTCTATGCAAATCAGGTTTATAGAGAGCTAGTTGCCAGCCTTGAAGTCATTTGGTGAAACTTAGCACAACTTCCCCCCACCCTGTCCCAGACATCACATTCCCCAAAAAAGCCTTATTTTCACACACATTTCTAACTCATTGTATTTAGGGAGACTTATTATTATTATTTTAGGATAATGTACTTCTTATCTATGCTCTAAGGAGGGAAGAAAATGTCAGGAACAAATGATGCCTTTGTTTCTGTATGTAGATCTCTCATAATATCTCTGTTTACATGCATGTTTCTCACACCTGCCTTCTTATATAATCTACTGATTATGAGCCCAAATCTCTCCTGAAATTAATAGAGTATATTGATCATCACTAACACTGAGCATTGTATACCACCTAGATAAAATCTAGCATTCTCTGATACCCTCTTTTGTCTATTCCTGCATCAGCTTTCACTTTAATGCATTAGCTAATTAAAATAAATTTATCCAACTAGAAATCTACACAAAATTTTACGAATAATGTGATTAACATTTTTTTCTACTCTTCCCAAGATTCATCATCTGTTCACATTTTTTCCTCTTTGGCTTTACGTCACATGAAATGCACTTCTTGTACTACTTTCTCTGTGTTGCTTTGTCTAGCTTGACTTGTGTTTGGTTTGCTTGTTTGTTTTGTTTAGTTTCTTAGCAGATTGTTGAGCTAAAATCACTAAGTCATAAGGCAATTTTAAAGTCATAGTAACACATTTTTTGAATCAGGAAGGTATTCTCTCTTCACAGGCTGTTAGGTTGTTTTTTTTTTTTTTTTTTTTTTGCCTATTACTTCTATTTTAAGGCATGGTGTCTTACTTTGGAAAGCTATAGCAATTCACCTATAGACTGCTTAAAAAACAAACATTTCACACAGTTATAGAGGCTAAGAAATACACCATGAGCTGTGGGAAGATTGTCTGATAAGGACCCTCTTCCTTGTTTGCAGATGGACTTTTTCTCTTTGTATCTTCAAATGAAGGAGAGGGAGAGGGATGAAGAAACAAAAAACAGAGGATTTTTAGGGCTGTGAAAATTCTCTGTCTGATGTCATAAACATTAATATGTCATCTGACATTTATCCAAATCAACAGAACACAACACACCATGAATGAACCGTGATGTAAACTATGGACTTTCAGTGACTGCATTGTGTCAGTGCAGGTTCATCAGTAAAAACAAATGTATCTCTCTGGCTGGGAATGTTGACAATGGGAAAAGCTTGCATGTGTAGGGTTACAGGATATATTGAAAATCTTTACACCTTCCTCTCAATTTTACTGGGAATCTAAAACAACACTTTAAAAGTATTTTGAAAAGGTTAGGTTGAGGCCAAGCATCCGAATTAGAAGGGAAGGTGCTCCACTTCCCAGGTTTGGCACTTAAATTTTGTAGGACACAGTTCTCTATTGGTTTTTTTTTCCCCCATTTTATGGTTATATTGAAGACAATGAGGCTAAAATTGGGGACGCCAACAATGGATGGAACCTTAGTCATGAAAGGGATATGTGGGCAAAAAGGCATAATTATAACACCTGGCCGGGAATTGTATGTTGTGAGCAGGTCAATTACTAATGCGAATGGTGTTTGCTCCATCATTTCTAATTCTGTGATGATTAACATTTTTCTACTCTTCCCAAGATTCATCATCTGTTCACATTTTTCCTCTTTGGCTTTACGTCACATGAAATGCACTTCTTGTACTACTTTCTCTGTGTTGCTTTGTCTAGCTTGACTTGTGTTTGGTTTGCTTGTTTGTTTTGTTTAGTTTCTTAGCAGATTGTTGAGCTAAAATCACTAAGTCATAAGGCAATTTTAAAGTCATAGTAACACATTTTTTGAATCAGGAAGGTATTCTCTCTTCACAGGCTGTTAGGTTGTTTTTTTTTTTTTTTTTTTTTGCCTATTACTTCTATTTTAAGGCATGGTGTCTTACTTTGGAAAGCTATAGCAATTCACCTATAGACTGCTTAAAAAACAAACATTTCACACAGTTATAGAGGCTAAGAAATACACCATGAGCTGTGGGAAGATTGTCTGATAAGGACCCTCTTCCTTGTTTGCAGATGGACTTTTTCTCTTTGTATCTTCAAATGAAGGAGAGGGAGAGGGATGAAGAAACAAAAAACAGAGGATTTTTAGGGCTGTGAAAATTCTCTGTCTGATGTCATAAACATTAATATGTCATCTGACATTTATCCAAATCAACAGAACACAACACACCATGAATGAACCGTGATGTAAACTATGGACTTTCAGTGACTGCATTGTGTCAGTGCAGGTTCATCAGTAAAAACAAATGTATCTCTCTGGCTGGGAATGTTGACAATGGGAAAAGCTTGCATGTGTAGGGTTACAGGATATATTGAAAATCTTTACACCTTCCTCTCAATTTTACTGGGAATCTAAAACAACACTTTAAAAGTATTTTGAAAAGGTTAGGTTGAGGCCAAGCATCCGAATTAGAAGGGAAGGTGCTCCACTTCCCAGGTTTGGCACTTAAATTTTGTAGGACACAGTTCTCTATTGGTTTTTTTTTCCCCCATTTTATGGTTATATTGAAGACAATGAGGCTAAAATTGGGGACGCCAACAATGGATGGAACCTTAGTCATGAAAGGGATATGTGGGCAAAAAGGCATAATTATAACAACTTGCAGGGAATTTTATGTTGTGAGAAACAAGTGTTCAAGGAGCTCTATCATTAAATTGCAGTAATGGTGTTTGCTCCATCATTTCTAATTCTGTGATGAATTGCAAGTGGAAGAGAGCAAAACTGTAAATGTAGATGTAGTAAGTAATCTAGAGACATCTAAGGGAATCTGAATGAGATAATTGATTATGCAATGTTTAGATCTTTTAATTCTGCCTTATCAGGATCATCTACTGCTAACTTTTACTATTTTATGTCATCAGTTACACCAAATGTATTTTTTCCATATGGAGACCATTAATGGCTATCCACAGTTACTGCAGATCATGGTGACAGCCATATAAAAGTACCATCTGTGTGTTTGACAGCAACTAGTATCTTCGAGAATGTTTTCATTTCACATATTAGTAAATTTTGCTTTAATAAGAAAATATAATTTGAACCAATAAGAATTAGGTTCCCAATTCTTACAAGTTTTTTTTTTTTTTTTTTAAGTACCACCAAGAAAGAATTCCCTACTTTAGCTGCCATAGTCACTTAAAAAGGGAAACATTTTTAAAAGAATCTGTTGGGAGTGTGGCATTTTTGATAACACCTTTACTTTCAATTTAAGTATATAAGAAGCTTATAGAATAACAAAATGACAGAGGTGGTAATCAAATTTCTACATAAGAAAGACTTTAGTAGTAACTGGACAAAAGCGTCTAAAATAACTCTAAGACTCCTTGCTAAATTTCATCTCTGTTTTTCTATATGACTTGCTAAATTTCATCTCTGTTTTTCTATATGAATGAGCTTTCAGAAACTGTGGTCATGGATATATCCCAGGTTTCTCATCCAAGAAAGATAGATTCCCAAATACCATCTCATTTTCAAAACAAATCCCAGGAACTTTGTTTCAACTGGCCCATTCTATGGTTGTGCATGTGTTACTGCAGCCAGAAAATGAATATATTTGGTTTTGTAGAGGGTCCATGCTCAAAATACAGAGTACAGTTTATGGAGTAAGAGAAGTATGCTAAGCGCAATTATCCTTGGAAGTGATAAACCACCTTAATTTTTGGTCACAGGATGTGTTCTATGGAACAAGGAGTATTGAGCTCATCACCCAATGTGCCTCTCAGCAGGCAATTTTTGTTCTTTTATTGAAAATACACCAAGTTCCCAGTGAGGAACTATTACTGCCCTTTGTAGTCCTACAGATTTTAGATCAGTCATCCCTTGGCTCTTCATAGGCATTATCCAAATTGAACAACTCACAGCATTTCCTCCTTTGTCCAAAAATGACTGCTTCAAGATGAATTCTTGTCCTAAGTAGGTCTATTAGATAGTCTTGAGATGTGTAATGAACATATTGCAAGGCATACTGATTCTCCCTGTAATAATGAGATAAAATCTGAATGTACTTTTGGACTTTTGTCTCCACTTGGAAAGGAACTGCTAGAAAATGAAAGAAACTCCGAGCCAAGTGTGACATTAAGAGCTGAAGAAAAAGAGACTCTTGATGATCATACTGAAGCATTTGGATTCAGTCCCATTAATGCTTGACTTTTCCTTTGATTCCTTGTATCTGCGAACTGCTAAGTTTGCATTTTCTTTTTCATGCTTTTGAATTTAACATTTTACCTCCTGAAACTGAGTCTTGATCAACACAGAGATAAAAGATGGAGATTGTGATAATATTTTCAAATAATAAACTGAACCACCATTTTTATTTCTTTTTTAATTATTTATTTTTTGGCTGTATTTGGTCTTCATTTCTTTGCATGGGCTTTCTCTAGCTGTGGCAAGTGGGGACTAAACTCTTTGTTGTTGTTTGTGGGCTTCTCGTTGTGGGAGCTTCTATTGTTGAGGGGCACAGGATCTAGGAGCATGGGCTTCAGTAGTTGCAGTACATAGACTCAGTAGTTTTGGCTTGCAGGCCCTAGATCACAGGTTCACTAGGTGTGACACACAGGGCCTAGAGCATGGACCCAGTAGTCGCGACTCACAACCCCTACAGCATGAGCTCAGTATTTGTAGTGCACAGGATTATTTGCTCTACAGCATGTGAGACACATGCTAGAACCCATGCTGCCTGCATTGGCAGGCAGATTCTTATCCAGTGATCCAAGTCCCACTGGGTTTTCATTTGAATAAGCAAGTGAAGTATGCAGTTAAGTGATGGTTCATAAAGAAACACTACCAAATAGATCATCAGCACCATCCAGTAAAATGAGAAATCAGATATGAAAATAGCATTTGCTCTGAAAACAGTAATCAGAAGTATACTTGGATTGGAAGGATGTATATAAAATGAGATTGGTACAACCTGCCTCATCTTTAGCCACGACACTTCAAGTATTAAGCCATTTCTTAAGAGACTGCAAGTATTTCCACTTGGTATACACTTGAAACTACTGCAGTCCTCTAATGCTATATGAAGCAGCAGTATATGTGATTTCTCAAAAGTGTATTTCTTACAGGTTATACCCTCTACCTAAATTAGTTTACCTCCACTTAGAGCAGTTTATACCGCATCAAGTCACCTAAAATTTGCTTCATAAAATAAAAAAATGTGTTGAATAAATATCAGACATCTTTTCTAGTCTAGCAAAAATTCTACATTTTAGTGAGAAACATACTCTTGATGATCATACTGAAGCATTTGGATTCAGTCCCATTAATGCTTGACTTTTCCTTTGATTCCTTGTATCTGCGAACTGCTAAGTTTGCATTTTCTTTTTCATGCTTTTGAATTTAACATTTTACCTCCTGAAACTGAGTCTTGATCAACACAGAGATAAAAGATGGAGATTGTGATAATATTTTCAAATAATAAACTGAACCACCATTTTTATTTCTTTTTTAATTATTTATTTTTTGGCTGTATTTGGTCTTCATTTCTTTGCATGGGCTTTCTCTAGCTGTGGCAAGTGGGGACTAAACTCTTTGTTGTTGTTTGTGGGCTTCTCGTTGTGGGAGCTTCTATTGTTGAGGGGCACAGGATCTAGGAGCATGGGCTTCAGTAGTTGCAGTACATAGACTCAGTAGTTTTGGCTTGCAGGCCCTAGATCACAGGTTCACTAGGTGTGACACACAGGGCCTAGAGCATGGACCCAGTAGTCGCGACTCACAACCCCTACAGCATGAGCTCAGTATTTGTAGTGCACAGGATTATTTGCTCTACAGCATGTGAGACACATGCTAGAACCCATGCTGCCTGCATTGGCAGGCAGATTCTTATCCAGTGATCCAAGTCCCACTGGGTTTTCATTTGAATAAGCAAGTGAAGTATGCAGTTAAGTGATGGTTCATAAAGAAACACTACCAAATAGATCATCAGCACCATCCAGTAAAATGAGAAATCAGATATGAAAATAGCATTTGCTCTGAAAACAGTAATCAGAAGTATACTTGGATTGGAAGGATGTATATAAAATGAGATTGGTACAACCTGCCTCATCTTTAGCCACGACACTTCAAGTATTAAGCCATTTCTTAAGAGACTGCAAGTATTTCCACTTGGTATACACTTGAAACTACTGCAGTCCTCTAATGCTATATGAAGCAGCAGTATATGTGATTTCTCAAAAGTGTATTTCTTACAGGTTATACCCTCTACCTAAATTAGTTTACCTCCACTTAGAGCAGTTTATACCGCATCAAGTCACCTAAAATTTGCTTCATAAAATAAAAAAATGTGTTGAATAAATATCAGACATCTTTTCTAGTCTAGCAAAAATTCTACATTTTAGTGAGAAACATACTCAAAAAGGAAAAAAAGAAAGACAAAAATAATACGTGACTTCAAAGTTTGTAATTAACTGAATTTTTGGAATTGTGACTATCACAGGCCTACTGATGGAAATAAAAGGCAAGATTTTTCTTTAATGTTGAGAAAAAGGCCATATAAATATGAGCTCATTACCATTTTTATATATTTTACAAAACTACAGTATGACATAACAAAATGATTCTTACAGCTTCAGTACCAAAATGTAACATTTCTACATAAAACTATTTTCTTTTTAAAGAAGTATGAGTGTGATACAAAAGTGATTACATTGACAAATAAATGCCACATTCCGCTATAGAAAATATTTGTTTACCATCCTTTCTTATGGATCCATTAACCTTTCATGTATTGATCTTTTTGTAATTTATATTTCAAAATAATACATGCAAAATATTATTTAACTGTAGCATTAAGCATGAAGAACTTTACCAATCCCAATATAGGCATAATACATATTTAGCACAAATGATTCTGCATTTGTTCTGCTGTGCAATGAACTGCCTAAACTATTACTTTCATTGTTTTTTATTTGTGTGTGTTGGAATTTACCAGTGATGAAAGAATTCCTGATTTAAAGGGAAAAAAAGCAAAAGGAAATATGAGCTATTTAAACTAAGGAAGAATATTAGAATATCTGGCCAGTTGCTAATTCAGTGGAGATAAATGTGATCTCTAGAGATGCTCAGCATGATCTAATACTGCAGCCTTCTGCTCAAAGTGCATCACTGCAGTAACTGCCCTGCCAAATGTTCACTGCTCTGATTTATACCTAATAATCCTAATCAAAATTGTCCCTTACAATAGTACTCAGAAATGCATGTATATGCATATTAGGAACTTTGACTTAAAAACAATGACAGTTTGAATGTCAACTGTTTTGGCAAACAACTGGAAATTCTGGGAAGAAAAAAACAACGAAAAATAACTTTAATCCATTAAGTTTCTTTTTAAAATTTTAACTGAAGTATACTAAAGCAGAGTTGATTAATATGCATTTTTTTTTTTTTTTTGCTGCTACTTGGTTTAAAATAGATAGACTTAGCATATGTTTATGGACTTCCCAGGTGACTCAGTGGCAAATAATCTACCTGCCAATACAGAAGATGCAAGAGAAAGAGGTTTGATCCTTGGGTCCGAAAGATCTCCTGGAGGAGGAAATGGCAGCACGTTCCAGTAATTTTGGCTGGAGAATTCCATTGACAGAGAAATCTGGCAGGCTATAGTCCGTGGGCCTGCAATGAACCGGACAGAACTAAGCCTACAAACAACAGCAGTAGGAGCAAACTACGCTTATCCTGCCCAGTTCACTGCCTCCTAAATAGAGATAGTACATCATACTGGGTTGGCCATGAAGTTTGTTCAGATTTCCACAAGCTGCTGAGGGAAAATCCAAATGAGCTTTTTGGCCACCGAAATAGCTACCAAGGAAAGGATCTCTGTGAATTTATGCAAATGAAATAAGTTCTTTAATACTTTCAGGTATCAAAAAGATATCACAGTTTCTAACTGTGGTGTTGGAGAAGACTCTTGATAGCTCCCTGGACTGCAAGGAGATCAAATCAGTCAATCCTAAAGGAAATCAACCCTTAATGTTCATTGGATGGACTGATGCTGAAGCTGAAGCTTCAATACTTTGGTCACCTGATTTGAAAAGCTGACTCAATGGAGAATACTCTGATGCTGGGAAAACTGGGGACAGAAGGAGAAGCGGGAGACAGAGGATGAGAGACTTGAGTGGCATCACCAACTCAAGGGACATGAGTTTGAGCAAATTCCAGGAGATAGTAAAGGATGAGGATGCCTGGTGTGGTGCAGTCCATGGGGTTGCAAAGAGTTGGACACACATAGTGACTGAATAAAAAACAATCAAAAATCAAAAAGAAGAGTTATGGTACTTATAATTCCTGAATAATCTACTCTTGAATAAGCAGAATTTAAATCTTTAGGACTGCAAAAATGAACATTTTTTTCACCTACTCATGTGAGGAGTATGTGAATCTGAAAACAAGTAGATAGGGAGATTAAAAAGAAACTGCTTGGGACATTCTTATGACTACCCTGACCGTGCACACACAATCCACCATATTTCCCTAATCATAAAGAAACAACTAAAATATGTCCAGTGGAGCACTTCTTTCACCCTCTTCTTCAGAACCTGTAGCCATGAACAGTAAGTGAACACAATTTATAGAAATTATAGCATAAGGAGAAATGCACAGGTCATATAGTAGACAAATTTTTAGAAATGAGGTAAGTTCTAACCTCACTGATTATAGATTGAACCTGTGACTATGAGGAGCATCATCCCTATGATTAGGGAGCATTATGAGGCAAAGAGAGATTACCTGGGTGGAATTAATCTACCCCTGTTTAAGTCCTTTATAAGCAGAGAGTTTTTTCTTGATAGTGGCAGAAAGAGAAATTATAGAGCATGAGAGTGGTTGAAGATAACACTTTTGGCTTTGAAACTAGAGGAGAGGGTCCACATTGACCCAGATGATATTAACAATGTTTATTTCAGTTTGATTAAACTTTACATAGATTTTTTTTCCTATCTGTAGGTCCCTGACCTTTAATATAAGAGCAGTAATTGTAGAAAACTTTCAATTACAGAATCTTCCTCTGCCCTTTTTGAGATATAAGTGTTCTACATTTCAGAAATGTTTTCTCAAGGATTTCCCAGTATCCCTTCTAAATGTAATCATCAAAAACGAGAGTAAAAAAATAAAAAAAAATAAGGAAGATAGCACCTCTACCTTCCAGTTTCTGTGGCAGATGGTAGTCTGACATGAAAAAGCAGCAATCAGGAGTGGGTACCTTATCTCTTTGCTTTAGCAGGGCTCAGCTTTTACCACTAGCTTTGTCCTTGGAGTGTCTGAGTGAGAACCAAGCTTGAAGTTTACTCCACTTGGCAAATACCAGGTGTTGGGTCCAGAAACCCACAGTCTCCTACCTCAAGTAGTCAATTTTAATAATTCTTCAAAATGTTTTTAAATGTACATAGCACAATACTACCTATTTTAGTTATGACCATATTTATATCAATAGATTATAGTCTTTATTGTTGATGTCTGGTTAATTTAGTCAGGAAAACATTTTTTCACCTACTCATGTGAGGAGTATGTGAATCTGAAAACAAGTAGATAGGGAGATTAAAAAGAAACTGCTTGGGACATTCTTATGACTACCCTGACCGTGCACACACAATCCACCATATTTCCCTAATCATAAAGAAACAACTAAAATATGTCCAGTGGAGCACTTCTTTCACCCTCTTCTTCAGAACCTGTAGCCATGAACAGTAAGTGAACACAATTTATAGAAATTATAGCATAAGGAGAAATGCACAGGTCATATAGTAGACAAATTTTTAGAAATGAGGTAAGTTCTAACCTCACTGATTATAGATTGAACCTGTGACTATGAGGAGCATCATCCCTATGATTAGGGAGCATTATGAGGCAAAGAGAGATTACCTGGGTGGAATTAATCTACCCCTGTTTAAGTCCTTTATAAGCAGAGAGTTTTTTCTTGATAGTGGCAGAAAGAGAAATTATAGAGCATGAGAGTGGTTGAAGATAACACTTTTGGCTTTGAAACTAGAGGAGAGGGTCCACATTGACCCAGATGATATTAACAATGTTTATTTCAGTTTGATTAAACTTTACATAGATTTTTTTTCCTATCTGTAGGTCCCTGACCTTTAATATAAGAGCAGTAATTGTAGAAAACTTTCAATTACAGAATCTTCCTCTGCCCTTTTTGAGATATAAGTGTTCTACATTTCAGAAATGTTTTCTCAAGGATTTCCCAGTATCCCTTCTAAATGTAATCATCAAAAACGAGAGTAAAAAAATAAAAAAAAATAAGGAAGATAGCACCTCTACCTTCCAGTTTCTGTGGCAGATGGTAGTCTGACATGAAAAAGCAGCAATCAGGAGTGGGTACCTTATCTCTTTGCTTTAGCAGGGCTCAGCTTTTACCACTAGCTTTGTCCTTGGAGTGTCTGAGTGAGAACCAAGCTTGAAGTTTACTCCACTTGGCAAATACCAGGTGTTGGGTCCAGAAACCCACAGTCTCCTACCTCAAGTAGTCAATTTTAATAATTCTTCAAAATGTTTTTAAATGTACATAGCACAATACTACCTATTTTAGTTATGACCATATTTATATCAATAGATTATAGTCTTTATTGTTGATGTCTGGTTAATTTAGTCAGGAAAACAGTCATGCTGTAGCTAGAGAACATTCCCATGCTTACTAAGTGCATGGTCAGTCACTCAATTGTGTCCAGCTCTTTGCAATCCCATGGACTGTGACCTGACAAGTTCCTCTGTCCATGGAATTCTCCAGGCAAGAATACTGGAGTAGATTGTCATTTCCTCCTCCAGGGGATCTTTCCAATTCAGGGATCAAACTCATATCTCTTTTGTCTCCTGCTTAGGCAGGTTTTTTTTTTAGCCACTAACGCTACCTAGGAAGTCCGTGCTTAGCATGTACCTTGATCTAAAATGAATGTAACATATTGCACAATCAACTAGAGTACATTAACAAAATGATTTTTTATCAAAATTACATTTAAAGATGAATTCTTATGACCTCATTCATGCAACACAGAGCATATCATCTAAGTTATTTAAAGAGTCATAATTTAGCTCATATTTCCAAGAATGTTTCCTGTTTCTTTGATCTGCGTATTACTATGCAATTAAGTCTGGGAACAATGCATTTGGAATTATGTTATATATCTTATTACAGGAAAAGAAACTCGGGCAATTGAACTTCTTCTTTATACACTAGTGTTGATTCATGGAAATATTCTTTACTCATACTAAAATTTTACTTGCTGTAAATTCAGCTTGTTAGCAATTAATTTCTCATAGATTGACTAACACATGGAATTAAGAGGCAATTGGGAAGATAGCCTGGAGAAGGGAATGACTACCCAGTCCAATATTCTTTCCTGGAGAACTCCATAGACAGAGGAACCTGGTGGGCTACAGTTCATAGAGTCACAAAGAGTAGGACAGGACTGAACAACTTTTTCACTTTCACTTCCCCAAAGCTTCATTCTAGCCTTTAGTTTTTCCTTCAGAGAATACTTTTAGAATATGAATTTTCCAGATTATGCATATTTTTTGTAAATCTTCAGGAAATGTCCCTCTATGCTGCCTTCAGGTTTGGTAAAAGCATTTCCATATGCCTGGAAATAGAAGCCTTCTCCACGGCACCCATGTTTTTATATACCAAGAGTTTTCACTAAAATAATATAGTCAAATTTTTTATTCACTAGACATTTTTTTTTGTTTTTAATATCAAATTAAATTACTTACAAATGAATACTGTATATAACTAAAATGATAGTTTTTTTTTTTTTAAATCAGTGTTATACTCTTTCTTAGGAGATTCTTATTTACATTTCAAAGACAACCATTGCTAAGGATGCTAAGCCACTCTGATTGAATCCTAATTACTTTAACATGGCATAGCTCCTCATCATTTTCACAGTGGTAAAGCATCTCCTGCCAGTTCAGGAGACACAGGTTTGATCCCTGGCTCAGCAAGATCACCTGGAGAAGGAAATGGCAACTCACTCCAGTATTCTTACCTGGGAAATCCCAGGAACAGAGGAGTCTGGCAGGCTACAGTCCACGGGACATCAAAAGAGTTTTGTTATGTTTTGTTTTGTTGCAAAAGAATCTTGGACTTGATTTAGGGAAGAACTAAACAACAACAACTTCCGTTGAACACCCTCTGCATTTTGGGTACTATAATAAGTACTTAGATGTAGATATTAACTAAGAAAATATATGTTGTACTCTTCCATGTGACAGAAAATGGAGTTTTAACACACTGTGTTTATGGATGTGTGTTAGATGATATACTTAAGAAAATCAATCAACTAAAGCTGTATAAGGGGTCAGGGAGCTTAAGACATAATTAGAGCAAAAATGGTGAAAATGTGTGATAAAATTCAGAGAACTGAGCTATAATGTTGATCATGAATTCAACTGTTTAAAATATGTAGTTATCAGATGATTGATTCTTAAGGACTGTGCAATGAATGTTACATATTATTAACATTAATATTATTAATACTGTTCTTGGCATAAATATCAAGTGTGAAAAAATTCAATGTTTATCCATCTACCTTATATTCATGATTTTGTTTAATTACTCATGAATTAATTCACTCAATGAAGTATGAGTTTTAAGTGAACCACCTGCACAGCATTCTCCCAGGTATTAGTGTGAACAAGCCAGGAACAACCCCTACGTTTATGACTCTACAGTCTAATCAGGGAGATTGATGATACATAAAGTTATTTCAATAATTATAACACAGTTTTGGCATTTTCTTTAAAGGAGAAGTAAGCAGGGCTGTGTGTAAGTGCACTAAGAATGTATTTTTGACAGAGAAAGCAGCATTGGAACTAGACTATGAATTCAAATTGTCTTTAGCAAAAGGAAGAGCCTTCCTGAAGTGTAGAGAAAGGACCTGATGGTTTTGATGATGTGAAAATATACCAGTGTGACAGCAAATTTTTTCAGAATTCTTTGTCAGCATGAGTCAGTGTCTTATAAACCAGGTTGATTGTTTTAGAAATGACATAATCTGGGTAACTTTTAGGAAAAACCCTATGTCTCTGTGTAGAAATTCATTGGTTTAGAGGTAGAAAAATGTGGAAAGCCTATCTAAGAAAACAGAGTTGCATTTTGGCTAAGGTATTTTAAATTGGTCATAGTTCAGCATTTCAAAATAGATCACTCATTACAGTCTCTTGAGATCTGCTAAGTATTGGTTCCAGAAACCTCCTTCAAGGGAATATCAAAATATGCAGTTGCTAAAGTCACTTGTATAAAATGGTATAGTATTTACATATAACCTATTCATGTCCTTCAGCAGAATTTAAATCATCTCAAGATCACTTATAGTGTTTAATAAAATGTAAATTCTATGTAAATAGTTGTAAATAAAATGTAAATGCTATGTAAATAGTTCACAACACATGGCAAATTCAATTTTACTTTTTGGAACTTTCTGAAATTTTTAAAAGATTTTTGATCCAACGTAGGTAGAGTCTGAGGATATGGAACCCATGAATTCAGAGTGCTAAATGTATATAGCAAAACATTTCTAAATCTTCATTGTCCACCCTTCAATGAGCAGTCTGTAACTACAAGACAGCAGTCTGACTTTTAACTTTGTGTATTGTTAATCAATATTTCTATCAGTATCTGAATAATTTTATGCTTCTGAAAATGTCACCTGACTATGTATTAACTAGTTTCTCCCCCTACTGAGATCAAATATGCCATTTTTAACCAAGTGTGGGTATGGGTAATAAAATTTATCTAGATGATGGCTTTTAAAAAACTTTACTAAAGGTTTTTGGTCAACAGACTGAAAGCATTATTCAAAAGCGAATCTTTTATTGGATATAGATAATGCTGTCCTTGAATTTCTTCCTTGACATCAAACTAGAGATGGTCTTGTTTGACTTGACCACCTCTGCCTGTTTTCTCACTTGCCATCTTGTTGTAACAGCTGATCTATTCTCTCAATGCCAATTTTATTGACTATTCCTTTTAATTTGCCATCCAGCCTTTTCAATGATAAACACTGGATCAAAGAGAAAAGAAAATCTTTTTTTTTCATGTCTGTTTATAAATTCAACTTTTATCAAATTGAGTATAATCTGTAGAAGCCCAACTAATATCACAGGCAAAGTTTCACATAATTATGCTGAGAAGCTTAGTGCCTCATTGTGTTGAAGTTCTTCATTTCCAGTTAAGTCTAGGGTATAAAAATTATGCTTACCTGAACATAAACACAGAACCAATTTACTATTTTGGGTTTAATATGTTTTCTCCTTACAAAAAAGGAAAATATAACCCATCCTCATATATGAATTTGAATTTCTCCATTGAAACAACAGTTAAAAGTCATGTGAAAATAGCTTTTATTTTTCTTCTGTACAACAGGCATTGCATTAATATTGCAGCCCAAAGTTTACAACTGTAATATCATATGACATTTGAGTCAGTTGAACTGACAAAATTATTTTAGACTACGATGAAAAGGTGATGGATTTTGAAATGTAATGGAATGTTTAGAAATAATGATAGGAATAAAAGACTCAGGACTGGTCTTAAGAATACAAAGATAAATTTGAAAAATAAAGAAGACAGAGTACTAGACTCCTAGAGGAAAAGAAGAAAAAAGTAAGAACAAAAAGCCAAAATAGCTCTCATTACTATGTTAAAGCTTGCCCTTAACTCTAGAATTTTCTTCTTTGCCATAAAACTTAGGAAAATAAATCTATCAGTATCTGAATAATTTTATGCTTCTGAAAATGTCACCTGACTATGTATTAACTAGTTTCTCCCCCTACTGAGATCAAATATGCCATTTTTAACCAAGTGTGGGTATGGGTAATAAAATTTATCTAGATGATGGCTTTTAAAAAACTTTACTAAAGGTTTTTGGTCAACAGACTGAAAGCATTATTCAAAAGCGAATCTTTTATTGGATATAGATAATGCTGTCCTTGAATTTCTTCCTTGACATCAAACTAGAGATGGTCTTGTTTGACTTGACCACCTCTGCCTGTTTTCTCACTTGCCATCTTGTTGTAACAGCTGATCTATTCTCTCAATGCCAATTTTATTGACTATTCCTTTTAATTTGCCATCCAGCCTTTTCAATGATAAACACTGGATCAAAGAGAAAAGAAAATCTTTTTTTTTCATGTCTGTTTATAAATTCAACTTTTATCAAATTGAGTATAATCTGTAGAAGCCCAACTAATATCACAGGCAAAGTTTCACATAATTATGCTGAGAAGCTTAGTGCCTCATTGTGTTGAAGTTCTTCATTTCCAGTTAAGTCTAGGGTATAAAAATTATGCTTACCTGAACATAAACACAGAACCAATTTACTATTTTGGGTTTAATATGTTTTCTCCTTACAAAAAAGGAAAATATAACCCATCCTCATATATGAATTTGAATTTCTCCATTGAAACAACAGTTAAAAGTCATGTGAAAATAGCTTTTATTTTTCTTCTGTACAACAGGCATTGCATTAATATTGCAGCCCAAAGTTTACAACTGTAATATCATATGACATTTGAGTCAGTTGAACTGACAAAATTATTTTAGACTACGATGAAAAGGTGATGGATTTTGAAATGTAATGGAATGTTTAGAAATAATGATAGGAATAAAAGACTCAGGACTGGTCTTAAGAATACAAAGATAAATTTGAAAAATAAAGAAGACAGAGTACTAGACTCCTAGAGGAAAAGAAGAAAAAAGTAAGAACAAAAAGCCAAAATAGCTCTCATTACTATGTTAAAGCTTGCCCTTAACTCTAGAATTTTCTTCTTTGCCATAAAATCTTAGGAAAATAAATGGATCTCAGAGTTCATTTGCATACTAAGTGTAGTTGTGTGAATATGTGTATAAGTGTGTTTGAACTACTGGCTACACATTTTACTTGGATCATTGGATTATACTCCTCTCAATTAAAATAAAACTCATAATAAGTAAAAGTGTTCACTTATAACTATCAGTAGTTGTATTGATAATATCAAGTACAAAGATAACCTACATCAAATCTAATTTACTGGAGGAAGAAGACCATTCAGCTGCAATTTCATTTGCTTCTTCATAACACACAGCAATTACTTAGTCCTGGAGATCCTCTTCCAAGTCATTTCTTCTGAGTATAAGGCAAATGAAACAGTATGTTAAGTTTTGATCTAGAATCAGGTTGCTTTAATTCAAAAATGAAAATATCTTCTCAACATGATTGGCTTAATTTTCAGGATGCATTTTGCCTCTTTGTCCTTAATTCAGAGGATTAACATTGTCTCACATCCGTGGTGAAAAGAACAAGTAGAAATTTTCCCCTCAATTTTGTCAGCCATCCTCTAAAACAACTTTTGCAAAGAATAAACAAACTAATAAATTATTTGTCTATTGGAGGCAGGATGAAAGACTGTGACACATTTCTTTTCTCTTCAATGACAAAATCAAATCTATCTGATGTTTCATAAAAGCAGCACAAATGTATTAAGAAAGCTACTGTAGCCATAAGCTCACATTACATAAAGAGTGTCTACTCTAGGCCATATCTACCACTTCAGAAATCTATTGCTCTTTAAGCCTGTATTTCAGACAAGAGTAACCAAATTACAGATGGAAATTTTAAAGTATAATATTAATAGTTTAAGAAGTAAAGAGTGATACAACTGATACATATATGAGTTAGCCTTCAGGCTTTCCAGGTGGCTTTAGTAGTAAAGAATCCACCTGCCAATGCAGGAGATGCAAGAGATGAAGAAGCCTTACTCTCTGAGTCAGGAAGGTCCCCTGAGGTACAAAATAGCAATGCCCTCCAGTATTCTTGCCTGGGAAATCCCATGGGTAAAGCTTGCCCTTAACTCTAGAATTTTCTTCTTTGCCATAAAATCTTAGGAAAATAAATGGATCTCAGAGTTCATTTGCATACTAAGTGTAGTTGTGTGAATATGTGTATAAGTGTGTTTGAACTACTGGCTACACATTTTACTTGGATCATTGGATTATACTCCTCTCAATTAAAATAAAACTCATAATAAGTAAAAGTGTTCACTTATAACTATCAGTAGTTGTATTGATAATATCAAGTACAAAGATAACCTACATCAAATCTAATTTACTGGAGGAAGAAGACCATTCAGCTGCAATTTCATTTGCTTCTTCATAACACACAGCAATTACTTAGTCCTGGAGATCCTCTTCCAAGTCATTTCTTCTGAGTATAAGGCAAATGAAACAGTATGTTAAGTTTTGATCTAGAATCAGGTTGCTTTAATTCAAAAATGAAAATATCTTCTCAACATGATTGGCTTAATTTTCAGGATGCATTTTGCCTCTTTGTCCTTAATTCAGAGGATTAACATTGTCTCACATCCGTGGTGAAAAGAACAAGTAGAAATTTTCCCCTCAATTTTGTCAGCCATCCTCTAAAACAACTTTTGCAAAGAATAAACAAACTAATAAATTATTTGTCTATTGGAGGCAGGATGAAAGACTGTGACACATTTCTTTTCTCTTCAATGACAAAATCAAATCTATCTGATGTTTCATAAAAGCAGCACAAATGTATTAAGAAAGCTACTGTAGCCATAAGCTCACATTACATAAAGAGTGTCTACTCTAGGCCATATCTACCACTTCAGAAATCTATTGCTCTTTAAGCCTGTATTTCAGACAAGAGTAACCAAATTACAGATGGAAATTTTAAAGTATAATATTAATAGTTTAAGAAGTAAAGAGTGATACAACTGATACATATATGAGTTAGCCTTCAGGCTTTCCAGGTGGCTTTAGTAGTAAAGAATCCACCTGCCAATGCAGGAGATGCAAGAGATGAAGAAGCCTTACTCTCTGAGTCAGGAAGGTCCCCTGAGGTACAAAATAGCAATGCCCTCCAGTATTCTTGCCTGGGAAATCCCATGGGCAGAAGAGCCTGGAAGACTACAGTCCATGGGGTCGCAAAAGAGTCAGAAACAACTGAGCACACATAAACATACAACTAAATCTTAGTGAACCTTAATTATTTAAAAATATAATATACAATTTTATGTAAGATAGAGAGAATTAAAATATCGACCAATACCTAGCAATAAGAAATAAGATAAGGGAGACCTGTATTTACAGAGCCCATTATTCACATAGCATTAGTAAGGTAGCACAAGTATTGTAGAAGTTGAAAAATATATGTATTGTTATAGGAACAATCACAACAGTTCATCTCATCCTGTGGTAATACACAACTCCAAAATTTCCCTTGCTTAATCAACAAAAAGTTTACATTTCACACACATTTCACATGTGATGTGGATCATTAACCAGACCTGTCCCTGGAATCACTCAGGGATGCAAGCTAGTGAGGACTTGCTCTGGACACATGCATCTATGAACATCATAGTGGTGGAAAATAGATATGGTAAATTACAACCTGAATCTTAAATAACATTATATCACTCATGCTCATAACTCAATGGCCAAAGCAAGTTACATGGCTACAAGATATTTTAAAGAGGGTAGGGTAGGAATGTGTCACTCTACTGTATTAAAAAAGGAAAGATTTGCTAAAAAACACTGACATTTGTCATAGTCAGGTCGTCTTTTCACCATAGATTCAGCTCACTCCTCCTCAGCAGGAAAAAGACAATCATTCTCTTCCCAAGTGATATGATCTAAGTATTTCGTCCAGTAATGGAAGACGACCTGGATTCATAGAGCTATAAATGAAAAGAGAAAATTATGATCACTGTATACGAATGAGAATCAGAGGAATTGGGACAATAAAATGAAAACAAATACTTCCATTCTGAAAGAGGATAATGGGAGAACAACAGTTTGTGGTTCACAGCAATTCTGTGATGCTGGTAGGAATTTATCAAGTTTCCCTATTCTATGAAAGTTTTTGGGGTACTCAATTTGAGGCTCAAATCTTCTCTTTGTAAAAGATTGCTAACTCTGCTGTGATCTCTGTTCTTACAAAATAGCAATGCCCTCCAGTATTCTTGCCTGGGAAATCCCATGGGCAGAAGAGCCTGGAAGACTACAGTCCATGGGGTCGCAAAAGAGTCAGAAACAACTGAGCACACATAAACATACAACTAAATCTTAGTGAACCTTAATTATTTAAAAATATAATATACAATTTTATGTAAGATAGAGAGAATTAAAATATCGACCAATACCTAGCAATAAGAAATAAGATAAGGGAGACCTGTATTTACAGAGCCCATTATTCACATAGCATTAGTAAGGTAGCACAAGTATTGTAGAAGTTGAAAAATATATGTATTGTTATAGGAACAATCACAACAGTTCATCTCATCCTGTGGTAATACACAACTCCAAAATTTCCCTTGCTTAATCAACAAAAAGTTTACATTTCACACACATTTCACATGTGATGTGGATCATTAACCAGACCTGTCCCTGGAATCACTCAGGGATGCAAGCTAGTGAGGACTTGCTCTGGACACATGCATCTATGAACATCATAGTGGTGGAAAATAGATATGGTAAATTACAACCTGAATCTTAAATAACATTATATCACTCATGCTCATAACTCAATGGCCAAAGCAAGTTACATGGCTACAAGATATTTTAAAGAGGGTAGGGTAGGAATGTGTCACTCTACTGTATTAAAAAAGGAAAGATTTGCTAAAAAACACTGACATTTGTCATAGTCAGGTCGTCTTTTCACCATAGATTCAGCTCACTCCTCCTCAGCAGGAAAAAGACAATCATTCTCTTCCCAAGTGATATGATCTAAGTATTTCGTCCAGTAATGGAAGACGACCTGGATTCATAGAGCTATAAATGAAAAGAGAAAATTATGATCACTGTATACGAATGAGAATCAGAGGAATTGGGACAATAAAATGAAAACAAATACTTCCATTCTGAAAGAGGATAATGGGAGAACAACAGTTTGTGGTTCACAGCAATTCTGTGATGCTGGTAGGAATTTATCAAGTTTCCCTATTCTATGAAAGTTTTTGGGGTATTTTCTCAATTTGAGGCTCAAATCTTCTCTTTGTAAAAGATTGCTAACTCTGCTGTGATCTCTGTTCTTATTTCTGCATGCTATTGGTGTCTATGTCCACTATGTCTTCGTTACATTTGAAGTAGATTGTGTGATCTCTTTAGGAACTGAGGTTTAAGCCTAAAAGGCTTTACATAATCTACTTCTTGGATGTAGATCATTAGGCTTAGTGGTTGTTATAAATATAGAAACACATAAGCAGTGCATATTCAGATTCCTAGTTTTAACAAAAGTTGGTTTTTCTTATAAATATTGTAAGCTTTTTGTTCTATTCTGCTTGAGTTTATGTGCCACTAAACATTCACTGTAGGATGATTGTTAGTATCCTTGATTTAATCCCCATAGGAAAGTTGAGTGTAATCATCTCTGTTTATCAGAGTATATCTTAATAATATTTTTACTATTCTGTGATTGAGAACCTCTTAAGTCTCTGAATGCTTTGCTCCATTCTATTTCATTTCCAGTTATCCAATGGCACATTTGTTTTTTTGGCTAATCTCTTCCAAAAATTCTTTGCTAAGGGTGGCATCCAGCAAGATATTACTGCATTAAGCAAAACAATACAAGAAGAGATTAATTCAGAAAACAATGTGTTATTGGATAATCAGAAATAGAATAAAGTTTGTATCCAATCCATTCCTTCATGGCTAATTCTTTAAAAAGCATATATATTTTCTTCAGATGGGTTGTAATTAATATCTTGTCACTGGCATGGTGATCATCTTACAGTGAATTACCATTATTCCAATCTCTATTACCTGTTCTTTGCTTCCCAGCCGTGTGACTTCATGTTGGATTTTATTTGCCTGAGAATGTCCTTTTTATCAGGAAAGAATTATTATACCAAATACATTAAGAATCTCTTCAGAAGCCTAATAAAAAAAGGTGCTGTAATAGAAAAATAAGTACAAAAGTGAGTGATATACAAATTGATTATAATTCCATGGAAAAGAATTTCACTGCTAGCATCAAAGAAAAGCAAATGTTTGCCACCACAGCAGCAAAAACAAAAACTGAAAAAAATTTCACACTGTGGTTGGGAGAATAAATTGGTACAACCACTTTGAAAATTAAATTAAAATTACAGAATACTATTAAAGATGTGCATAATTTATGGCACAGAAATTTCAATGCAGTTTCACAACTCATCTAAGATATTGAGGAAAAGAAAGCTAAACATATCACTAATCTGATAAATAATTAGATTATTTCAAATGACCATAATGAATTACAATAAACCAATGGAAATAAGATGAATATGTACATACTAAGATAATTTTCTTGAACTTATTAATGAATAAAACATAAGACATCAAATAACATACAATGCCAGTAACTAAGAAAAATGGGCAAAACTAAATTATATTTAGATATGGCTACATATGCAATATAATTTTAAAGAAAATTAAAGATAGTATTATCATGAATTTCAAGGTAAAGCTTACATCAAGTCAGTTGCAGATGACTTTTAATCATAGATGAATACCTGGGAATTTATGTTTTGCTAATCATAAAAACTGTTATGGCTCTTTGTTTTAATTTATTTGAGCTATATTTTCATGCTTTTCTGGAGTGTTCTTTACATTACAATTCTATCAAACAATGTATATATACATATCTATGTATGATAGGTAATGTATGTATGACAGAATCATGATAAAAGTATACATAACGTAATTTTAAAACACATTAACCGTTTCCACAATAGAACAATTCCAGTAATTATGATTCAACTGCAGGTGAAACTAAAAATTGAAAAAAATTTAGATGATTATTTTTCCAATGGGCAAACAGATCCTCAGGTATCCTTGGCTGAATTTTCTGGCAGTGCCTTATACTAACTCTTTGACCTTGAGAAAGATATTTTTTATCTCTAAACTTGTTTTGTCGGACCATGTATAACTCAGATAACATAGGAACCTGGGTCATATGGGTGTTGTGAGGATTTAATAATATGTGACATAAAACTACTCTGCATTATCTAATAATATTTATATTTTTATTTATATTATTATTAAGATTACAGAGTGAATCAGTAACTTGAGCTTTCCTACTTTATATTATGATCCTCATTCCTCTAACACAGTCTGCTTTTGGTTCCTCAAGGACTCTGTGCAATTTAGCTATATTTTCCGAAACATAAATCATCTCTGTCAGGCCAAGCATGTCTAGGCAAACATTCCATTATGGGTGATATTAAATTTTAATTTTTGGGAAATAAAATGTATCTAACAAAAATAACATCCTCATTAGATGAAAATTCACTGCCTTTCCAAGTGATGTCAAGAATTGTACTGAGGATATAATCAGCAGCTCTAGAATCTCAGAAAGAAACTCTGCAAACCACTAGAATTATTCTTGATAGTTTGCAGCTTCAGAAATAAAGAATATGATGTCTTGAAATGTTTATATATGAGACTTACTAAAACAAAAATAATAGAAATTTAGAGAATTTCTTTTTCCTTCTTCCTCTGTTTTTAATCATTTATTTATTTGGTTCCACTGGGTCTTAGTTGTGACATGTGGGATCTATTTCCCTGAACAGGGATCGAACCTAAACCCCCTGCATTGGGAACACAGAGTCTTAACCATTGGAACACCAGGGAAGTCCCTAGAGAATGTTTTAAACTGGCCTAGTAAAAACAAAGTATAAACCATTATTTAATGGTTTATAATTTAAGTCACCAATGTTTGTTTTTCTATTTGCTGAAAAATAGCTTAAATATTCACAGTATGAAATTCATTATGATACAAATGGATGGTTAAGGCTAGCAGAAACACATTTGTTTAATTTTAAAATGTATTTGCTCTTATTTTAAGTTTTTAATTTTGAACAATTCCAGTAATTATGATTCAACTGCAGGTGAAACTAAAATTGAAAAAATTTAGATGATTATTTTTCCAATGGGCAAACAGATCCTCAGGTATCCTTGGCTGAATTTTCTGGCAGTGCCTTATACTAACTCTTTGACCTTGAGAAAGATATTTTTTATCTCTAAACTTGTTTTGTCGGACCATGTATAACTCAGATAACATAGGAACCTGGGTCATATGGGTGTTGTGAGGATTTAATAATATGTGACATAAAACTACTCTGCATTATCTAATAATATTTATATTTTTATTTATATTATTATTAAGATTACAGAGTGAATCAGTAACTTGAGCTTTCCTACTTTATATTATGATCCTCATTCCTCTAACACAGTCTGCTTTTTGGTTCCTCAAGGACTCTGTGCAATTTAGCTATATTTTCCGAAACATAAATCATCTCTGTCAGGCCAAGCATGTCTAGGCAAACATTCCATTATGGGTGATATTAAATTTTAATTTTTGGGAAATAAAATGTATCTAACAAAAATAACATCCTCATTAGATGAAAATTCACTGCCTTTCCAAGTGATGTCAAGAATTGTACTGAGGATATAATCAGCAGCTCTAGAATCTCAGAAAGAAACTCTGCAAACCACTAGAATTATTCTTGATAGTTTGCAGCTTCAGAAATAAAGAATATGATGTCTTGAAATGTTTATATATGAGACTTACTAAAACAAAAATAATAGAAATTTAGAGAATTTCTTTTTCCTTCTTCCTCTGTTTTTAATCATTTATTTATTTGGTTCCACTGGGTCTTAGTTGTGACATGTGGGATCTATTTCCCTGAACAGGGATCGAACCTAAACCCCCTGCATTGGGAACACAGAGTCTTAACCATTGGAACACCAGGGAAGTCCCTAGAGAATGTTTTTAAACTGGCCTAGTAAAAACAAAGTATAAACCATTATTTAATGGTTTATAATTTAAGTCACCAATGTTTGTTTTTCTATTTGCTGAAAAATAGCTTAAATATTCACAGTATGAAATTCATTATGATACAAATGGATGGTTAAGGCTAGCAGAAACACATTTGTTTAATTTTAAAATGTATTTGCTCTTATTTTAAGTTATATTGCAACTCCTTAATTTAGTAAATTTTGTTTCCTGCAACCAGAATTCCTACTAACATGCTCATGATAACAGTAAGAAACAAGCTACCCAAAATTGTTTTAGGTTATTCAGTTAACACTTGAAATTTCCACCAGATGGCGATCTATCCTCTAAAATACTAGAGAGAATTAGACACAAAATTAAACGCTTTAAAGAATGCCTGAAATAGCAAAATAATAAAATACACATTATTTCATATCTTAAAATCTTCAAAATAACTTATTATAAATTTCATTAAAGCTGAATTATTAAACAAGTATCATAATATTTAGTTATTACAGTTTTAATTTTTTTTAAATTTATTTATTTATTTTGGGTGGGGATCAGGTTGGGGAGGGAGGGGAGCAGGCGGGCCACTTCTATTGGTCTTTCATTTCTCTGTGTTCATCCGTCTTTGTTCTTTGGCTCCTGTGGGCCTCCCACCGCGGTGGCGTCTGTCGTTGCAGAGCGCCAGCTCTGGGCGCATGTGCTTCAGAGCTTAGGCTTGGTAATTGGGCACATCAGTACAGCCGCTCCGCAGCACATGGGATCTTCCCAGGCCAGGAATCCAACCAGCAACCCTTGCACTGCAAGGCGGTGTCTTTACCCACTGGACCACCAGGGGAAGCCCCAGTTTTAATTTTTTAACATAGAGGGTAAGAGATCTGTTTTGAAAAGAATTTAATAGAGAGTTTTTATCATCATCAAAACTAAATAACGAACTTTAGTAATATTTTTTCTTGACTGATGTATGCATTTCAAAAAATAAGCCATGCCCGTAAGGATCAATTGAGGCAAGTCATTAATAATGTGAGTGTACATGACAGAGGAGCCTAGCTGGCTACAGACCTAGGGTGACAAAGAGTCAGGCACAACTGACGATACTTAGCACACATACAGAGATATCACGAAAACAATACCTCTAACAGAACATTATAAAATAACTATACTCCAATAATAATTTTTAAAAAAGCCTAGTTGCTAAATACTCACACTCTACTAGGAAAAAAATGAAAGCATAAAATGTTTTTAATGTAACTTGATGAGATAGTGCAAATAACTTTTATAAGTTCACTGGGAGGAATGATTATATTTCAAAGTATTTTGGAGGAAAGAGATTTTCACAGAGATAACAGTTTAGTTAGGTCTCAGAGGAGGTAAAATCAGTATTTCTCCACATGTGAAAAGGAGAAAGTAATTCAAACAAGGAAAATCAGTGTGTAGAAAGTCAAAAATATGAGAGAAATCTTAGGTTGCCTGGGAAATCTATCAGTTTTTGGAGTGGCTAAGCAATAAAATGAAGTGATTCAAGAATGAAGAAACATGGCAGAGAATGATTCTGAAGGACTTGAAAAGATTTTAAAGTATAAGCTATAGGAAACGAAGGCCATTGTGTTGTACCCAGAAGAAACAGAGACCACTCTTAGCAGGAAAAAAGCCAAATTAGGAGTCTTTATTACCCATTGGTGACTGCACACAGCCTAACAATGGCTTGGGTGTGCAGCCCCGAACTGAGGGAGGATACATATTTTTATAGGACATACTGGCATTTTTCACAATCTTGGGTATTTTCTTTTCATTTTCTATTTCACATTGTAAAAGCTCTTTACAGAGATCAAAAGAGTAAGGGGTGTGATGCAGGTACATTTACCTATAGTCAGATCAGCATCAATGGTTATACCTTAACAGATCTATAGATAACTTAAAAACAAAGATATTACTGATTGTTAGAACTGAGGGGCTAGGGTTGAGGTCAGTCACATGGGCCCTGAGTCACAGTCTCTGTGGTCAATCAACCCTTTCAGAGGAAACCATAAACTAGATGAAAGGTCATACCATTTGAACAAAGCTTTGTATCCAATTTCTTGATCTTACAATTGAGTATATTGAAGATATTGTGCTATGCTGTGCTGTGCTGTGCTATGTTTAGTCATTCAGCCCTGTCTGACTCTCTGGGACTCCATATAAAAACTTAATTGAGAAGCTGGAAAACCAGAGGCAAATTCTGTAGCCTAGGAAAGAACTAAAGGTGAAAGTAATTGTCCATGGAATTCTCGAGACAAGAAAACTGGAGTGGATTGCCATTCTATTCTCTAGAGGATCTTCCAGACCCAGGGACTGAACCCAGGTCTCCTGTATTGCAGACGGATTCTTTATTGGCTGAGCCACCTGGGAAGATAAATATTCAACACTGCAGTTTTAGTAGCCTCATTTCAAGTGCTCAGTAGTCACATGTGGCTAGTGAGTACCATATTCCCCACTGGAGAAATAGAGTATTTCCAATGACCAAGGCAGCCTTAAAGTCCCCTTCAGTTTGAATGAACTTTAGACAGGCTGATTCCAGATTCTACATCCTGACTCTCTTTCCTTAGGGCTTTTCTATTTTTAAGAGTACTTGCAATTGCAAATTCTTATTCTGCCCTCTGAGACGTAAATCAATTTAAAAGCCTTTGTCACTTTTACAAGACAAGAATATGTTTGTTAAGGACTTAATGATCCCTTTGAAATGTAGACATCAAAGAAGATAGTACCTCTATCACCCAGTGTTTATCTCCCAGTTTTGGGCTTTCCTGGTGGCTCAGATATTAAAGAATCCTCCTTTCTTGTGGGAGACCTGGGTTCAATACTTCAGTTGGGAATATACCCTGGAGGAGGAAATAGTAACCCACGAAGGTATTGTATTCTTCCCTGGAGAATCCAATGGACAGAGGAACCTGGCATTCTACAGTCCATGGGATCCTAAAATGTCAGTCAACTGAGCGACTAAGCATGCAGCAACAGAAGTAACTTCAAAGGGCACCTTGCTCCTGTAATAAAGATATGAGGAAGTTATGTTTTCCTTTTCTTAAAACCAATTATCAAATGTATGGGATCTAGCTTCCTCTCTTTATTCTTCCCCAGTTTTAAAATCGTCCCCCTCTTCAGCTCAGTGGAGTTGAGCTCAAACTCAACTCCTCAAACTCTCCTTGAATAAAGTCTTCAGTGCCTGTTTAATAATATTTGGTGAAATGTTTTGTCCTGACATCATTAAAGTAAAAAGTTGTATTACAGAGTGGAGATCTATGCTAAAGAAGATTAAAGGAAAAATATTCTGCTAGAAATTGGCTGATGTTAGAACACAGTCTCACCTGAACTTTTAAGAAAAACTTTTGTCTCTTTTTATGTGCTTTCATGTTCTTTATGAAGGAATACTCATGTCTAAAGAAGAAAAAAGAAATTACCTAAAAATTGCAAGTATTCCTGACATAGTGACTTAAGAATAGCAGGAGCTAATGTTCTTTATGCTATAAGTTTAATTTTACTTTTCAAAATAATATTAGTTAGATTATAAAACTGAAATAACACAATCCACTTCTCAAATTTTGGAAACAAACCATTAAATCCTTTACCTGAGGTATCAATTTGATGACTGTGAGAAAAGTGCTGATAAAAAGAGAGAGCAACATTGACCTCAGACAGGCAGAATGAGGATTTATTCGAGTTGTGTGAAGAGAGATGATCAAGAGTCCAAAAGATAACATGGCGCTGGGGGCAAGGTGTTTTAAGCAGCTGGAAGAGGGGACAGGTAAGGATGGAAGCTGAAGGAGGGGAAAGAGTGGTGCCAGGTGATCTCCTGGGCAGAGAGCTTTGTGGGGGTGGAGACTCCAGGAAGTTGTGGCCCCATGGGATGATGGGATTACCTCGACTCTTTGAGACCTCTCCATCAATGACTCCAAACTTGCTATAATAAAAATGCAATTGATGAGTGAGTTCAGTATTTTTCTCCCTTTCTGTCTCTGTAAAATAAGTAAAACCGAAGTAAATATTTGAGTAGGTTAGGTAAAATTATTTCTTTTGGTCTGGTTTCTTAAAGTAAATTCAAAAGTGAATAAACAAAATATATGCAAATTTGTATACATGCATGTGATGTGTATGTACACAAGAAAATACAAATATTTCATGGGTTTTCAAACTCAAATGTATGGGATCTAGCTTCCTCTTTATTCTTCCCCAGTTTTAAAATCGTCCCCCTCTTCAGCTCAGTGGAGTTGAGCTCAAACTCAACTCCTCAAACTCTCCTTGAATAAAGTCTTCAGTGCCTGTTTAATAATATTTGGTGAAATGTTTTGTCCTGACATCATTAAAGTAAAAAGTTGTATTACAGAGTGGAGATCTATGCTAAAGAAG
Source organism: Tragulus kanchil (assembly GCA_022376925.1). Taxonomy (NCBI): domain Eukaryota; kingdom Metazoa; phylum Chordata; class Mammalia; order Artiodactyla; family Tragulidae; genus Tragulus; species Tragulus kanchil. The sequence continues at coordinate 139,117,579 of JAIOJX010000004.1, forward strand.
ATTAAAGGAAAAATATTCTGCTAGAAATTGGCTGATGTTAGAACACAGTCTCACCTGAACTTTTAAGAAAAACTTTTGTCTTTTTTTATGTGCTTTCATGTTCTTTATGAAGGAATACTCATGTCTAAAGAAGAAAAAAGAAATTACCTAAAAATTGCAAGTATTCCTGACATAGTGACTTAAGAATAGCAGGAGCTAATGTTCTTTATGCTATAAGTTTAATTTTACTTTTCAAAATAATATTAGTTAGATTATAAAACTGAAATAACACAATCCACTTCTCAAATTTTGGAAACAAACCATTAAATCCTTTACCTGAGGTATCAATTTGATGACTGTGAGAAAAGTGCTGATAAAAAGAGAGAGCAACATTGACCTCAGACAGGCAGAATGAGGATTTATTCGAGTTGTGTGAAGAGAGATGATCAAGAGTCCAAAAGATAACATGGCGCTGGGGGCAAGGTGTTTTAAGCAGCTGGAAGAGGGGACAGGTAAGGATGGAAGCTGAAGGAGGGGAAAGAGTGGTGCCAGGTGATCTCCTGGGCAGAGAGCTTTGTGGGGGTGGAGACTCCAGGAAGTTGTGGCCCCATGGGATGATGGGATTACCTCGACTCTTTGAGACCTCTCCATCAATGACTCCAAACTTGCTATAATAAAAATGCAATTGATGAGTGAGTTCAGTATTTTTCTCCCTTTCTGTCTCTGTAAAATAAGTAAAACCGAAGTAAATATTTGAGTAGGTTAGGTAAAATTATTTCTTTTGGTCTGGTTTCTTAAAGTAAATTCAAAAGTGAATAAACAAAATATATGCAAATTTGTATACATGCATGTGATGTGTATGTACACAAGCATACATCTATAGATACATATTTATATAATTTATGAAATAGCAAAACATTTCTATGGAGAAGAAGGCATTTTTACAGATACAGGTTATTGAATGACAAATGATTTTATTGTCATTGCATGAAACATATGCATAATATATCATTTACTATTACTGGGTTTAGCTTTTTCACTCTATAAAGAGAATTTGAAACACTAGTGAAACAGCCTATATAAATATTGATTCTTTTCCTATATCTTGATCTTTCACAGTTACCTGGCCATCATTTATTTTGCCCTTACATTATTTTCATTGACATAAAAATATATAATACTTAGTATTAAAATGATAAATCTTTTCTATTTCAAATCTATTTTAACTTATCTTCTTAATATTTAAGTGATGTTGCTGTAATTGTGAATACAAGAGGCATAACTAGGCTTGAGAAAAATGCATCCCATCTTCTTAAGTGTAAAACTCACATAGTAGAGGCAGAAGTTAATGGTCATCTGAAGGGAAGCTGACCTGTTAGGTATTTGGTGCACCTGAGGCATAAATCAATGTGACTTACAAAGGCAGTAGGGCTCATTGACTGGTTCAGCAAGTGGTTATGTGAAAAAAAGCAAGCTGATAAAGTGTGTAATGTATTTTCAAAAGATTCTGCTGAGGAAAGTCAGTCTTACTACTTATATGTTTAAATTGGTTAAATATATTAATTAAATATCCTTGGCTGTTTGATGCTATAACATCTTACACAGACACAGTATGTTGTCATTATAAGAGTCATTCTTCCAGTAGGAATTAGTCTACTTATGAGCGAAAGGGGGGTAAGGATGGACTCCAGGAGGGGTTGGGGGGCCCCATGGGATGATGGGATTACCTCGACTCTTTGAGACCTCTCCATCAATGACTCCAAACTTGCTATAATAAAAATGCAATTGATGAGTGAGTTCAGTATTTTTCTCCCTTTCTGTCTCTGTAAAATAAGTAAAACCGAAGTAAATATTTGAGTAGGTTAGGTAAAATTATTTCTTTTGGTCTGGTTTCTTAAAGTAAATTCAAAAGTGAATAAACAAAATATATGCAAATTTGTATACATGCATGTGATGTGTATGTACACAAGCATACATCTATAGATACATATTTATATAATTTATGAAATAGCAAAACATTTCTATGGAGAAGAAGGCATTTTTACAGATACAGGTTATTGAATGACAAATGATTTTATTGTCATTGCATGAAACATATGCATAATATATCATTTACTATTACTGGGTTTAGCTTTTTCACTCTATAAAGAGAATTTGAAACACTAGTGAAACAGCCTATATAAATATTGATTCTTTTCCTATATCTTGATCTTTCACAGTTACCTGGCCATCATTTATTTTGCCCTTACATTATTTTCATTGACATAAAAATATATAATACTTAGTATTAAAATGATAAATCTTTTCTATTTCAAATCTATTTTAACTTATCTTCTTAATATTTAAGTGATGTTGCTGTAATTGTGAATACAAGAGGCATAACTAGGCTTGAGAAAAATGCATCCCATCTTCTTAAGTGTAAAACTCACATAGTAGAGGCAGAAGTTAATGGTCATCTGAAGGGAAGCTGACCTGTTAGGTATTTGGTGCACCTGAGGCATAAATCAATGTGACTTACAAAGGCAGTAGGGCTCATTGACTGGTTCAGCAAGTGGTTATGTGAAAAAAAGCAAGCTGATAAAGTGTGTAATGTATTTTCAAAAGATTCTGCTGAGGAAAGTCAGTCTTACTACTTATATGTTTAAATTGGTTAAATATATTAATTAAATATCCTTGGCTGTTTGATGCTATAACATCTTACACAGACACAGTATGTTGTCATTATAAGAGTCATTCTTCCAGTAGGAATTAGTCTACTTATGAGCGTATAATATTGATTTACTTTTTCCAGTGCATCATTAGACATATTAAAAACTTGACCCTTTTCCATAAATAAGTGATATGCTGAGGAAACTAAAGGTAACTAAATTATAGATATTCATATAAGACAAACATACACATGTGTAAAAACTTAACACATCACAACAATAGGTTGCAATGTAAGCATCTAAATATATGATGATCTTGATTAAAACTGTAGCTTGGCTTTGTACATTTAATAAATATTACTGTAGAATATAACATGAAAAAAAAAATGGCTTCCAAAAGTCAGTGAAGGATTCGATAGATGAGTCAGTCAGCAGAGAAAAACAAACAAAACTCCTAGGCTCTGAAGTATAAGTCAGTCCTACATGATTTAAAATAAGAAAAACACCTTTCTCCAAGTTAGTATTCTTTTTTTCCTTTAGAAGAAACTGTGGGTTTCTTGTTTCTTGTATTGGCTCCCTTCTTAAGAATGAAGAATACTGTGCCAGACCTATCAGCAATATTTATAGATGTAGGTTTCATCCTGCTAGTGGTCACTGAGAAACCAAAAAATCAAAGAAACAAACCCACTATTTTTCTATTCACCTTTATTTACTTTCCCACAAATTCATGTTCTATTTTCAGCTTCAGCTATGAATTCCTGCTCTAATCATCAAAAGTGTATAAGGTCTTTTGAGTTGTTTTGACTTAAAAAAATTAGAAACAATCTATAAGCTAACTCTGGTTGACCTAGAAACTTAAAAAATATTGAGAAAAATGCATCCCATCTTCTTAAGTGTAAAACTCACATAGTAGAGGCAGAAGTTAATGGTCATCTGAAGGAAGCTGACCTGTTTGGTATTTGGTGCACCTGAGGCATAAATCAATGTGACTTACAAAGGCAGTAGGGCTCATTGACTGGTTCAGCAAGTGGTTATGTGAAAAAAAGCAAGCTGATAAAGTGTGTAATGTATTTTCAAAAGATTCTGCTGAGGAAAGTCAGTCTTACTACTTATATGTTTAAATTGGTTAAATATATTAATTAAATATCCTTGGCTGTTTGATGCTATAACATCTTACACAGACACAGTATGTTGTCATTATAAGAGTCATTCTTCCAGTAGGAATTAGTCTACTTATGAGCGTATAATATTGATTTACTTTTTCCAGTGCATCATTAGACATATTAAAAACTTGACCCTTTTCCATAAATAAGTGATATGCTGAGGAAACTAAAGGTAACTAAATTATAGATATTCATATAAGACAAACATACACATGTGTAAAAACTTAACACATCACAACAATAGGTTGCAATGTAAGCATCTAAATATATGATGATCTTGATTAAAACTGTAGCTTGGCTTTGTACATTTAATAAATATTACTGTAGAATATAACATGAAAAAAAAAATGGCTTCCAAAAGTCAGTGAAGGATTCGATAGATGAGTCAGTCAGCAGAGAAAAACAAACAAAACTCCTAGGCTCTGAAGTATAAGTCAGTCCTACATGATTTAAAATAAGAAAAACACCTTTCTCCAAGTTAGTATTCTTTTTTTCCTTTAGAAGAAACTGTGGGTTTCTTGTTTCTTGTATTGGCTCCCTTCTTAAGAATGAAGAATACTGTGCCAGACCTATCAGCAATATTTATAGATGTAGGTTTCATCCTGCTAGTGGTCACTGAGAAACCAAAAAATCAAAGAAACAAACCCACTATTTTTCTATTCACCTTTATTTACTTTCCCACAAATTCATGTTCTATTTTCAGCTTCAGCTATGAATTCCCTGCTCTAATCATCAAAAGTGTATAAGGTCTTTTGAGTTGTTTTGACTTAAAAAAAAATTAGAAACAATCTATAAGCTAACTCTGGTTGACCTAGAAATATCCTTCAATTTTTGGTTTCCTTCAAAGTGGAAAGTGTGCAGGTGGTCTGTTGACTGAGCTCTTTGACTGAGTTGGAGTCATGATTCTGGACCAATGAAATATGTATTTATTGGAGATTAAGAGAAATGTTTCAATAAATAAATTAATAAAGAATAAGGAATGGAAGTTAAATTGAGTTTTGCCCTAATTTTATGTCAAGCATTATGGGAGTGAGTGCAAGAAAAGACTTCTAAGGTTCTGATATGGTTAGAAAAGTTGCATTAGAGGATTGATTTAGTGGGAATATATATTAAAGATCCAAGTTAAAATAAGTAAATTACATAGAAATAAGATTTTGACTTGTTAACTATTCAGAAAATCACCTAGAGAATGAAATGGCAACCCACTCAAGTGTTCTCATCTGAGAAATCCCATAGACAGAGAATGAGAAATCCCATAGACAGCGGGGGTTGGCATTTCACAGCAAAGAGTCAAACAGGTCTTAGCAACGAAACAAACAACAATGTTGTAAGTGGTAGCTGCTGGCAACCTATTAGCACTTGACTATACTGTGAGATAAAGACACTTCTGGAGGACTCTGGTTTAAGTTAGACACAGAGTTTTTGGTAGCAGATTTGCAGTCACATGTATGTTATTAATATGTGGCCTAAGCCCTCCTGGCTATCAATCCAGAAGCAAACACTTGACTGAAACAGAGCAACTTTTTTCTCCCCAGTGTTTAAAATTTGGTTCAGTGCTATCCTAATTCAAGAGATCCTGGAGCTGATTAATGCTAATTTTGGTTCAGTCTATCCTTAATTCTGGTTTCCTAACCCTTTTTTCCTTTAGAAGAAACTGTGGGTTTCTTGTTTCTTGTATTGGCTCCCTTCTTAAGAATGAAGAATACTGTGCCAGACCTATCAGCAATATTTATAGATGTAGGTTTCATCCTGCTAGTGGTCACTGAGAAACCAAAAAATCAAAGAAACAAACCCACTATTTTTCTATTCACCTTTATTTACTTTCCCACAAATTCATGTTCTATTTTCAGCTTCAGCTATGAATTCCCTGCTCTAATCATCAAAAGTGTATAAGGTCTTTTGAGTTGTTTTGACTTAAAAAAAAATTAGAAACAATCTATAAGCTAACTCTGGTTGACCTAGAAATATCCTTCAATTTTTGGTTTCCTTCAAAGTGGAAAGTGTGCAGGTGGTCTGTTGACTGAGCTCTTTGACTGAGTTGGAGTCATGATTCTGGACCAATGAAATATGTATTTATTGGAGATTAAGAGAAATGTTTCAATAAATAAATTAATAAAGAATAAGGAATGGAAGTTAAATTGAGTTTTGCCCTAATTTTATGTCAAGCATTATGGGAGTGAGTGCAAGAAAAGACTTCTAAGGTTCTGATATGGTTAGAAAAGTTGCATTAGAGGATTGATTTAGTGGGAATATATATTAAAGATCCAAGTTAAAATAAGTAAATTACATAGAAATAAGATTTTGACTTGTTAACTATTCAGAAAATCACCTAGAGAATGAAATGGCAACCCACTCAAGTGTTCTCATCTGAGAAATCCCATAGACAGAGAATGAGAAATCCCATAGACAGAGGGGCTTGGCATTTCACAGCAAAGAGTCAAACAGGTCTTAGCAACTAAACAAACAACAATGTTGTAAGTGGTAGCTGCTTGCAACCTATTAGCACTTGACTATACTGTGAGATAAAGACACTTCTGGAGGACTCTGGTTTAAGTTAGACACAGAGTTTTTGGTAGCAGATTTGCAGTCACATGTATGTTATTAATATGTGGCCTAAGCCCTCCTGGCTATCAATCCAGAAGCAAACACTTGACTGAAACAGAGCAACTTTTTTCTCCCCAGTGTTTAAAATTTGGTTCAGTGCTATCCTAATTCGAAGAGATCCTGGAGCTGATTAATGCTAATTTTAGCACTCTAAAAAGAGTTTTGCAATTCCTACTGCTTAAACTTCTGTCACTGCCCTGATTCAGGCTCTGCTTGAATTCTGGTTTCCTAACCCTTCCATTGATTTCTGTTTTCCCAGGTTTTGATTGCTGTCGTTTACTTAAGATGAGGTATACCATCTAAAAATGAATATAAGATTCTTTTTCTATATAATTGTGACCAAAATAAAGAAGCATAGTTGAGGAAAAAGGAACAAAATGGTGGTTAACATTAGGATATATATCTAATGTGAGAAATAACATTTCACATATTGAACTGAACAGATGACAGATCTCCTTATGTGGATAATAATCCAGAGAATGTTCCAAGGCTATTGAATTGTCTACCAATGGATATGGACACAAGAGGTTTACACTAAAGGGATGCTGCATTGAATAGTTGGGCTGATCTTGTGCTCACATTATGCTTTCATAACAGTATGGTCAAGAGCACCTACATCTGAAGTACATTCACACCCATACACAGGCACACAAGTCAACAGAACATAGTTTTAAACTAAAGATGGTGGGTATGCATCACATTTTAAATTGACAGTGCAGAGAGATGAGTGTCATGCTGTATGAATTTGTCTTTATCATCTTTGCTTTTAGATGAAAGAATGATTATCTTTGAAAGAAAGAAAAAGATAAATTTACCATGAGACAAACATATCCATATGCACTTAAATATAATGAAGTTTTGAACATAGCAAACCCCTGTAATTCCTTTAGTCGTATAAAACAATGCATATTTAGTTTAGGGAAATGGTCTCAGCTTTATTCTTCATTGTGATTTGATTTAATTTGGTTTGGTTTTCTACCTGACAGTATTAGGATTCAAAATCTTGGAGAAGCAGAATGGCTTTATCATTTTAGATGAATATTTTAAAAAGAATAAACTAATACAAAATATTACTCAGAAATGTATCTCATATAATAAACTAGAGAACAACAAAACAATTGAGGTTGAAATCACTTTACAACATGATATGCACTAGCATGATTGAAATGACATTAACCTGAGTACTAAAGTTGAGAGCACACACAACCAGTCAGGTATATTCTTTTGTGAATTCATATTTATAGAAAATCTCTCAACTTCCTAGAAAAACAACAAAAAAAATTACAAGATTAGTAATTACTAAATCTTTTCTCCTATTGAGAGTATTATTTTCCCAAAAATATCCAGAACAGAGGCAGAAAAGATACTAGCAACAGAGCTGATAGGCAAAATTTAGTGCAAAAATGTCTTAAAGAAGTGTGGTCCTAATTTGAATCAACATCTAATTAGTTCATTTAATTACTCCATGCCAAGAGTAATTGATTTCAGTCGAAGAAACAGAAATACTTCTATGGGGAAAAAAGTCATTTTGACCCTTTAAATTGGAAACTGAGCAAAGGTTGCATCTAAAGACTATGTAACATGAGTGAGGTTTTATCTTCTATTTGAACTCTTGTTTCAAGAGCCTCCCCACAATTAACATAACATTAAATATCAATGTCATTGAGACCTTGATAATAAAGCACTCATATTATTGAAACAAGTTTCATAACAGTATGGTCAAGAGCACCTACATCTGAAGTACATTCACACCCATACACAGGCACACAAGTCAACAGAACATAGTTTTAAACTAAAGATGGTGGGTATGCATCACATTTTAAATTGACAGTGCAGAGAGATGAGTGTCATGCTGTATGAATTTGTCTTTATCATCTTTGCTTTTAGATGAAAGAATGATTATCTTTGAAAGAAAGAAAAAGATAAATTTACCATGAGACAAACATATCCATATGCACTTAAATATAATGAAGTTTTGAACATAGCAAACCCCTGTAATTCCTTTAGTCGTATAAAACAATGCATATTTAGTTTAGGGAAATGGTCTCAGCTTTATTCTTCATTGTGATTTGATTTAATTTGGTTTGGTTTTCTACCTGACAGTATTAGGATTCAAAATCTTGGAGAAGCAGAATGGCTTTATCATTTTAGATGAATATTTTAAAAAGAATAAACTAATACAAAATATTACTCAGAAATGTATCTCATATAATAAACTAGAGAACAACAAAACAATTGAGGTTGAAATCACTTTACAACATGATATGCACTAGCATGATTGAAATGACATTAACCTGAGTACTAAAGTTGAGAGCACACACAACCAGTCAGGTATATTCTTTTGTGAATTCATATTTATAGAAAATCTCTCAACTTCCTAGAAAAACAACAAAAAAAATTACAAGATTAGTAATTACTAAATCTTTTCTCCTATTGAGAGTATTATTTTCCCAAAAATATCCAGAACAGAGGCAGAAAAGATACTAGCAACAGAGCTGATAGGCAAAATTTAGTGCAAAAATGTCTTAAAGAAGTGTGGTCCTAATTTGAATCAACATCTAATTAGTTCATTTAATTACTCCATGCCAAGAGTAATTGATTTCAGTCGAAGAAACAGAAATACTTCTATGGGGAAAAAAGTCATTTTGACCCTTTAAATTGGAAACTGAGCAAAGGTTGCATCTAAAGACTATGTAACATGAGTGAGGTTTTATCTTCTATTTGAACTCTTGTTTCAAGAGCCTCCCCACAATTAACATAACATTAAATATCAATGTCATTGAGACCTTGATAATAAAGCACTCATATTATTGAAACAAGTTTCACATCATCTATACAATAATGCACCATGAACAGACATAATTAAGATTGTGGATGCTAACATTGTTAGCTGCTTTTGGATCATAGCTACTCAAAGGATATTACTTTTATGAAACTCATTGTGTGATGCTTTATTCCAACAGAGGAAAAGGAAAAACTGTTTTTTTTTTTTTTAAACCTCATTGCTTCCTTTCTGAATCTGTGAGGAGAAAAATCCCCCTTCTGCACTAGTTCTTACTTCTCTACATCTATCAAACTAATGTCTTCTCAAAGGAAGGTTCATATTTCCCCGCCCTCCTCCTGTCCTTAAAGGCTTGATGTCAGAGTGGGGCCTGTCAAATGCCATGTAGCAGTTTCCTGCGGTGATTTTATTCTAAAATTGTAGGAATAAATAAGCTGAATCTGGTCTTTACACCATTGTAGGCAGTGCAGGGAGCTCTTTTTATTTTTCCTTTATAAAATTTTATTTTCTTTTTCTTGTTTTTTTTTTTTTCCCCCTTTATTGAAGTGGTCTAAAGTCAGTGCACAGGTGAGCCCTGGAGGCCTATGAACCTCAGCCTGATCCTAGGAAGACCAAAAGTCTTCCTGCATTTCAAGTTGGAGGACAGTCAGGGGTCCATGTTGACGGGCTATTGAACAAGAAACAGACAGAAAGTGCAAGTGTTAATGCCAAGATTGTTTAAATTGTATTGCATAATTTACACAAAAACAACGCTATCACCCTCACTGTTTAGACTCAGGAAAGGATTGGCCCTTCTCCTAAAGAGAAGCAGCGTGGCTTTTAGGAAAGATAAGGGACTTCCCTTAACACTGCGACTAATAATATTTTGAATGACTATTTTAAAAAAAGAAAAATGAACAATCAAAGCTCTTGGCCACCTTGTAGAAATTTGGGGGTGCTCGCTCCAATGGACTGCTGTTACACTTGACAAGGACATTCACAGTGGCATCTATACCAACATGGTGCTTGCTGTCTGGTGAGAACACCATGTACCCAGGCATCAATGACAGGATGCACTAGGAAGTCACAGCCAGGGATCCCAATAGGATTATTGCAACCCCTGGGCACAAGCACTCTGCTTGGATGTGTGTCTTGATCTTGTCCTCACTGTTAGCCTTCCTGCAGATATGGATTAGCAAGTAAGAATGTGAAGAGCTTGGCCCCTCCGGCATCCACTGCAAATGTTTCCAGGCCAACTGTTAGCTATACTAAACTCTGTCTTGAGAAAACTTAAGCCACAAAAAATAAGAGGAGATTGACATGGCTTTGTTTTTTGATTATTCATCCTATCCTATTCTATTCTATTCTGTTCTATTCCATACTATTCTCTTCTATTCTATGGGTTTCCTGGATGGCACTGCTGGTAAAGAATCCACCTACCAGTGTAGGACACTTGGTTTAATCCCTGGGTGGGAAAGATCCCTTGGAGAAGGAAATGACAACCCACTCCAGTATTCTTGCCTGGGAAATCCCATGGTCAGAGGAGCCTAGAGAGTTAACAGTCCATGGGGTGGCAAAGACTTAGACGTGACTGAGCACACCCACACATTCTATTATGTTCCATTCTGTTCTAATTGCTGGTGATTTATGCAGGATTTAAAAACAAGAACATGACACTTTTACATGTAGTAATTTTCTTCTAAAAGAACTTCCCGACTCAGATGTTGAACCCACATCCTCTTTGGCTCCTGCATTGCACGCAGAGCCCATGGGGAAGTCTTTGCAATTTTCTTGTTGTTTTTCCTTGTTCAGTCTCTAAGTCATGCTTGCCTCTTTGCAACCCCATAGATTGAAGCATGGCAGGGCCCCCTTTCCCTCACTGTCTCCAGGAGTTAGCCCAAGTTCCTCTCCATTGAATTGATGATATTATCCAACCATCTCATCCTCTGCCACCCTCTTCTTTTGCCTTCAATCTTTCCCAGTCTCAGGATCTTTGCTTAGTCAACTAAGAGATAAGAAGGTCTTCTTCAATGAACAATACAAAGAAATAGAAGGAAACACTAGAATGGGAAAGACTAGAGATTTCTTCATAGTACATCAATCCAATATATAATACCTACCTTCTTTATAGGACTTCTCTGGTGGCTCAAATGGTAAAGAATCCACTTGCGATATGAAAGACCTAGGTTCAATCCACATGTCCACAATGGAATCTTTGTTATCTAATCTCTGAAATTACTAATTCCTCCATATTCCAATGCTTAGTATTGAGCAATTCCATTATTGCCATGGTCTGTTCATAAACCTCTAGAATTATTTCTGACTTCTTTTTATCTCCCACCCTCACATTCATCTTCAAAAAAATCCAAATTTTGACAACATCCTACTACCTATACCAATAGAATCCTAATTCAACCATCACAATCTTCTGGAATATTCTACTAGAAATATAATCAGTCATTTTGCTCCACATGGTTTTTTCAGCATTACAGTCCAAGTGATCTTTTAAATTCTGAAGTCAGATCCTTAGAATCTTATGTTCAAAATTCTCCAGTGGCTTTGCATCTCTCTCCCTTAATTGCAGTAGTAAAAGGCAATCTAAATTCAAACTGTCCAACACCCTACAAGACAGAGTGTGACAACGCTTTAACTTTAATCTCATCTTCTGTTAATATCTCTTTCTTCCCCCAGTCTCCTTGATTTCTGCAAAGACTTCAGGCATTATCCAGCTGGAGCTTGAGGACCTTATTACCATGTATGATAGCTTTCCTCAATATCTTAATTCTGAAAAATTGCTGTGATTTATGCAGGATTTAAAAACAAGAACATGACACTTTTACATGTAGTAATTTTCTTCTAAAAGAACTTCCCGACTCAGATGTTGAACCCACATCCTCTTTGGCTCCTGCATTGCACGCAGAGCCCATGGGGAAGTCTTTGCAATTTTCTTGTTGTTTTTCCTTGTTCAGTCTCTAAGTCATGCTTGCCTCTTTGCAACCCCATAGATTGAAGCATGGCAGGGCCCCCTTTCCCTCACTGTCTCCAGGAGTTAGCCCAAGTTCCTCTCCATTGAATTGATGATATTATCCAACCATCTCATCCTCTGCCACCCTCTTCTTTTGCCTTCAATCTTTCCCAGTCTCAGGATCTTTGCTTAGTCAACTAAGAGATAAGAAGGTCTTCTTCAATGAACAATACAAAGAAATAGAAGGAAACACTAGAATGGGAAAGACTAGAGATTTCTTCATAGTACATCAATCCAATATATAATACCTACCTTCTTTATAGGACTTCTCTGGTGGCTCAAATGGTAAAGAATCCACTTGCGATATGAAAGACCTAGGTTCAATCCACATGTCCACAATGGAATCTTTGTTATCTAATCTCTGAAATTACTAATTCCTCCATATTCCAATGCTTAGTATTGAGCAATTCCATTATTGCCATGGTCTGTTCATAAACCTCTAGAATTATTTCTGACTTCTTTTTATCTCCCACCCTCACATTCATCTTCAAAAAAATCCAAATTTTGACAACATCCTACTACCTATACCAATAGAATCCTAATTCAACCATCACAATCTTCTGGAATATTCTACTAGAAATATAATCAGTCATTTTGCTCCACATGGTTTTTTCAGCATTACAGTCCAAGTGATCTTTTAAATTCTGAAGTCAGATCCTTAGAATCTTATGTTCAAAATTCTCCAGTGGCTTTGCATCTCTCTCCCTTAATTGCAGTAGTAAAAGGCAATCTAAATTCAAACTGTCCAACACCCTACAAGACAGAGTGTGACAACGCTTTAACTTTAATCTCATCTTCTGTTAATATCTCTTTCTTCCCCCAGTCTCCTTGATTTCTGCAAAGACTTCAGGCATTATCCAGCTGGAGCTTGAGGACCTTATTACCATGTATGATAGCTTTCCTCAATATCTTAATTCTGAATTAAGCCCATTTTTTCCTGTCACAAAGAGTCAGACACAATTGAGGGACTAAGCACACATGCAGACATGCACACTGAGATTTAAGGGCTTCACAAGAGGCACTGGTGATAAAGAACCTACCTGCCAATGCAACAGACACAAGAAAATCAGATTTGATTCCTGGGTTGGGAAGATCCCTTGGAGAAGGAAATGGCAACCCACTCCAGCATTCTTGTCTAGGAAATCCCATGGACAGAGGAGTAGTCACAAAAGTGTCAGACATAATGGAGTGACTAAACCACTGCCACATACTGAGGTTTACAACTTAGAGTGGAATCAAACATGGGGAAAATAGACTCAACTGTAGGAATCAGTAGTGAAAAAAAAAAAAAAAAACCCAAAAACTAGGCAGTAAGGAATTCGGCAGCTCAGGCAAGTGAATAGGCCAGAAGTCCCATGAAGGATTTGCCACTAGGAATGTTTGGAATGTTTGGACTGATATTCTAAGAGTCTAGTTATTGATCAAAGGATATAAACATCCAGTTATAAGGCAAATAAGTTCTAGGGACCTATTGTACAATATGGTGATCACAGTTAATTACACTGCATTATATACATGAAAGTTGCTGAGAGTAAATTTTAAATGTTCTTACTACAACAACTAAATGACAATTATGTAATGTTATATAGGTATTAAAATTATGCTGGTAATCATTTCAGAATAAATAAATGTATCAAATCAGCACAATGTACACCTTAAAATTACATAGAACTACATGTCAATTATATCTCCATAAAGTTGAAAAAATATGTTTAAATATTCTTAACTACCATATGAATATATATATGCCATATATACGTTAAAAAAATAGCAACAGAGACCAGAGAATTAGGGTAATAGCACAAATTAAGCCTGTAGGCTGCATCTGGAAAATGCATCAGTAGTTACCGATACCTAAGCAAACAGCCCTTTATTTAGTGTGAACTCCAATTCAAAGAGTGAGTGTCTGTGTTCTTTAGCTAAGCAAAAGAATGAAAATAATTTTCTTCATGGCACGTGCTCAGCATGCAACCATCAGAGGGAGCTGTGTCCAAAGTCAGTGTGGGACAGGTTGGTGGAGATTGAGATCAGCTTGTGGACTACATGGCTCACATGATTTTCTGTGGGTCAAAGATCCCTTGGGACAGCACATGCGACACACTGAGATTTAAGGGCTTCACAAGAGGCACTGGTGATAAAGAACCTACCTGCCAATGCAACAGACACAAGAAAATCAGATTTGATTCCTGGGTTGGGAAGATCCCTTGGAGAAGGAAATGGCAACCCACTCCAGCATTCTTGTCTAGGAAATCCCATGGACAGAGGAGTAGTCACAAAAGTGTCAGACATAATGGAGTGACTAAACCACTGCCACATACTGAGGTTTACAACTTAGAGTGGAATCAAACATGGGGAAAATAGACTCAACTGTAGGAATCAGTAGTGAAAAAAAAAAAAAAAAACCCAAAAACTAGGCAGTAAGGAATTCGGCAGCTCAGGCAAGTGAATAGGCCAGAAGTCCCATGAAGGATTTGCCACTAGGAATGTTTGGAATGTTTGGACTGATATTCTAAGAGTCTAGTTATTGATCAAAGGATATAAACATCCAGTTATAAGGCAAATAAGTTCTAGGGACCTATTGTACAATATGGTGATCACAGTTAATTACACTGCATTATATACATGAAAGTTGCTGAGAGTAAATTTTAAATGTTCTTACTACAACAACTAAATGACAATTATGTAATGTTATATAGGTATTAAAATTATGCTGGTAATCATTTCAGAATAAATAAATGTATCAAATCAGCACAATGTACACCTTAAAATTACATAGAACTACATGTCAATTATATCTCCATAAAGTTGAAAAATATGTTTAAATATTCTTAACTACCATATGAATATATATATGCCATATATACGTTAAAAAAATAGCAACAGAGACCAGAGAATTAGGGTAATAGCACAAATTAAGCCTGTAGGCTGCATCTGGAAAATGCATCAGTAGTTACCGATACCTAAGCAAACAGCCCTTTATTTAGTGTGAACTCCAATTCAAAGAGTGAGTGTCTGTGTTCTTTAGCTAAGCAAAAGAATGAAAATAATTTTCTTCATGGCACGTGCTCAGCATGCAACCATCAGAGGGAGCTGTGTCCAAAGTCAGTGTGGGACAGGTTGGTGGAGATTGAGATCAGCTTGTGGACTACATGGCTCACATGATTTTCTTAATCAGTGATAAGAGGGCCATGAAGGACCTGACACCAACAGGTCAGTGTGTTGACCTGGAAATGAAACACACTATATTCCAATGCCACTGACCTAAACCGGTACCATACTCCTTCCCTCAATTAAAGAGAGAAAGAAAATATGATACTATTGGGGATATAAGAGGAGAGACAAATCAGATATGACTGAGTTCCAGAATTCTTGATTTACCTTTATCACTGATGTCAGGAAATGTTACCACATGTCAGGAAAATGTAGGAGCTCATTTATCAACACTGGCAAAATCTAGAGTGGAATGAGCTGTCAGGGTAAGAGACACATTTCCAAACCTCAGGGAATTCACTCATTTTCTGTTTAAGGATAAACCACCTCTGTAAACTAACACAGGTTGAAAATGCACACTGATAAAAGAGCTTTTGAAATGATCAAGTTCCTCTCACATAATCCATATCATGTAACAGCATGATGGTCGTGTGGTTATTGAAGACCTTTTTTTTTTTCCTGTAAAACATTAGCTTTTACTAGAATTTGGAGTTATCATAGGTGGCCATTTTAAATATTATAGTTTCAGGGTTTTTTAAAAAACTGATTCTTAATGAATAAATGTTCAATATTTTGACCACAGTTCATAAAGGTTTTTTTCTCTTTTAAGGCATTATTATAATAAGGCAAGTACTATTTCAAATCCTAAAAAAGGATGCTGTTAAAGTGCTATAGAATACACCAGCAAATTTGGAAAGCTCAGCAGTGGCCAATCAGGCGATGGCTAAGAAAAGAAATGCCAAAAATGTTTAAATATTCTTAACTACCATATGAATATATATATGCCATATATCGTTAAAAAATAGCAACAGAGACCAGAGAATTAGGGTAATAGCACAAATTAAGCCTGTAGGCTGCATCTGGAAAATGCATCAGTAGTTACCGATACCTAAGCAAACAGCCCTTTATTTAGTGTGAACTCCAATTCAAAGAGTGAGTGTCTGTGTTCTTTAGCTAAGCAAAAGAATGAAAATAATTTTCTTCATGGCACGTGCTCAGCATGCAACCATCAGAGGGAGCTGTGTCCAAAGTCAGTGTGGGACAGGTTGGTGGAGATTGAGATCAGCTTGTGGACTACATGGCTCACATGATTTTCTTAATCAGTGATAAGAGGGCCATGAAGGACCTGACACCAACAGGTCAGTGTGTTGACCTGGAAATGAAACACACTATATTCCAATGCCACTGACCTAAACCGGTACCATACTCCTTCCCTCAATTAAAGAGAGAAAGAAAATATGATACTATTGGGGATATAAGAGGAGAGACAAATCAGATATGACTGAGTTCCAGAATTCTTGATTTACCTTTATCACTGATGTCAGGAAATGTTACCACATGTCAGGAAAATGTAGGAGCTCATTTATCAACACTGGCAAAATCTAGAGTGGAATGAGCTGTCAGGGTAAGAGACACATTTCCAAACCTCAGGGAATTCACTCATTTTCTGTTTAAGGATAAACCACCTCTGTAAACTAACACAGGTTGAAAATGCACACTGATAAAAGAGCTTTTGAAATGATCAAGTTCCTCTCACATAATCCATATCATGTAACAGCATGATGGTCGTGTGGTTATTGAAGACCTTTTTTTTTTTCCTGTAAAACATTAGCTTTTACTAGAATTTGGAGTTATCATAGGTGGCCATTTTAAATATTATAGTTTCAGGGTTTTTTAAAAAACTGATTCTTAATGAATAAATGTTCAATATTTTGACCACAGTTCATAAAGGTTTTTTTCTCTTTTAAGGCATTATTATAATAAGGCAAGTACTATTTCAAATCCTAAAAAAGGATGCTGTTAAAGTGCTATAGTCAATACACCAGCAAATTTGGAAAGCTCAGCAGTGGCCTCAGGACTGGAAAAGTCAGTTTTCGCTTCGATGGCTAAGAAAAGAAATGCCAAAGAATGCTCAAACTACTGAACCATTGTACTCATTTCACACACTAGCAAAGTAATGCTGAAAATCCTCCAAGTTAGTCTTCAAAAGTACATGAACTGAGAACTTCCAGATCAACAAGCTGGATTTATAAAAGGGAGAAGAACCAGAAACCAAATTACCAGCAGCCATTGGATCATAGAAAGGGCAAGGGCATTTCAGAAAAACATCTACTTATTGATTGCACTAAAGCCTTTGACTGTGTGAATCATAACAAACTTGGAAAATTCTGAAAGAGATGGGAAGACCACCTTGCCTGCCTCCTGTGAAATTCATATCCAGAACAAGAAGCAAAATTAGAACTGAACATGGAATAATGGACTGGTTCCAAATTGGGAAAGGAGTACATCAAGGTTGTATATTGTCATCCTTCTTATTTAGCCTATATGCAGAATACATCATGAGAAATGCTGGTTTGAATGAAGCACAAGCTGGAGTCAAGATTGGTGGGAGACATCAATAACCTCAGGTATGGAGATGACACCACCTTTATGGCAGAAAACAAACAGGAACTAAAGAGTCTCTTGATTAAGGTGAAAGAGGAGAGTGAAAATGCTGGCATAAAACTCAATATTCAAAAAATGAAGATCATGGCATCCAGTCTTATTATTTTGGTAAATAGATGAAACAATGGAAATAGTAACATGCTTTATATTCTTAGGCCCCAAATCACTGCAGATGGTGACTGCAGCTGTGAAATTAAAAGATGCTTCTAATTGTGGTTATTGAAGACCTTTTTTTTCCTGTAAAACATTAGCTTTTACTAGAATTTGGAGTTATCATAGGTGGCCATTTTAAATATTATAGTTTCAGGGTTTTTTAAAAAACTGATTCTTAATGAATAAATGTTCAATATTTTGACCACAGTTCATAAAGGTTTTTTTCTCTTTTAAGGCATTATTATAATAAGGCAAGTACTATTTCAAATCCTAAAAAAGGATGCTGTTAAAGTGCTATAGTCAATACACCAGCAAATTTGGAAAGCTCAGCAGTGGCCTCAGGACTGGAAAAGTCAGTTTTCGCTTCGATGGCTAAGAAAAGAAATGCCAAAGAATGCTCAAACTACTGAACCATTGTACTCATTTCACACACTAGCAAAGTAATGCTGAAAATCCTCCAAGTTAGTCTTCAAAAGTACATGAACTGAGAACTTCCAGATCAACAAGCTGGATTTATAAAAGGGAGAAGAACCAGAAACCAAATTACCAGCAGCCATTGGATCATAGAAAGGGCAAGGGCATTTCAGAAAAACATCTACTTATTGATTGCACTAAAGCCTTTGACTGTGTGAATCATAACAAACTTGGAAAATTCTGAAAGAGATGGGAAGACCACCTTGCCTGCCTCCTGTGAAATTCATATCCAGAACAAGAAGCAAAATTAGAACTGAACATGGAATAATGGACTGGTTCCAAATTGGGAAAGGAGTACATCAAGGTTGTATATTGTCATCCTTCTTATTTAGCCTATATGCAGAATACATCATGAGAAATGCTGGTTTGAATGAAGCACAAGCTGGAGTCAAGATTGGTGGGAGACATCAATAACCTCAGGTATGGAGATGACACCACCTTTATGGCAGAAAACAAACAGGAACTAAAGAGTCTCTTGATTAAGGTGAAAGAGGAGAGTGAAAATGCTGGCATAAAACTCAATATTCAAAAAATGAAGATCATGGCATCCAGTCTTATTATTTTTTGGTAAATAGATGGGGAAACAATGGAAATAGTAACATGCTTTATATTCTTAGGCCCCCAAATCACTGCAGATGGTGACTGCAGCTGTGAAATTAAAAGATGCTTTTTCTATTGAAAAGCAAAGACGTCACTTTGCTGACAAAAGCCTGTATAGTCAAAGCTATGGTTTACCTAGTAGTCATGTATCGATGAGAGAGTTGGACCATAAAAAAGGCTGAGTGCTGAAGAATTGATGCCTTTGAATTGTGGTGTTAGAGAAGACTCTTAAGAGTCTCTCGAATAGCAAGGAGATTAAATCAGTCAATACTAAAGGAAATCAACCCCAAATATTCATTGGAGGGACTGATGCTGAAGCTGAAACTCCAATACTTTGGCCATCTGATGTGAAGAGATGACAGACTGAAAAAGACCCTATGATGGGAAACAAATAGCAGGGGAAAGCAGAAGGGAACAACAGAGGACTAGATGGTTGGATGGCATCATTGAGTCAATAGACCTGAGTTTGAACAAGCTCCAGGACATTGGTGAAGGGCAGGGAAGCCTGATGTGCTGCAGTCCGTGTGGATCACAAAGAGTAGGCCATGACTGAGAGAATGAACTGAGTTGAAGTGCTCCTGGGTAAAATAATCTTAAAAATAATTCCAAAAACCTTTTAGAAGTCTATTTGTTGCTAAACAGTGATATTTAAGTTAGAATAATTAATATGAAAAGCTTTATATGCTCTTTTTAGTTTATTTCCTTACTTATGACAACTACCAGCTGAAAGTTCATAAAGGGATATTCTGCATGTTTCTCTTTTTATATTACTCTCTTGATTTACATATTGCATTATGGGTGGGGTTCTTTTGAGTAAATTAAAGTAATAAACTCCATTTCCTGCCAAGAAATACTTCCTTTCTTCTACTATATGCTTCAGTAGCTTATTCAAGTAAAGTTTATGACTAATTAGAAAAGCCACATGCATTTGGAATTAATATTGTCAGTTTGTATTAGAGTATATTTAAATCTCTGATCGTGCTATGTGGTTAATATTGCAAGGGAGTCTAGTAGAAGTGGAGCATATGTTTTGATCCCTGCACCATGAAATGAATAAATGGGGCTTTCTTTAGAATTAAGTAATCATGTGTAATAAATATTCACATGCTTTATATTCTTAGGCCCCCAAATCACTGCAGATGGTGACTGCAGCTGTGAAATTAAAAGATGCTTTTTCTATTGAAAAGCAAAGACGTCACTTTGCTGACAAAAGCCTGTATAGTCAAAGCTATGGTTTACCTAGTAGTCATGTATCGATGAGAGAGTTGGACCATAAAAAAGGCTGAGTGCTGAAGAATTGATGCCTTTGAATTGTGGTGTTAGAGAAGACTCTTAAGAGTCTCTCGAATAGCAAGGAGATTAAATCAGTCAATACTAAAGGAAATCAACCCCAAATATTCATTGGAAGGACTGATGCTGAAGCTGAAACTCCAATACTTTGGCCATCTGATGTGAAGAGATGACAGACTAAAAAAGACCCTATGATGGGAAACAAATAGCAGGGGAAAGCAGAAGGGAACAACAGAGGACTAGATGGTTGGATGGCATCATTGAGTCAATAGACCTGAGTTTGAACAAGCTCCAGGACATTGGTGAAGGGCAGGGAAGCCTGATGTGCTGCAGTCCGTGTGGATCACAAAGAGTAGGCCATGACTGAGAGAATGAACTGAGTTGAAGTGCTCCTGGGTAAAATAATCTTAAAAATAATTCCAAAAACCTTTTAGAAGTCTATTTGTTGCTAAACAGTGATATTTAAGTTAGAATAATTAATATGAAAAGCTTTATATGCTCTTTTTAGTTTATTTCCTTACTTATGACAACTACCAGCTGAAAGTTCATAAAGGGATATTCTGCATGTTTCTCTTTTTATATTACTCTCTTGATTTACATATTGCATTATGGGTGGGGTTCTTTTGAGTAAATTAAAGTAATAAACTCCATTTCCTGCCAAGAAATACTTCCTTTCTTCTACTATATGCTTCAGTAGCTTATTCAAGTAAAGTTTATGACTAATTAGAAAAGCCACATGCATTTGGAATTAATATTGTCAGTTTGTATTAGAGTATATTTAAATCTCTGATCGTGCTATGTGGTTAATATTGCAAGGGAGTCTAGTAGAAGTGGAGCATATGTTTTGATCCCTGCACCATGAAATGAATAAATGGGGCTTTCTTTAGAATTAAGTAATCATGTGTAATAAATATTCACATGCTTTTTAAAATACATTTTGTTAATATACGAAAGTACTAAATATTTTAAAATTACTTTAAATAGTATCTTAGTTAGATAAGATGGTGATGTTATAGAATCAGATAAAGGTAATATATAATTAATAGATTGTCATATTTGCATAGTTTAAAGGCTGAATTAATATAAATCTAAATGAATGTCATATGAAGCAAGTCAGCCTATTCATCCATGGGAAGACTGGGTCATAACATCTATAAAGCTGAAGAGGGTTTCTGCAAAATTGAACTTGATATTTGTGTCAGTCAAAATTTTATCTGTGACTTGCCTATTTGTGCCAAACATAGAGAAAATCATTATATGTATAATAAAGGCACATCTGCTTCTCACATGCTCAGAAGAATTTATAATCCAGTTGGGGAAGAGATTAAATGAAACCTGGAATAGATGTCAGTTGACATTTTGACTGACAAGCCATTCAGAAAATATAAGCTTAGGTATTAAATGCAAGAGAAAGGAAGAGAGCTGTTACCATTAAGATTGTTATAGAGTGTTTTTGTTGTTGTTATTTTTAAATTATAGGACTAATAACAATAAAATAACAGATACCAAACTTTTTTAACAACCAAAACTATGCATATGCACACAAATAACTCATAAAAATATACTGTATTTGTCTAATTATTGTCAACTAAGTAGAGGCTTTATTGGCTAACTAACAAACAACTGTATGCCCTATGATGTGATTCAGGCCAATAATTATATAGAGAGATTTGTGAATTACTATTCTTAACCAGTATTTTATTTTTCTTTTTGGCCACTTCTATTGGTCTTTCATTTATTTCCATCTTTGTTCTTTTGGCCTGTGTGGGCCTCCCATTGCAGTGGCCTCTCTCATTGCAGAGCACCTGCTCTGGGCTCATGTGCTCCAGAGCAATGGCTCAGTAGTTGGGCTCATCGGTCCAGCTGCTCCATGGCATGTGGGATCTTCTCTGGCCAGGAATCGAACCGGCACCCCTTGCA
This sequence comes from Tragulus kanchil, assembly GCA_022376925.1. Lineage (NCBI taxonomy): Eukaryota > Metazoa > Chordata > Mammalia > Artiodactyla > Tragulidae > Tragulus > Tragulus kanchil. The sequence continues at coordinate 139,139,851 of JAIOJX010000004.1, forward strand.
CTGCAAAGCGGTGTCCTTACCCACTGGATCACCAAAGAAGCCCTATTCTTAACCAGTATTTTGAGTGCAAAATTAGACACTCCATATTTGCTTGTACATTTTCTCTAAACTAACATTAAAATACTTTGATCATGGCATATAAATTTTAGGGGTCTCTGCTATGGCTGTAACTGCAATCTGACCATAGAGTTAGATATTGTAAGTTTCAAGTAGCACATAAAGGCATAATACAAGAGTAGACTTGATTTTTGTGAAAACTCCAAGTTGCTGAGCCTTGAGCTTCCTGTCACAGTATTGAGGTAGTTTCAAGGAGATGTGCAAGGGAACTCAGTTTGCTCAAAAAAATGTATGCTTCTTTCCAATTTCTATGTATTCTGTTCTATGGCTCAAAATTCTGACCTGACAATGGAGACAGATGGCGTAGCCGTGGTCTATTCCAGGTCTGTTCCAATTATACCTATACCTGTGATATTGCTAACCTATCTACAAGTTAACCCATATTTAAATTCTGTGCCTGAATGCTTGGGAGTCTTTTGATCTTTTCCTCTACTAAGTGAAGAATATGGCATCAAATTACAGATCTAAAAATTTCCTCTACTTTCTACTAACCACATATTGAAGATAACCTTTGGGATTACAAAGAATCAGACTGAGCCTCTTTACCTGTCATATTTACTTGGTCTACCTGAATGGACATCTTCCTTGATTCAATTACCAGGCCAGCATTAATACACTTTTAGAATGTTGCTTAATAAACTCAAGTTCTGGTTTCGCTCAAATTTCTGTCATTTGTTTTTATGGCTAAATATTTATTTGAACTTCTCATAATAATAATTTGACTCACTCAGACAAACATCTGTGACCTGGGTCTCAGCAGGTTGTACACAGGCTGCCAAGGATGACTGCCATCAAGAATACTTAGCACCATAACACACACAGTGAACTCATGGAAAAACAGACAGAGCATAGACATATGAACATTGTGGGGAAGAAATAGGGAGGGGAAGGCATGGAGACAGTAACATGGAAACCTATACTGTCATGTGTGGAAAAGATAGCTATTGTCATTGTGCTAAGGGAATATGAGTACCTACAATCACTTGGGGTGATGGTCTGGAGAGGTTGGAGGAGGGGAACTGGCTGGGGGGAGGGTCCAAGGATATGCATATGAATGGTCTGGGAACATATATGTTGGTGAACAACAAAACTCTGTAAAATCTTAAAATAAAGAATTCAAAAAAAAAAAAAGAAAGAATACTTAGCACCATCACAGCTCTGTCTCCTTCAAACCATTAGCAAAAATCCCTTTAGTGTAATCCCAGTCTGTTTTTTATCAATGTAGTATCCCTGGGCCAGAGAACTTCAATTATTTAAAGTACTTCGTTGTCACCTGTAGCATGTCACTTATTAAGAACCTCCATGGATTTTCCCAATACCTGATCATGAACAACAGTTCTGACTCTTGATTAACAAATCAGAATATTTAGAACAAAAGATCATGGTTTATACAAAGCTGTCCACCATGTGATTCCAACCCTGACTTATTGGACATTCCTGTGGAGAAGTCGCTAGTTTAGGATGAATGGATAGCAAGCTGTCTCCTGGCTGGAAATGAACAGGAGTAAATGTTCCTCTTGCAAAGTTCAGTCCTTTCTTGTCTTCTTTTTTTGTGTGTTTCCACAGAGATCCTCTCCTGATTTACCTCAGCATGTGTGCCTTTATCTCTGTATCCTCTTATCCACACCCAATAAGGTATCAAAGTTTTGAAGGACAAGCATCTAATTTCACTAAATATTTTTACTCACTGAATTTGCCGCAATAATTGACCAATGTAGGAATTAATAAGTGTTGGTTACATGCACATTCAAGCTATGAAGTAAAGTCTTGCCTTTTATTTGAAGTATTTTCTTTCTTTTTTTTTTTTTTTAGATTTATTAATTTATTTATTTTGGGCGGAGGTCGGGTTGGGGAGGGAGGGGAGCAGGCAAGCCACTTCTATTGGTCTTTCGTTTCTTTATGTTCATCTGTCTTTGTTCTTTGGCTCCTGTGGGCCTCCCATCGCGGTGGTGTCTGTTGTTGCAGAGCGCCGGCTCTGGGCGCATGCGCTCCAGAGCTCTGGCTCTGTAACTGGACACATCAGTCCAGCCGCTCTGCGGCTCGTGCGATCTTCCCAGGCCAGGGCTTGAACCGGCGCCCCTTGCACTTCAAGGCGGTGTCCTTACCCATTTGGCCACCAGGGGAAGCCCTGAAGTAGTTTCTTTAAATTATTTGTTTTGTTTATAATATATCTTGAGTAAATTAATCCATTTTATGTATTCATACATATGCATTCATTCTTTGGAATTATTTAAGCAACACTTGGTTATTCCTGGATGGACAGTGCTTGATATTCCTCATTTGTTACCATACAATGTTCTTACAGAATTTGGAACTCTCACTAATGTTAACATTCTTCTTGACCTAATGATTTTAATTTGGGGTTACTTTAGATGCAATGTACATGATCAATATGTATAGAGCAAAGCTTTTATTTTTAATTTCTGTTTCATTGGTCTCATAAGACAAAATGCTATTTGAAATTTGTATAATATATTTGTACCACTTTTTTGATAAAAGATATGAAAGGTGAATAGTTCCTGCCTTGTATGTTTGAAAGAGTATTCCCTCCACTTAGGCATCTTCATGAACAACCCAAGTGTAACCACACTTCAAAATTAATGAGCCAAGAAAATGAGCCTTCATTAGTTTTCCACTCTTTTGACTTCTAATCTTATACTCGTTCCTATAGTTAACATTAAAAGTACTGCATTAAGTTCATATGAAATATAGCTTTGTTGTCTAATCTATTCAAAGATTACTAAAATCTCATCACACTCTTGCATCGATCTATGCAGTTACTTACATGAAAAATTAAAGAGATTTAAAAATAAACAAATCTGCAAACAGAAAGATGGAGAAAAGGCCTTGGAAATGAGTGACCCAATGATACATACTTTCAGAAACATGGCCTGTACATTGTGGAATGTTAGTTAGTACTCTAGGTATTTTAGAACGAAACATAAGATATAGGCTTTCTAATATCTGTAGAAGTACAAAGTAGGAACTCTGGTCACTTTATGAGAATCTTTATTTTGGTACTGACACTTAGATACTCTGACCTGCTGGACATTTTGAACTGAAAAATCTACCCCAGAAGACTGGACTTTATATATCCACCACCACATCTTGTAATATTGCTCCCACAAAGTAATATAAGGAGTCACAGAAGTCGCTGATGAAGAAGCACAAACAAACCAGGGTGGAGAGAACTCTCTCTTCCTAGTAAAGAGAAGTCATTTGTTTTGAACCTGGACGTCAGTTCCTGTGTACATAAAGTAGAGTCTACACAGTATGGCTGTATTAAACAAATATATGTGGTTTTCATTGAAGACCATATTATAGTGTGTGTGTGTGTGTGTGTGTGACATCTAGAAATAGCACTGATATTGGAAATATTTTTAGCTAACTAAAGACAAATAAACCATTTAAGGAGAGGCAGACATGGAGAACAGTCTTATGGACATTGGGATGAGGGAGGGGAATATGCTGTGGGACTAGGGGATCTCAAACAGGGGCTCTATGGTGACCTGGAGCAGTGGGATGGGGACGGAGCTGGTGGGGAGGCTCGGGGCTGGGGGGAAGTGTGGATACCTATGGGGGATTTGGGCTGAGGTGTGGCAGTCAACAACAAAACTCTTTAAAAAGATTAAATGTCTGTTGGGACCAGAAAAAAAGTATAAATGTAGAAAATGTATATTCCCAAAATGATACTGCACATTCCAGGACTACTGAAATGTGATTACAAAATGAGATCAATGCCATTAACTTTATTAGCTAGAACTATAATTAAAAAATAATAATAAACCATTTGAGCTAACCCATATCTAAATGAAGCACTTCTGTGGGTTATGCATCCATCAGAGACCCAGGGCAGTAAACTTTTCTTTCTTTTTTAGTGACACTAAACCTGTCTAGAAGCTTCATTTTATCTTCAGACAACATATGACTCTTATTGCTGCAGTCCATTTACTCAGAATTCTCCTAGGCAAAAAAATTACTCAAATAAATTAATTTGAGAGAAGTTGTAATGCCTAAAATTATTGTAATGTACCACACTCTACAGATAATATTTCAATAACAAGGATTACCACTGCCTCATGTCAACAGATTAAATCAGAGCTTGTATTGAGCATGGTAAAGCTATAGAGGGAGCTTATTTTCACATTAAGGGAGCATGTTTGACCCTTTCAGACTCTATAAGCACCTAATCTTTTTGCAGACTCTCAGATGGCCTTCCTATTATCAAATATCCCAAAGCACTCTCTAATTATCCAGCGTTGATTTTCCTTACCGAATAAAGCTTCCCTTGATCATTTTACTAATTAATACTTAATAGCTAATAACTGCAAAAGCAACACTATAAAGCACACATTTTCGCACTGGGTAAATTTTTATGCACAGATATGTAAAGGTTGTAGAACAGTGGTTAAAAACAGTTTTATTTCAGACAGACCAGAATTTAAGTGAAGATTTTATAGCATACAAAATGGACAAACCTCACTGAATCTCAGTTTTTCCCCTCTAATTCAAGGATAGTATTAAATAAGTTGACATGTGGTAAAGACCCAGTGTAATTTCTGGAATGCAATGAAGAATCAGTACAGGGCTTCCCTGTATTTGGCTTCATGTTATGCCAAAACATAAATTGTGCAGACTAAAGGTTTTATTCATCTCCTAGTCAGAAAATAAAAGCTTTTTCATCTTTGTTTTCCTTAACTCTAAACCATGATTTATATCAGGTAACATCTGAAGCTACAAACGAAAACAAAATAAACTGTTCTTTATAAAGATTTTTTTAAATGCTAGCTTCAGGCATATACAATAAAGACTACTTATAAAAATAAGTAGATGACTTTGCTAGTGGTCCAGTGGGTAAAGAGTCCACCTTGCAGTGCAAAGGGCACCGGTTGCATTGCATATGCTGCGAAGTGGTTGAATTGGTGTGTCCAATTGTGAGCCAGTACTCTGGAGTGCATGTGCCCAGAGCCAGTGCTCTACAACGAGAGAGGCCACTGTGATGGGAGGCCCACACAGGCCAGAGAACAAAGATGGGTGAAAATGAATAAATGAAAGACCAATAAAAGAGGCTAAAAAAAAGAGAGAAAAAATGAATATATATTCAATTTGCAAATGAGAAGAGAATATCACAGCACTGTCTATGAGATGAGTCATTGGAGTTAACCCAGAAATCACTTATTCTGTGTATCCAAACTGGGTAACTTAAATTTTCTGAGTTTCAATTTTATTATATTCAAAGTGATATCTTTTCACTTCAAGTTTTCTTTTAAGGTATAAATAGGATATAAATTGTAGCTTTTAAATGTGCACAGTGCTCAGACAAGTACCTTGGAAGTAGTTAAAGTGAAAGTTTCAGCTGCTCAGTCATGTTCAAATTTTTGAGACCCCATGGATTATAACCCACCAGGTTTCTCTGTCCTTTGAATTCTCCTGGCAAAAATACTGGAGTGGGTAGCCATTCCCTTCTCCAGGGGATCTTCTTGACCCAGACATCAAACCCAGATTTCCTGAATTGCAGGAAGATTCCTTACCGTTTGAACCAACAGGAAAGCCCAAGAACCTAACTTAGCTATTATAAATACTGTAGGTCACACACTGGATCTGACATAATCTTATTCAGTTTTGCTTTTAATCATAATGGTTACCTTTTATTTGATATTATCATTTTGAGATTTAGTATTTATTATTGATTTTAATTTTCCTTAATTTTTACCAGACCATCAGCAAATTAAATAACATAGGATTTAATGAATATAAGTAAATGTTATAGGATATTAAAGAGATGACATTGTTTTTCTGCACATTGTACTCTGGCCAAGTAATTTAAATCTTTGCTTTGTGTACATACACACACTGCTTTCCTAAGTGTTCTAACTTCATTCATCTTTCCTATCAAAAGCATAGAAATCGGGTACTTGTATACTAAAATCTAATCTCACATGTGCTTCATAATTTTTAACATTACAAACAAGAGGCCCATAACTTTACTATACATGTTTAGACTGGCTTAGAAATATTTTCTTATGCCTTTGTTGTGATAACAAAATAAAATGGTAATGTCTTAAAGTAAAAATGCATTTCACTTTCATTCACTACATATTAGCAATTTGTTCCACCTTCTCCATGTGTTTGAGGACTAAAATTCTATGTGGTTGCTTAGTCATTATTAAGCTGTGACTTCAGTTCAGTTCAATTGTTCAGTCCTGTCTGACTATTTGTGACCCCATGACTGCAGCATACCAGCCTTCCCTGTCCTGAGTGATGACATCTAGCCCTCTGTCATCCCCTTTTCCTTTTGCCTTCTATTTTTCCCAACATCAGGATCATTTCCAATATGCTGCCTCTTTGCATCATGTGGCCAAAGTATTGGAGCTTCAGCTTCAGTATAAGCACCTCCAATGAATACTTTTGGGTTGATTGATTCTATATTGATTGGTTTGTTCTCATTGCAGTCCAAGGGACTCACAAGAGTCTTCTCCAATGTCACAGTTTAAAGGAATCAATTCTTTAGCACTCAGCCTTCTTTATGGTCCAACTCTCACATCCATACATGACTACTGGGAAAACCATAGCTTTGACTATAAGGACTTCTGTCCACAAGGTCTGCCTTTGTGTCTGCCTTTGAATATGTTGTATAGGTTTGCCATAGCTTTTCTTCCAATCAACAAGTGTCTTCTAATTTTACGTCTGTAATTGCCATCTGCTGTGATTTTGGACCTCAAGAAAATAAAGTCTGTCATTGTTTCCATTGTTTTGCCATGGAAAACAATGTTTGTTTTGTCCACCTATTTGCCATGAAGTGATGGGACTGGATGCCATGATCTTCATTTTTTGAATGTTAAATTTTAGGTCAGCTATTTTAGTCTCATCTTTCACCTTTATCAAGAGACTTTTTAGTTTTTCATTGCTTTCTGCCAAAAAGTCTGTGGTTTATAAAATTACCACTTAGATTTCTACTTCTAGGTCCATGTTCTAATCAGGATGAACTGAAAAGTGTGTGTATCTACTCTATGTATATTCCTTTGTTGGGGACCTACTTGTAAGACTTGAAATTTTTGTTTTGCCTGGATGGTCATGTACTCAACTAAAACATCTACTGTAGAAGAAGAGACTACCTGATGTTGTGGGAGAGACAACTAGTGAATCTGCCTCATAGTTTTTTTTTCAAAAAAATGTCTTAAAGTAAAAATGCATTTCACTTTCATTCACTACATATTAGCAATTTGTTCCACCTTCTCCATGTGTTTGAGGACTAAAATTCTATGTGGTTGCTTAGTCATTATTAAGCTGTGACTTCAGTTCAGTTCAATTGTTCAGTCCTGTCTGACTATTTGTGACCCCATGACTGCAGCATACCAGCCTTCCCTGTCCTGAGTGATGACATCTAGCCCTCTGTCATCCCCTTTTCCTTTTGCCTTCTATTTTTCCCAACATCAGGATCATTTCCAATATGCTGCCTCTTTGCATCATGTGGCCAAAGTATTGGAGCTTCAGCTTCAGTATAAGCACCTCCAATGAATACTTTTGGGTTGATTGATTCTATATTGATTGGTTTGTTCTCATTGCAGTCCAAGGGACTCACAAGAGTCTTCTCCAATGTCACAGTTTAAAGGAATCAATTCTTTAGCACTCAGCCTTCTTTATGGTCCAACTCTCACATCCATACATGACTACTGGGAAAACCATAGCTTTGACTATAAGGACTTCTGTCCACAAGGTCTGCCTTTGTGTCTGCCTTTGAATATGTTGTATAGGTTTGCCATAGCTTTTCTTCCAATCAACAAGTGTCTTCTAATTTTACGTCTGTAATTGCCATCTGCTGTGATTTTGGACCTCAAGAAAATAAAGTCTGTCATTGTTTCCATTGTTTTGCCATGGAAAACAATGTTTGTTTTGTCCACCTATTTGCCATGAAGTGATGGGACTGGATGCCATGATCTTCATTTTTTGAATGTTAAATTTTAGGTCAGCTATTTTAGTCTCATCTTTCACCTTTATCAAGAGACTTTTTAGTTTTTCATTGCTTTCTGCCAAAAAGTCTGTGGTTTATAAAATTACCACTTAGATTTCTACTTCTAGGTCCATGTTCTAATCAGGATGAACTGAAAAGTGTGTGTATCTACTCTATGTATATTCCTTTGTTGGGGACCTACTTGTAAGACTTGAAATTTTTGTTTTGCCTGGATGGTCATGTACTCAACTAAAACATCTACTGTAGAAGAAGAGACTACCTGATGTTGTGGGAGAGACAACTAGTGAATCTGCCTCATAGTTTTCTTTTGTGATCTTTCAGGTAAATATGCAAGTAAATTTGTCTTCAATTGTATAATGTGCAATTCAGAAGACATTAACCATTTACATTTCCAGGAATAAGGCTATTTGAGTCAATTTATTCTAACCCCTCTGTTAATTCATTATACTTTTTACTCCTACACCAAGTATCCTGAAATCCAATAAGCCTGTACATCCCTAAGCTTCCATGCTTAGATTCATGGCTATTCAAGGACTGGCAAAATCGTTAAATGCTTGATAGTGACTTAGTTTCAACATAACTAAAACCCTTTGTCATATAGCACTTCTCTTCCCATAAGACTATCTACTTCTATTTATTTATACAGTAGTGCTTTTTCAGAGAATCTGTCCAGTTACCCAAGCCCGATACAGGAGAGTACATGTAGGTTTATCTATCATTTATATAACACATCAAATGAACAACTAAAGGAAATCACACTTATACAGCAGGCATTTCTGTTCAGAGTCCCCTCATCTCCAAGTTTCTCCACATGTATTTTCCTTCCCCCTCTTTTGGTCTCCTTGTCTCTACTTTCAACAGCTCTGCTGTCAGAATAATCTCTGTAGGAGGACTGCCTTGAAATCACATTTAAATATTAAAATGGCTTCCCACCACCTGCAGAGTGAAAAAAACAAGAACTCTCCCTTCTTGGTATGTTGCAGAAGGGATTTATGCTTTGAACTCACATGTCATCCCTATCATTTCTGCCTTCAGAAAAACTGTGTTTAACTACCTGTAGTTTCCTCATCATGCTGTGTTTGCTCAGCCTTCATCTTTCACATGTGTCACCCGGTAAAATCTTGAAAAAATGTCTAGTAGAACAGAAACGTTTCCTCCACAGAATTCTTTCAGCTATCTATCCATACCTTAATTCTCCCCTTTTCAACTATCTCAGAGCATTCTTCGATTCCCATGGCATGACTTTAATTTGGGACATTGTAGACCTTATTTTATTGTAACATTCCTTTCCCAAGCTCTCCTCCATAAGGTTAAAAGTGGCATTTATGTTATTATTGGCAACATTCCTGCGAGGTGTATAATTTATGTTCTGTATGCAATATATATATATTTAAATGGTATTATTCTGATTGAGAACTTTTTAGTTTGTCTATGATAAAAATAGTTTTCATTGACTTCCTGTGTCTATAACATGGTCTACCTATATCTTAGATATTATATGATACATATTACCTTCAAGAGTGGGCATTATAAAATGCAAGTGTTTTTTAAATAAAAGACATATGATACAACTTTTTGGTCTTATAATCCCTAGATAAATAGGAATAATAATAATCTTAGTTGGTTGAAAAATGAAGTATATGTTAAAGAATTTAAGCTTGATCATTGGAAATTCTATATGATTCTCGAAATTAGGCAATGGACCTTAGTGAGCTTTTGTGCTTTCATTACAACCCCGGGGGTGTTTGCTCATAAGTATTAATAAGTATTTTCCTTTCAGTCAAGGAAATCTGAAGAATCTCATGGGGGCATCTGGGGCGTATTAGGTTTTTCTAAACCAGGAAAATGAACAAATCAATTTGCATTTTGAAATCTGCAGAGAATGAAAACTGCTAGTTAGAGTGTTATGAATTCCTCTAGGAACAGTAGGGTGAAGTATTCCTCACAATATCATATGGTGACATTTTTATTATCGGGAACTATTTTTACATGTACAAATAAAAATATGTTCTATGCTATTGCTCTCTCACTGTGAGCAGTATGCTTAGAAAACTGATTCATATTGTTATCCTTGAATCTTTATTACTTACCACAGGCTGCTTGTCATGCTAAGTCCTAAGGGCTACTGCAATGTTTATTGCTACTTACATACTGTTCATATTATATGAATGCATAAGATCGATTAAGAGAGTCTTTATTTCATAATTTTGTGTACATTCATAGGAAATTTGTTTTAGAGTTAGCAAGAGTGCAACTATAGGTATAATTTAAATGAAATATCTCAGCTGAGGATTACTTTACTGGGATATTATGTAGTATAACAACTATCAGTCAGTTGTGCTAGAAATTGAGACCTTATTTTATTGTAACATTCCTTTCCCAAGCTCTCCTCCATAAGGTTAAAAGTGGCATTTATGTTATTATTGGCAACATTCCTGCGAGGTGTATAATTTATGTTCTGTATGCAATATATATATATTTAAATGGTATTATTCTGATTGAGAACTTTTTAGTTTGTCTATGATAAAAATAGTTTTCATTGACTTCCTGTGTCTATAACATGGTCTACCTATATCTTAGATATTATATGATACATATTACCTTCAAGAGTGGGCATTATAAAATGCAAGTGTTTTTTAAATAAAAGACATATGATACAACTTTTTGGTCTTATAATCCCTAGATAAATAGGAATAATAATAATCTTAGTTGGTTGAAAAATGAAGTATATGTTAAAGAATTTAAGCTTGATCATTGGAAATTCTATATGATTCTCGAAATTAGGCAATGGACCTTAGTGAGCTTTTGTGCTTTCATTACAACCCCGGGGGTGTTTGCTCATAAGTATTAATAAGTATTTTCCTTTCAGTCAAGGAAATCTGAAGAATCTCATGGGGGCATCTGGGGCGTATTAGGTTTTTCTAAACCAGGAAAATGAACAAATCAATTTGCATTTTGAAATCTGCAGAGAATGAAAACTGCTAGTTAGAGTGTTATGAATTCCTCTAGGAACAGTAGGGTGAAGTATTCCTCACAATATCATATGGTGACATTTTTATTATCGGGAACTATTTTTACATGTACAAATAAAAATATGTTCTATGCTATTGCTCTCTCACTGTGAGCAGTATGCTTAGAAAACTGATTCATATTGTTATCCTTGAATCTTTATTACTTACCACAGGCTGCTTGTCATGCTAAGTCCTAAGGGCTACTGCAATGTTTATTGCTACTTACATACTGTTCATATTATATGAATGCATAAGATCGATTAAGAGAGTCTTTATTTCATAATTTTGTGTACATTCATAGGAAATTTGTTTTAGAGTTAGCAAGAGTGCAACTATAGGTATAATTTAAATGAAATATCTCAGCTGAGGATTACTTTACTGGGATATTATGTAGTATAACAACTATCAGTCAGTTGTGCTAGAAATAATGAAAAAAAGATGAGTTCTATGCAAGTTTAACCTGTTAACTACAAAAGCTACTGTAAATCATTACATAGCAAAAATCATGGAATAATTTTAGTGCTTCTCTCATTTTCAGCTTCTGAATGTCTTTCTTTCTTTTTCAGAAAATAGTAACATCAATCATCTCTAGAACATTTTTAACTGATGAAACACTGTTATTCTCCTTTATATTTTTACTCAGCACTTTGATAGTCATGTGTGTTTATCACTTATATTTTTCAGATAAGGAATGTCCACAAGACATTCAATGATTTACTTAAATGTGTGATGCTAATATAATTAGAAATAATGAACAATTGTAAGGATATTTCCTACAGAACTGGTTACTTATGTTTCGCTCTGCTTTTCAATGTCAAATTATTGTATTTAGAGTTAACCACTTCAGCTTTTGATAACATTTCTTTATCCCTTTCTGTGTATTTTTTATTTTGCTTTTTTCAACTTCCTTGTTTCCATTGGATGCAATCATGTTTAGTCAGTTGCGTGGTGAAACTTTTTCCTCTGTTCTGATTTAAACGTAAATAATGGCCTTAACCTCTGCACCAAATTTATAAAAATTAAAAAAAAAGTCTCCATCCAACCTCTCCTCTTCACATCCCATTTCAGTACTATATCCAGTACTCTACACTCTGTGCATGTGTGTGTATGTGTGTATGTTACTTGCTCAGTTGTGTCTGACTCTTGTGACCCCATGGGCTGTGGCCTTGCTAATTTCCTCTATTTATGGAATTCTCCATGAAGGAATAATGAACTTAGTTGCCATTTCCTTCTCCAGATGATCTCCTTGACTCATTGATCAAACCCACATTTCCTGCATCGCAGGCAGATTCTTTACTGTCTGCGTCACCAGGGAAGCCCCTCTATACTCACTACTCTTTTCTAACTTTTTACCATAGCCAACATCCTCTGTACTGTCTACAGCAAATTTAAGATTGGCACATTTTCATTCTCTAATCAAACTTAAACCTTCTAACTTGCCATCTAGAATAGTGAATATTTTTGACTATTTCTCCAATATTTTTATTATAATTTGCTGGGGAAAACCCATATGTGATTTCAAGATTCAATGCAAGTTTAACCTGTTAACTACAAAAGCTACTGTAAATCATTACATAGCAAAAATCATGGAATAATTTTAGTGCTTCTCTCATTTTCAGCTTCTGAATGTCTTTCTTTCTTTTTCAGAAAATAGTAACATCAATCATCTCTAGAACATTTTTAACTGATGAAACACTGTTATTCTCCTTTATATTTTTACTCAGCACTTTGATAGTCATGTGTGTTTATCACTTATATTTTTCAGATAAGGAATGTCCACAAGACATTCAATGATTTACTTAAATGTGTGATGCTAATATAATTAGAAATAATGAACAATTGTAAGGATATTTCCTACAGAACTGGTTACTTATGTTTCGCTCTGCTTTTCAATGTCAAATTATTGTATTTAGAGTTAACCACTTCAGCTTTTGATAACATTTCTTTATCCCTTTCTGTGTATTTTTTATTTTGCTTTTTTCAACTTCCTTGTTTCCATTGGATGCAATCATGTTTAGTCAGTTGCGTGGTGAAACTTTTTCCTCTGTTCTGATTTAAACGTAAATAATGGCCTTAACCTCTGCACCAAATTTATAAAAATTAAAAAAAAAGTCTCCATCCAACCTCTCCTCTTCACATCCCATTTCAGTACTATATCCAGTACTCTACACTCTGTGCATGTGTGTGTATGTGTGTATGTTACTTGCTCAGTTGTGTCTGACTCTTGTGACCCCATGGGCTGTGGCCTTGCTAATTTCCTCTATTTATGGAATTCTCCATGAAGGAATAATGAACTTAGTTGCCATTTCCTTCTCCAGATGATCTCCTTGACTCATTGATCAAACCCACATTTCCTGCATCGCAGGCAGATTCTTTTACTGTCTGCGTCACCAGGGAAGCCCCTCTATACTCACTACTCTTTTCTAACTTTTTACCATAGCCAACATCCTCTGTACTGTCTACAGCAAATTTAAGATTGGCACATTTTCATTCTCTAATCAAACTTAAACCTTCTAACTTGCCATCTAGAATAGTGAATATTTTTGACTATTTCTCCAATATTTTTATTATAATTTCTGCATGGATTTTATTGATGGTTGTTTTTTTTTAAACTCCTATATGTGATTTCAAGATTCTGTTCTAATTCATATTCTGTTTTCTTGCTAGTCTACATGCTCAATAAGCTATCATCATTAGCCCAATGACATTGAAATTGAAGAGTGATACCATTTCTGAATAGGTATAAATTTATTTTGGCCAAATTGTATTAGAAAAGAATGTTTCCATCTCCACATATCTCTATTGAAAAAAGTACTCTATACCTGACTCATTGAAATGTCCACATATTTTCTGCCCTGCTTCTTCTTGCTTTTTTCTGTTTCTCTTTGGTAGTGCACATAGACTCTCAGTTATCATATTAATAGTCCCAATATTTGTGAAGATTAATAATCGCTATCTTCCATTTTCAGTTGCTAATAAATACCCATGCTAATATATGCCCTCTTCTTATTATAGACTGTAATACTAGATTGTTTACAGTAAATTAAATGTCTTATGATTTGAATTTCCACTATTCTAATAATGTGACCAGTCAAAAGTTAACTGTATTATATCAGTGACTTCTTTTCACTGCTTCATGTATAACTGTGTTCTGCCAGAGAAAAACTACATAGTTGCTACTGGATAATTGACTTAGTGGCACTTTTATTGGAAATTTGTCTTTCTCTTGAGAAAATGTTAGTATGTAGGTGAGAGCAGAATTCCTTTTATGAACTCATGTTGCTTGAAATAGTTGCAAAAATTTGACTGCTAAAAAGGTTCGATCTGAGATATGATCTGATTGACATCTGCTGGGATTTCATTCACATCACCATTTAGACACTTGAGAAATCTTCTTACTCGTTATTTAGAAAAAAGCTGTGCATGTTTCATGCCTATAACTAACAGGCATCCAGAATCCATTCAATAACAGGAAATTTAATAAATGTTAAAGTGCAAAGATGAAGAATAAATCATCTCTTTGTCAATGAATTCTCAGAAGGTAGGTAAGGAAATTTCATTATTTTAAAGAGTGATATGTGGCACACAGGAATTAATCAAACAGTGTTAAGGGAATGAATGTGTCTACATACTAAATGCCTTTTTAATTAATCAATTTAATGTCTCTGTTGTGTTTCAGGTAATTTTATTGATGTCTTCTCTGGACAATGAGGGTAGAGGCTATTCATAGCACTACAAAAATATCCATATTAATTGTAGGCTGAAGTTGTGTAACACAAATCATTATTTAATTACTTTCACATATAAGATGAAGTTTTATCATTTTGAAAATTGTGTTACATGGATATGGTTATTTTCTTTTTGCTCAGATGAGAAAAGTAGGGCTGAAATATATTCAGCAAGCTATCAAATATAATTTATACCTCTATATATTAGAACCGATATATATACCTCTATATATTAGTTCTTATAATGAAACTCAGAGTAGAAAAAGGGATTTCATGTCTCCTCTTCTCTCACTTCCTAAACCTTAAGGTTTACTTCCTTCACTCTGCATTTCAATAGGTTTATCTGTTGTCATTGTATTCTCTTCTTAACTATTAGAGTTTTTTGATTGTCTCCCTAGGTAGTTTGAAAGAAGCTATTCTGGCTACTGAAGTTCTAACTCCATTTTTATTGGCTGTGAAGCCAGGGTCATTCTGATGGAGGTAATATCAATTGGCAATCTGGTAAAGCTGTAACTTTTGTTTTGAAGAACTACTGAACTATTTCATTTAGTGAGACAAACAAACAAAAGAACATGAATAAAAGCAAATGAGAGTGGCATTATGTCTTACTAATCTCTTTCTGTACGTGTACATGTTCCTCCTCTGTTAGCTGTCCCATGAAGAAACAAACAGGTGTCCCTTATGTTCATAAAATAAAAGTGATAGCTACATATTTATAAATACACTCATGTTTCTGTGAGAAATAATTAAATGTTTCAAGTCACCTCCTCTAGTTATAAAAATGCAGTAGTTTCAAAGAGTAACCAACATGTATTTACCTTCTAGACATTCATACATGAGTAAAGACCGAAACAAAGTCTGAGGAATTTAATTTCAGAAGGTAGGTAAGGAAATTTCATTATTTTAAAGAGTGATATGTGGCACACAGGAATTAATCAAACAGTGTTAAGGGAATGAATGTGTCTACATACTAAATGCCTTTTTAATTAATCAATTTAATGTCTCTGTTGTGTTTCAGGTAATTTTATTGATGTCTTCTCTGGACAATGAGGGTAGAGGCTATTCATAGCACTACAAAAATATCCATATTAATTGTAGGCTGAAGTTGTGTAACACAAATCATTATTTAATTACTTTCACATATAAGATGAAGTTTTATCATTTTGAAAATTGTGTTACATGGATATGGTTATTTTCTTTTTGCTCAGATGAGAAAAGTAGGGCTGAAATATATTCAGCAAGCTATCAAATATAATTTATACCTCTATATATTAGAACCGATATATATACCTCTATATATTAGTTCTTATAATGAAACTCAGAGTAGAAAAAGGGATTTCATGTCTCCTCTTCTCTCACTTCCTAAACCTTAAGGTTTACTTCCTTCACTCTGCATTTCAATAGGTTTATCTGTTGTCATTGTATTCTCTTCTTAACTATTAGAGTTTTTTGATTGTCTCCCTAGGTAGTTTGAAAGAAGCTATTCTGGCTACTGAAGTTCTAACTCCATTTTTATTGGCTGTGAAGCCAGGGTCATTCTGATGGAGGTAATATCAATTGGCAATCTGGTAAAGCTGTAACTTTTGTTTTGAAGAACTACTGAACTATTTCATTTAGTGAGACAAACAAACAAAAGAACATGAATAAAAGCAAATGAGAGTGGCATTATGTCTTACTAATCTCTTTCTGTACGTGTACATGTTCCTCCTCTGTTAGCTGTCCCATGAAGAAACAAACAGGTGTCCCTTATGTTCATAAAATAAAAGTGATAGCTACATATTTATAAATACACTCATGTTTCTGTGAGAAATAATTAAATGTTTCAAGTCACCTCCTCTAGTTATAAAAATGCAGTAGTTTCAAAGAGTAACCAACATGTATTTACCTTCTAGACATTCATACATGAGTAAAGACCGAAACAAAGTCTGAGGAATTTAATTTCAAAAGATATTGGTGCCAATTTTAGTCAAGACAGCTCCTTTCTGTCAAATGAAAAACACTCAGTAAAATTTCTGTTCTAAATGCTTTTACTATTTCTTAAATTTGAAGAACATTTAACAGAAAGCACTTCAGTAGACAAAGTAGAAAATAAAAAGATTTAAAAATTCAAAAAAGTAACCGTCAAATATTGTGGCAAAAATATGAAGTAACCCCATAACTTTAAAAGTTTCTTTTAGGTTTTGTATAATGTTAAAGGTTACTCTTTATTTCCGGTTATTACAAAATATTTTCTATATTCCCCATGTTGCTATATATGTCCATGTCACCTAGTAGTTTTTACCCCCTGCTTCCCCAATTTTATATGAGCCCCTCACCAAACTGGCAACCCACCACTAGGGAACCTTCACAAGGGAACCTTCCTTTACTATTGATGGGAATGCAGACTGATGAATTCACTATGAAAAGCAGTTTGGGGTTTTCTCAAGAAACTAAAATTAGAACTACCATACAATTCAGTAATTCCACTCCTGGATATATATCTGAAAAAAAGCAATAACACTAATTCAAAAAGATACATATACCTCAATATTAATAATAACATTATTTATAATTGTTTTGTTATAATCACTAGTTTGCTGTATTTTTTAGATTACAGTAAGAGAAACATGAATACTATATGATATCACTTATTTGTGGAATCTAAAAAATACAACGAACAAGTGACTATAACAAGAAGGCAGCACACATAGGTACAGAGAAGAAACTAGTGTTTGGTAGCCTCCAACCATGAATACAGAAAGAGGCTGGGATTTTTGCTGCTTGATTGAGGAAGTGTGCAAGGATGGGAATTTTTAAAAGATGAGATAAATAAAAGTCACAAACAGAAAGCATTGTATGAAGCATGGTTTTGGAAGTACAAATTCAAAAATAATTTTTCTTCCCCATCCACACACACAAAAAAGCCACTAGCTGCTCATGTGTGAATACTAAGTAGTTAGTTATTACAGGTTTGTTCAGAGATAAAGATAGAGGAAGAGAAAATATAGATTCATGCAAGCATATAAACAAATCATTACACCATATTTTAAAAATACAAAAATAAAACATGTCAAAAATTAGACTTCCACATGGCTGTTTAAGTATAAACTTAATGCCTATGTGATATAACTGTAAATTAAGTTTGTTATATTTAATGTAAAACATTTTAAATTTGTTTTATAAATGCATTTTTCAAAATTTGGCTTCTTACCAGCAAAGTAATAGTTGTTGAAAATAGATGGTATTTCAAAATATTTCACTTACAGGAAAAACTGTAGTTTAATTTTATAGAATTATTAAAATTTGGTTTCAGAACACCTCAAGAAAGTAAATAACAAAATAAAGTGAATCATACAGATTTTTAGATTCATAGTGCATATATAAAACTTATGTTTACCAGATATGATAGTCTGTTCATTGTGCAACAGCATCATGTCTAAAACCTTAATGTGCCTCTTTACCCACCACTGGCAACCCACCACTAGGGAACCTTCACAAGGGAACCTTCCTTTACTATTGATGGGAATGCAGACTGATGAATTCACTATGAAAAGCAGTTTGGGGTTTTCTCAAGAAACTAAAATTAGAACTACCATACAATTCAGTAATTCCACTCCTGGATATATATCTGAAAAAAAGCAATAACACTAATTCAAAAAGATACATATACCTCAATATTAATAATAACATTATTTATAATTGTTTTGTTATAATCACTAGTTTGCTGTATTTTTTAGATTACAGTAAGAGAAACATGAATACTATATGATATCACTTATTTGTGGAATCTAAAAAATACAACGAACAAGTGACTATAACAAGAAGGCAGCACACATAGGTACAGAGAAGAAACTAGTGTTTGGTAGCCTCCAACCATGAATACAGAAAGAGGCTGGGATTTTTGCTGCTTGATTGAGGAAGTGTGCAAGGATGGGAATTTTTAAAAGATGAGATAAATAAAAGTCACAAACAGAAAGCATTGTATGAAGCATGGTTTTGGAAGTACAAATTCAAAAATAATTTTTCTTCCCCATCCACACACACAAAAAAGCCACTAGCTGCTCATGTGTGAATACTAAGTAGTTAGTTATTACAGGTTTGTTCAGAGATAAAGATAGAGGAAGAGAAAATATAGATTCATGCAAGCATATAAACAAATCATTACACCATATTTTAAAAATACAAAAATAAAACATGTCAAAAATTAGACTTCCACATGGCTGTTTAAGTATAAACTTAATGCCTATGTGATATAACTGTAAATTAAGTTTGTTATATTTAATGTAAAACATTTTAAATTTGTTTTATAAATGCATTTTTTTCAAAATTTGGCTTCTTACCAGCAAAGTAATAGTTGTTGAAAATAGATGGTATTTCAAAAATATTTCACTTACAGGAAAAACTGTAGTTTAATTTTATAGAATTATTAAAATTTGGTTTCAGAACACCTCAAGAAAGTAAATAACAAAATAAAGTGAATCATACAGATTTTTAGATTCATAGTGCATATATAAAACTTATGTTTACCAGATATGATAGTCTGTTCATTGTGCAACAGCATCATGTCTAAAACCTTAATGTGCCTCTTTAACTTAAAAATGCTTTATTGCTAAAATATGTTAATCATCACCAGGTCTCCAACACGTAGTAGTAGTAACATCAAAGATCAGTCATTACAGATCATAACAAAAATAATAAAATGAAAAATATTGAAATATTGAATGAATTGCCAAAATGTGACACAGAGACAGAATGTGAGAAAAACCTGTTGAAAAATGGGGCAATAGATGTGCAGAATTGCCACAAATGTTTAATTCACAAAAAACAAAAATATCAATAAAGCTTAATGAAGTACAATAAAGTTAGATCTACTTATCTATCTATCTATACTTATAAACAGTTATACAGTTTAAGAACAAAACCTGTCCTGACTCCCTATACATAGCACAGTATTTTTAACCTTTTGTAAAATATTGACATCAGTGTTATGACTTAAGGATTACTGGAATGTGAGTAATTAACACCTGCCTCAGATTTTATATCTTGTGGGAAGTTGCTACTTTGCAAATATCTTAAGAAGATTGGGTGTTAAATGACTATGACAGTGTCACACAAAATTCACACACATTTTACTTACAGAAAAATACCAACAAAATATGCTTATAAAAACTGAAAGAAAATATGAAGTTAAGCCTTATCTTTTCCCTTAAACCAACTCTTATGACCATTGAAGGGTATCAGCAGATATGAGTCTAAAATTCAAAGTGAGAATAAAGCATATTTTAAAATGGGAGATGAATGTGTGTGTGTGTGTGTGTGTGTTTGTGTGTGTATGACTTTATAGTTGATTTAAGTTTTTCTTTATATTTAATATGTTTGTTTGCTTGGGTTTTTTTTTTTTTTGCAATTTTCTGCTTTTTCTAAAGAGAAAAACAAATATTATATATGTAATACAGTACTCTACTATGCAACAAAGAGTTTCAAATCTGGATAACAATATTTGCCAACTAAATTAAATTTATTTTATGTAAAAAATGGCACTTTATTGTATTACCCTATTGGGGAGGGGAGTCTTAAACAGTCTTTTTAAATTAATTAAAAAATAAACTCTGTTAATTGCCCTGGAACATGTTACCAAGAGTTTAGATATACATATATTCAGTGTAAATGCTTTTATGGAATTTCTTTTTTGGGTGGGGGAGGGCTGAGCGAGGCGGGAGAAGGGCGGGCGGGCCACTTCTTTTGGTCTTTCATTTGTCTATTTTTCATCCATCTTTGTTATTTGGCTTCTGTGGGCCTCCCATCGCGGTGGCATCTGTTGTTGCAGAGCGCCGGCTCTGGGCACATGCGCTTCAGAGCTCCGGCTCGGCAATTGGACACATCAGTACAGCCGCTCCGCGGCACGTGGGATCTTCCCAGGCCAGGGACCGAACTGGCGCCTCTTGCACTAGAGGCGGTGTCTTTACCCACTGGACCACCAGGGAAGCCCCTTTTATGGAATTTCAATTGCATCTCTTATGTAAAATATGTTTTCGGGTATTTTTTATTCACATTTTATTATATCTGGAATTTGATTTAGAGTTGCTTTATTGTTTTTGTGATATTCTCAAGAGTCCTAAAAAGTCTATGTATTTTACCCGTGAATCAGGTAATTACTACCTAATAATGTGGTAAGAACTGAAATAATTAAAAATGAAAAAAGTCCTCCTCTTAGACCTTGGCATCTTTCTAGGTGATATCATTTAAACAGTCCTCTTTGTTTTCATCAAAGATTGATTCAGACATGTGAATCAATAACATATGCTTATAAAAACTGAAAGAAAATATGAAGTTAAGCCTTATCTTTTCCCTTAAACCAACTCTTATGACCATTGAAGGGTATCAGCAGATATGAGTCTAAAATTCAAAGTGAGAATAAAGCATATTTTAAAATGGGAGATGAATGTGTGTGTGTGTGTGTGTGTGTTTGTGTGTGTATGACTTTATAGTTGATTTAAGTTTTTCTTTATATTTAATATGTTTGTTTGCTTGGGTTTTTTTTTTTTTTGCAATTTTCTGCTTTTTCTAAAGAGAAAAACAAATATTATATATGTAATACAGTACTCTACTATGCAACAAAGAGTTTCAAATCTGGATAACAATATTTGCCAACTAAATTAAATTTATTTTATGTAAAAAATGGCACTTTATTGTATTACCCTATTGGGGAGGGGAGTCTTAAACAGTCTTTTTAAATTAATTAAAAAATAAACTCTGTTAATTGCCCTGGAACATGTTACCAAGAGTTTAGATATACATATATTCAGTGTAAATGCTTTTATGGAATTTCTTTTTTGGGTGGGGGGGGGCTGAGCGAGGCGGGAGAAGGGCGGGCGGGCCACTTCTTTTGGTCTTTCATTTGTCTATTTTTCATCCATCTTTGTTATTTGGCTTCTGTGGGCCTCCCATCGCGGTGGCATCTGTTGTTGCAGAGCGCCGGCTCTGGGCACATGCGCTTCAGAGCTCCGGCTCGGCAATTGGACACATCAGTACAGCCGCCTCTGGCACGTGGGATCTTCCCAGGCCAGGGACCGAACTGGCGCCTCTTGCACTAGAGGCGGTGTCTTTACCCACTGGACCACCAGGGAAGCCCCTTTTATGGAATTTCAATTGCATCTCTTATGTAAAATATGTTTTCGGGTATTTTTTATTCACATTTTATTATATCTGGAATTTGATTTAGAGTTGCTTTATTGTTTTTGTGATATTCTCAAGAGTCCTAAAAAGTCTATGTATTTTACCCGTGAATCAGGTAATTACTACCTAATAATGTGGTAAGAACTGAAATAATTAAAAATGAAAAAAGTCCTCCTCTTAGACCTTGGCATCTTTCTAGGTGATATCATTTAAACAGTCCTCTTTGTTTTCATCAAAGATTGATTCAGACATGTGAATCAATAACAGTTTGAATTTTGTTCATATTGGTAAGATTAATTTATAAAATTATTAAGTTCATTTTTGTTGCACAGATTTTCCACTGCATCAGAATGAATCTCCCCCAGATGATGCTCCTTATTCTGTCTATCTCGACCTGCTGGATGGTGATAATTTGTCATAAGCATGATATGCTTAGCAAACTGGTTTAGGAAGTCTCTCACACTCCCATAATATAAGGACAGATAAGTTCATTTCACTCAGCCTGTTTTACCTGTGAAAGAGATTAATTATGATAATTACTACCTAAGAATATTGTGAAAACTGTAAGAGCTAAAAATTTAAAAAGCACTTCACTTAGATCTTGGCATATTGTAAGGAGTAATTCAATATTAGTTACTTGTAGCAGTAATTTTAAAGTTGATATTACTGAGTTGGATCTTCATGTTTTTTGAAACTTAAAAATCTGAATTCTGTGATCACCTAAAATCAGATGGCATCATAAGAAACATATCCTAACATGCATTTTAAAAATCAGTAAATATAGCATTTGTAGTGCTTATTGTGAGAAATGTGAAAGTCCCTTCTTGAGAATTTTAAATTATTTATAATATAAATAAACAATATAAGAATGTTTCAGAATTACATTATTGCCTTTTAGTGTATTTCAGTATCAATGTACTATAGATATAAACAGTCAATTGATATACCTTTACCTTTGAAATTCGATTAAATTCAGTGTAATCACTGTTCTCTCGTCGAAAAATCCCTTGAATTCTTGATCGAGTGCTTGGTGTCTACTTATCCCTCTGTGTTTGCATTTGCATTGAACTCTTGATCTTCTCATCTCACTTGCTATAGCTACTCTATTTTTCATCAACTGCTAGATTATAACACATAGGACTTGCCTCCATTTGCTCTTGTGTTCAGTCTTAGTAGTGATTCATATGTGCAATCACTGTTCTACAAGTAGCTTAGAACAGGGTTGGATCCTGTTCACTGACTTATCAGTCCTTGAACTATTCGGTATACTATAGGCACTCAAAGAATATTTGTAGAAAGAAAGGTGAATGGTGAAGCGTTATTTCTCCGGTTGGTTCACTTTATACCCCAATCTTTTCTTCTGAAAACTTTCTCAACCTACATTCCAGTTTAAAAATATGTGATCCCTATTACCTATATTTAACTCTCTTCTAATCCAAAACTTAAATGAACTCAACAAGTTACTAAAGAGCAACATTTATAAATTTTAGTAGATTAATATTGATGCATGATATTATGTGGATACATGTTTATATAATGAATGCAAATGAACTTGCTTATGATTATCATGGCTATCAGAACAACTTATAACTATTTTAAGATAAGAAAAGTGACAGAAGAACTAAATTTAAATATTTTTCGTTTTCCATAATAGCCATAGCATGAGATAAATCAGGTAATGTGCTTTTTGGTTATTATAGGAAGTCATATATTCAATAATCGTAAAGCAGGTTTACTATTTCAAATACTAATTGGGAAGAAAAAGTTTTCTGCTTTTTGTGTGTACTTACTTTCAATGTTCTTGTTTCTATACAAGTAATTTATCTAGTTCCATCTGGTATGGAACACTGGGGTGTCATTTGCATTATCATCTAGAATGTTTATTTAAAGTTACAGTTAGGGAGTACACTTGTTTGATCGTGTGAAGTTATGTAAAAATAAGACAAGTAAATGTCCACAGGTAGTTCATCAAGGTGAAAATTAAGCTGTCTTTCTAAACTGGAAGTCGAAAACAAGGAAACAACATGAAAATAAGAAAACAAAGGTGTCTGTGCATAAGAAGAAATTGAATGAATCAGAAAGATACTGAGCGTGGAATCTAAGTATACTGGAAGAGTGTTTGACATGTTAAGACACATCCTTGTTTCTATTCTTAATGACTTCCCCATCTTTATCAAAAATTGCTGCAATAACATTTACCAGATTAAAAATTAGGACAAAAAATATTTAAAGACTAGGATACATGTAAATAATCATCATATTTTTGTGATTATAACACATAGGACTTGCCTCCATTTGCTCTTGTGTTCAGTCTTAGTAGTGATTCATATGTGCAATCACTGTTCTACAAGTAGCTTAGAACAGGGTTGGATCCTGTTCACTGACTTATCAGTCCTTGAACTATTCGGTATACTATAGGCACTCAAAGAATATTTGTAGAAAGAAAGGTGAATGGTGAAGCGTTATTTCTCCGGTTGGTTCACTTTATACCCCAATCTTTTCTTCTGAAAACTTTCTCAACCTACATTCCAGTTTAAAAATATGTGATCCCTATTACCTATATTTAACTCTCTTCTAATCCAAAACTTAAATGAACTCAACAAGTTACTAAAGAGCAACATTTATAAATTTTAGTAGATTAATATTGATGCATGATATTATGTGGATACATGTTTATATAATGAATGCAAATGAACTTGCTTATGATTATCATGGCTATCAGAACAACTTATAACTATTTTAAGATAAGAAAAGTGACAGAAGAACTAAATTTAAATATTTTTCGTTTTCCATAATAGCCATAGCATGAGATAAATCAGGTAATGTGCTTTTTGGTTATTATAGGAAGTCATATATTCAATAATCGTAAAGCAGGTTTACTATTTCAAATACTAATTGGGAAGAAAAAGTTTTCTGCTTTTTGTGTGTACTTACTTTCAATGTTCTTGTTTCTATACAAGTAATTTATCTAGTTCCATCTGGTATGGAACACTGGGGTGTCATTTGCATTATCATCTAGAATGTTTATTTAAAGTTACAGTTAGGGAGTACACTTGTTTGATCGTGTGAAGTTATGTAAAAATAAGACAAGTAAATGTCCACAGGTAGTTCATCAAGGTGAAAATTAAGCTGTCTTTCTAAACTGGAAGTCGAAAACAAGGAAACAACATGAAAATAAGAAAACAAAGGTGTCTGTGCATAAGAAGAAATTGAATGAATCAGAAAGATACTGAGCGTGGAATCTAAGTATACTGGAAGAGTGTTTGACATGTTAAGACACATCCTTGTTTCTATTCTTAATGACTTCCCCATCTTTATCAAAAATTGCTGCAATAACATTTACCAGATATTTAGGACACAAATATAAAGACTAGGATACAGAACTGTAAATAACCTTGTTTTGTAAGATTCTTGTAAAAGGATGAGAAATTATTCCACATGTGAGAACATTAAATAAATGTAAATTCAAATCAAAATTGGAAAATATTTTTGACATCTCCTCAAATCATGTTTTAATAATTCTTCAGGGGAGAAACTTTCCCTTATAACAAATATGTATCACTTAGTCATTTACATGATTTAAAGTATCCTAGATGAATTAGGATCAGCCACTTATAAGAAATAACTCATAATACTCTAGCTTAAATAAAATAAAACTTTAGTTATCATGTGATAGAATTCCCAAGTTAGGCAGGTAGGATAATTCTCGAAATCCTCAGGGACATAAGTTCCAGCTGTCCTGTACTTTGTCAATCTGAGCAAATGGCTTTTAATTTCAAAGTCATTCCAAAGTCCTAGATAACACTTGAAACTTATATCACTCCTTCTGCCTTTGAAGAAGCGGGGAGGAAGTAAGGCAGGTAATGGAATTTAAAGACTGTTATTTAAAGTCCCATTAAACTGCTTCTGTTTATATCTCATCAGTCAGAATCAGTCACAAGATTATACCTAGTGCAAGGAGAGACTGAGAAGCATAATCTATCAACTTGGAAAATGGTCACATCACAGGGTTATTACTATTAAGGAGGAACAGGTGAAGGGATGCATGTGTGGGTAAGCAAAAGTCTGCCAAGATCTCTAGTAGAGTTATACTAAACCTTATTTTCTAGGTATTTACAAAATTATTTTCATATATATCATTTTCTAATCAATATGTGGCTATAGGGTTATTTCTCCATTAGGTTTTATAAACCATTAGGTCTAATAAACCATTGAATTCAGGAATAAATTATCTGGGTTCCTGTTTCTGCTTTGTCATAATCATTTTATATGATGTTGGGAGGCTATTTCATGGCACTGGGCTGTCAATTTATTTAATCAGTTTATCTAACTTGTTGCTTCTAAATTCAATTTCCCATCAATAAGATTACTGCCATTTATGTATTTTTATACTTATGACATACATAAAATAATTACATACTAATAAACATTTTTCTGAAACCTGTCTCAATTGTAATTCTAAATGCAATTTAGAGGGTAAACCTTAATATAAAATAAAACAAAATTAGGCACTATATTTAATTACAATATAGTCTAAGCAGTTGATAGTTGTCTAAATTTTCAGTTTCATTGTGACTTTCTATAAATACAATGTAAATTTAATTAATTTTCTTAATAAGTATTTAGTGAATCCATTAATTTATTTTACAAATAATCACCTGCTATGTGACTACAGTTGTTTCAAGTGCTTATATTATATAGTAAGAAATAAATGTGGATTATAGTGTACAAGGTAAGAATAGAAATAAATGTATATAAGACAAGAAATACGGTTTTATGGAAGCATATAGTTAAAAGAATAATTATGCTCATTTGACATAGATATACATTTTTGACAAGTATTGGAGTGACTATTAGCTATCTGGCTGGTGGAAAAACTATTCGATGAATCTGGAGTTCAGGAGAGAGAGTTAGTTTTGGAATAGAACTTCGGAACTCATCAGCATATTGACAAAGCCATGGAAATTGACATGGAGTTAGAATCCCAATCTAAAAAGAGAAAATTTGTAGCATTAAGTGTCATGACATAAGAGTATACAGCCAAAGATTTTGAAAAAAAGTAGATAGTGAGATAGGGGTAAAACTAAACAAGCGCTTCTGGAAAGTGTCTAAGTGAAAGTCAGTTTCCAGGAGAATGATGTGTGGTCATCTCTAAATGTTGCTGCTAGTAAATTGAAGCCTGGGAAAAAAGCCACCAGATTTAGCAATGTGGAGGGCGGTGAAAAACTTGATGAAATCCTTTTCAGAAAAATTGGGAGAGCAAAGCTAGATTGAAGTAGATCAAAGAGAATTATTAATACATATATATGACATCAAGAAAGATAGTACTGACAATTCTACATGCAGGATAGCAAGAAGACACAGACAAGGACAGACTTTTGGACACAGAGGGAGGAGAGAGTGGGATGATTTGAGAGAACAGCATTGAAACATACACTACCATATACAAAATAGATAACCAGTGGAATTTGATGTATGATGCAGGGAACCCAGAACTGGTGCTCTGTGACATCTGGAAGAATGGAGTAGGGAGGGAAGTGGAAGCACGGTTCAGGAGAGAGGGGCCTCCTGTATGCCTATGGCCAGTTCATGCTGATGTATGGCAGAGGCTGTCACAATATTTTTAAGTAATTATTCTCCAATTAAATAAATAAATAAGTATATACATACATATATATATATATATATATATATATATATATATTTATACAGAGAAAGACTGGGAAGAAACAAATCCAGCATTTCAAAAACCAGCAATTTATTCAAGGAATTTTACTGTGAGGGAATTTATGTAACTTGCAATGCCTGTAACTGGCATGAAAATTTGATTGTTTATAAATTAAAAACATAAGATAACATGCTATATTGATGATAATGATTGAGAAAATGGCCAAATAATTGAGACAAACAAGAAAAGGGGCAAAAACTGGATCAATGGCCATATGCAGGCTAGAAAGAATGAGATCCAGTGTGTAAAAGGAAAGAATGGCTTTCGTTTGAATATAGATGATTGACAGCTCATATGTTATGACACAGGACTGGGATTAGAGAGAGACAGGTGTCAAGAATGACACACTGCTGGTTTATGTAGCATAATAAAGTTGTCTGTATTTCCCTGGTGGTTCAGATGGTAAAGAATCTGCCTGCAATACAAGATATCTGTGTTCAATCCCTGGGTTGGGAAGGTTCCCTTGAGAAGGAAATGGCTGTGGGAGACAAGCCAGCAGAAGCCTTCACAGCTTTGGCCGAGCCTTGAGAAAGATGGCTTGGAAGGAGAAAAAATAAAGAGGAACATGACAGGAAGGACGGAGACAAAATATGGGTTTATTAACTGGGGTCACAATAGCCTGGAAAAACAAATAGGAGTGCCGCTGTGGAGTTAGGAGTGCTGGGTCAGCACATGCTAAAATGTGCTGACAGACCAGACTCCTTTGAACTTCTTACAGATGTAGCTGCAGCAAGCTCTTTCCCTTAAAGAAATAACACGAACAACATAGAGTATCAAGGATGATTGTTGACCAGGGATGTGACTGAGTCCCAGTCTGTGCTGACTGAATTATTTCTTGCAAATATTTTCTGGATGCTTAAGCTATCAGTAAACCGAATTGAGTGAATGTGCTTGGGGCTCTAGATCTACAAGATCGGGAGCCCTCTGTTTCTCTCCTTTTTGCTTATCTCTGTCTATCATCTTTGTATTTCTCTTTTATTTTATTTTATTATTTTTTAAAGTTTTTACAGAATTTTTCTGTTCACAGACATGTATATTCCCAGGTCAGTGATATGCATATCCCTGGTCCCTTCACCCCTCTCACACACCGCCACACCAACCCTCCAGGCTGTCCCACAGAGCCCTTGTAGGAACTCCTATTTCCTCAGCATAATGACAATAGCTATCTTTTTCATATATGATAGTATAGGTTTACATGCCTGTAACTGGCATTTGAAAAAACATAAGATAACATGCTATATTGATGATAATGATTGAGAAAATGGCCAAATAATTGAGACAAACAAGAAAAGGGGCAAAAACTGGATCAATGGCCATATGCAGGCTAGAAAGAATGAGATCCAGTGTGTAAAAGGAAAGAATGGCTTTCGTTTGAATATAGATGATTGACAGCTCATATGTTATGACACAGGACTGGGATTAGAGAGAGACAGGTGTCAAGAATGACACACTGCTGGTTTATGTAGCATAATAAAGTTGTCTGTATTTCCCTGGTGGTTCAGATGGTAAAGAATCTGCCTGCAATACAAGATATCTGTGTTCAATCCCTGGGTTGGGAAGGTTCCCTTGAGAAGGAAATGGCTGTGGGAGACAAGCCAGCAGAAGCCTTCACAGCTTTGGCCGAGCCTTGAGAAAGATGGCTTGGAAGGAGAAAAAATAAAGAGGAACATGACAGGAAGGACGGAGACAAAATATGGGTTTATTAACTGGGGTCACAATAGCCGGGAAAAACAAATAGGAGTGCCGCTGTGGAGTTAGGAGTGCTGGGTCAGCACATGCTAAAATGTGCTGACAGACCAGACTCCTTTGAACTTCTTACAGATGTAGCTGCAGCAAGCTCTTTCCCTTAAAGAAATAACACGAACAACATAGAGTATCAAGGATGATTGTTGACCAGGGATGTGACTGAGTCCCAGTCTGTGCTGACTGAATTATTTCTTGCAAATATTTTCTGGATGCTTAAGCTATCAGTAAACCGAATTGAGTGAATGTGCTTGGGGCTCTAGATCTACAAGATCGGGAGCCCTCTGTTTCTCTCCTTTTTGCTTATCTCTGTCTATCATCTTTGTATTTCTCTTTTATTTTATTTTATTATTTTTTAAAGTTTTTACAGAATTTTTCTGTTCACAGACATGTATATTCCCAGGTCAGTGATATGCATATCCCTGGTCCCTTCACCCCTCTCACACACCGCCACACCAACCCTCCAGGCTGTCCCACAGAGCCCTTGTAGGAACTCCTATTTCCTCAGCATAATGACAATAGCTATCTTTTTCATATATGATAGTATAGGTTTACATGTTACTCCTTCTATGCCTCCCACCCATTATTCATTCCTCACAATGTCCATATGTCTATTTTCTGTTTTTCCATTGGTTCACTGAATGTGTTATCATTACCCTTTCCCTAGATTCCATATGTATGTGTTAGTATACTGTACTTGTCCTTCTCTTTTTGACTTACTTCAGTTTTTATGATAGGTTCTAGATCCAGCCACCTCATTAGGACTGATTCTTCTGCATTTCCTTTTACAGCTGAGTAGTATTCTATTGTATATATCTACCAAAGCTTCTTTATCCATTCATTCATTGATGGACATCTAGGTTTCTTCCATGTTCTAGCTATTGTATAGAGAGCTGCAATGAACATTGGGGTACAGGTGCTTCTTTCAGTTTTGATTTCATCTGGGTATAAGCATAATAGTGGGATTTCTGGGTCATATGGTGCTTCTATTTTTAGGTTTTTAAGGAATCTCCATACTGTTTTCGATAGTGGCTGTTCAACTTACATTCCCACCAGCAATGCAAGAGGGTTCCCTTTTCTCCACACCCTCTCCAGCATTTATTGTTTGTTGATTTGTGGATGATAGCCATTCTGACAGGTGTAAGGTGATATCTCATTGTAGCTTTGATTTCCATTTCTCTAATAATAAGCAAGGTTGAGCATCATTTCATGTGCTTTTTGGCCAACTGTATGTCCTCTTTGGTGAGATGTCTGTTTATGTCTTTTTCCCATTGTTTGATTGGGTTGTTCATTTTTCTGGTGCTGAGTTGTCTGAGTTGCTTGTAGATTTTGGAGATTAACTCTTTGTCTATTATTTCATTTGCTATGATTTTCTCCCACTCTGTGGGCTGTCTGTTCAGCTTTTTTGTAATTTCTTTTGTTGTACAAAAGCTGTTAAGTTTCATGAGGTCCCACATGTTCATTTTTCTTTTCAGTTCTGCTATTCTAGTAAGTGGGTCAGAGAAGATCTTGCTTTGATCTATGTCCTTGAGGGTTTTACCAATACTCTCCTCTAAGAGTTTGATGGTTTCAGGTCTTACATTTAGGTGTTTAATCCATTTTGAGCTGATCTTTGTGTATGGTGTTAGGGAATATTCCAACTTCATTTTTTGCATGTAGCTGTCCAACTTTCCCAGCACCATTTGTTGAAGAGGCTTTGTTCCATTTTAGATTTTCACCTCCTTTGTCAAAAATAAGGTATCAGTAGGTGTATGGGCCTATCTCTGGGTTCTCTATCTTGTTTCATTGGTCTATAGTTCTGTTTTTGTGCCAGTACCATACTGTCTTGATGACTGTTGCTCTGTAGGATAGTCTGAAGTTAGGGAGGCTGATTCCTCCAGCTCCGTTTTTCTTTCTCAGGATTGCTTTGGCTATTCAGGGTCTTTTGTGTTTCCATAAGAACTGTTATTCTTTGGTCTAGTTCTGTGAAGAATATCATTGGTAGTTGAATAGGTATTGCATTGAATCTGTAGATGATATTTGGTAGTATGGTCATTTTCACAATATTGATTCTTCCGACCCAGGAGCATGGAATATCTCTTCATCTGTTTAAGTCTTCTTTAATGTCTCTCATGAGTGTCTTGTAATTTTCTGTGTACAGTTCTTTTGTTTCTTTGGGTAGGTTTATTCCTAGATATTTCTTTTGGTTGTGATGGTGAAAGGGATTGCCACTTTGATAGTGGCTGTTCAACTTACATTCCCACCAGCAATGCAAGAGGGTTCCCTTTTCTCCACACCCTCTCCAGCATTTATTGTTTGTTGATTTGTGGATGATAGCCATTCTGACAGGTGTAAGGTGATATCTCATTGTAGCTTTGATTTCCATTTCTCTAATAATAAGCAAGGTTGAGCATCATTTCATGTGCTTTTTGGCCAACTGTATGTCCTCTTTGGTGAGATGTCTGTTTATGTCTTTTTCCCATTGTTTGATTGGGTTGTTCATTTTTCTGGTGCTGAGTTGTCTGAGTTGCTTGTAGATTTTGGAGATTAACTCTTTGTCTATTATTTCATTTGCTATGATTTTCTCCCACTCTGTGGGCTGTCTGTTCAGCTTTTTTGTAATTTCTTTTGTTGTACAAAAGCTGTTAAGTTTCATGAGGTCCCACATGTTCATTTTTCTTTTCAGTTCTGCTATTCTAGTAAGTGGGTCAGAGAAGATCTTGCTTTGATCTATGTCCTTGAGGGTTTTACCAATACTCTCCTCTAAGAGTTTGATGGTTTCAGGTCTTACATTTAGGTGTTTAATCCATTTTGAGCTGATCTTTGTGTATGGTGTTAGGGAATATTCCAACTTCATTTTTTGCATGTAGCTGTCCAACTTTCCCAGCACCATTTGTTGAAGAGGCTTTGTTCCATTTTAGATTTTCACCTCCTTTGTCAAAAATAAGGTATCAGTAGGTGTATGGGCCTATCTCTGGGTTCTCTATCTTGTTTCATTGGTCTATAGTTCTGTTTTTGTGCCAGTACCATACTGTCTTGATGACTGTTGCTCTGTAGGATAGTCTGAAGTTAGGGAGGCTGATTCCTCCAGCTCCGTTTTTCTTTCTCAGGATTGCTTTGGCTATTCAGGGTCTTTTGTGTTTCCATAAGAACTGTTATTCTTTGGTCTAGTTCTGTGAAGAATATCATTGGTAGTTGAATAGGTATTGCATTGAATCTGTAGATGATATTTGGTAGTATGGTCATTTTCACAATATTGATTCTTCCGACCCAGGAGCATGGAATATCTCTTCATCTGTTTAAGTCTTCTTTAATGTCTCTCATGAGTGTCTTGTAATTTTCTGTGTACAGTTCTTTTGTTTCTTTGGGTAGGTTTATTCCTAGATATTTTATTCTTTTGGTTGTGATGGTGAAAGGGATTGCCACTTTGATTTCATTTTCTGATTTTTCCTTGTTTATGTATAGGAATGCTGGTGATTTCTGTATATTGATTTTGTATCCCGTGACTTTGCTGAATTTTCTGATTAGCTCTAGTAGTTTTGTAATAGTGTCTTTGGGGTTTTCTATGTATAATATTATGTTGTCTGCAAAAAGGGAGAGTTTTACTTCTTTTCCAATATGGATTTCTTTTATTTCTTTCTCTTCTCTTGTTGCTGTT
This sequence comes from Tragulus kanchil, assembly GCA_022376925.1. Classification (NCBI taxonomy): domain Eukaryota; kingdom Metazoa; phylum Chordata; class Mammalia; order Artiodactyla; family Tragulidae; genus Tragulus; species Tragulus kanchil. The sequence continues at coordinate 139,172,942 of JAIOJX010000004.1, forward strand.
GCTAGAACTTCCAGGACTATGCTGAATAATAGTGGTGAAAGTGGACATCCTTGTCTTGTTCCTGATCTTAGAGAGAATGCTTTCAGTTTTTCACCATTGAGGATAATGTTCGCTGTGGGCTTCTCATATATAGCTTTCACTATGTTGAGATAGGTTCCTTCTATGCCCATTTTCTGAAGAGTTTTTATCATAAATGGATGTTGTACTTTGTCAAAAACTTTTTCTGCATCTATTGAGATTATCATGTGATTTTTGTCTCTCAATTTGTTGCTATGGTGTATGTCTCACCACACCCGCTATTCTCCCTGCACCCAACAGAGGTGCTGCAGCAAAAGACTACCTATTCTCCTGTTCCTGCCTGGAGAATTCCATGGACAGAGGAGCTTGTTGAGCTATCCAGTCCATGAGGTTGCAACGAGTCAGACATGACTGATCAACTAAGCATTCAACCATACATGGATTCTTTTTTTTTATTTAAAAAATTTTTTTTGGCCACTACTATTGGTCTTTCATTTATTCATTTTCATCCATATTTGTTCTTTGGCCTGTGTGGGCCTCCCATTGCAGTGGCCTCTGTTGTAGAGCAGCGGCTTTGGGTGCATGTGCTTTAGAGTTCTGGCTTGGTAGCTGGACACATTGGTCCAGCCGCTCCATGGCACATGGTATCTTCCCAGGCCAGGGATCATACTGGCACCCCTTGCACTGCAAGGCGGGGCCCTTACCCACTGGACCACTGGGGAAACCCCATGCAAGGATTCTTGATGGAGACTTAATATGAGAAATTTATTATGAAATGTTTTGAATATAATCTGCCTCAGAGGCATTGAACTGGAGCTATGTACTAGCTACTTGAATATATAAGAATATATGCAATATCTTGGGCTTCCCTGGTGGTCCAGTAGGTAAAGAGTCTGCCTTGCAGTGCAAGTGGCACTGCTTTGATCCCTGGTCCCAGAAGATCCCACTTGCTGAAGAACAGCTGGGCCGATGTGTCCAATTACAAGCCAAGCTCTGGAATGCATGTGCCCAGAGCCAGTGCTCTGCAAGTAGAAAAGCCAAAGTAATGGGAGGCCCACACATGCCAAAGAATAAAAAAGATGGATGAAAATAAATGAATGATGAGTTAGAGGGAAAAAAAAATAAAAGAATTCAAAGAAGATTAAAAAGAGAATATATACAATATCTGTGAATATAAATGAATATTATCTAGAGTTATAAATGTGTCCTTTATCTGTTAATTGTCTGTCATTAAAAATAAAATAGAGACTGGTTAGTCCCAGGACACATTATGAAGAATGTGATAGAGGGCTTGATTGTAACATGTTGTATTCAGGCAGTATCCATACATTTTGATAATTTCTTTATAACAATGTAAACAATGCATTACATGATTTAATTTTAATGAACCTGTTTTAAAGTTATTTTATTTATTATTATTACATCTTCTTTTATTTCTTTAGTATTATTTCTTCATTGACTTTATACAGCTCTCTAAGAAAAAACTTTTCTCAAAATCTTGTTAGTGAATGCCTTTGTGTTTATGTTATTTTTGCTATATCTGAAATGAATTGTTTTAACTAATCTATTTTCAAAAATAAGGTGTTGTCAATATACAGAGAATCCTTAGTTCACACCCTGAGTTTTCCATCTTTACTGTTTCCTTATACATTTTGCAAAATTTATTTTTTATAAAACATTAATCTTCAGCTGTCCTCAGTGAATATATTAGATTTGACCGCTTTTCATCCACTTCAATCATCATCCCACAGTTACACGAAATCACTCCAGATGGGGTTCTTGAAAAGAAAATTAACTTTCTTATGTTGGTATTAGAAATAGAATCTCTAATACAAACATGAGTGATGCCTTAATTCATAGAAACCAAATATTGCTTAAAATAGATGAGAAAAAGTGCTTTGATAATAATATTCCCTTTAATATCTTACAAATTTTACTGTCTTTGAAAACTTATAAAATAGGTTTCACTAAGGAAAATAAAACACACAGGAATTTATAAAAGACTTGTCCTTTGCTTGTAACATATAGTAATGCATTAGGCCTGAGCTCTAAATCTATTAAGAACATAGCAGTTTGAAATTCTATTCCCTCTTTGAGAAACACAAGATACTAAATATATACTCTGAAATTGTTCTTTGATACAAGGCTTTATATCCAGAGGAAACAGTACTTGTGGGGTGTTTCTACATTACTTTGATAGATATATTGAATAAAAACATTTTTGAAAGCATTTTGAAAAATATCACAGGACAAGTGAGCAAACTCCATAGACACCATAAACCAAGAATAGGTCTAGATCATTGATGACTACTAGCCTATGTCTATCTAAAGATATAGAGATTAAATAAAGACATATCTTCCTTTCTGTGATTTTATATATGTACATATATATATACACATATATGTATATCTCTTTGTTCTGAATATAACATGCATGGGTTAAGACAATTTAAAATATTTTTAAAAGACCTAAAATATATTCTTAGGAATTTAGGAATATATTTTCACACATGCATAGTTAATTAACTTTATTAACAAGGCTTTTAGCAATTGCATTGTTTCTTAGTTCATATGACTATCTATCTAGGCACTGAAATATTTCATGGTGATTTTTTTCATAACTGTTTTGCAAAGATAATCTGCTTGTAGAAGATTTAGAGACTGGAGTAACCATTATCTAAGACTGAATATTTTAGAGGCCCTTTTCCTAAGAGTTGTTTTAGTACTACATAATATATCAAAATCTAAATTAGGCTTGGATTAATTCTTGTCACAAAATACTAATTTCCAAGTTATTTTAAAAAGAAAGTAAATACTGACTTTGTGAAGTTAATCATTTAAGTAATCTTGTAATTGCTTCTATAAGAGTCATGATTTTGGATTATATTCCCATGAAGGGGAAAGACATTAGAAAAACATATATTTTGATATGTAAGGCTTTTGATAAAGAAGCACTGAAATGTTAGAATAATCTCAGAGCTAAGGCCCATAAGAACATTGTGATGAACTTGTTTGTTTTCCCTTTGGAAGCAGAGAAGTAGCCATGGCGGCTAGGTAACTACCCCTAAATCTTTATTTCCTTTCTATGCTATGATTATGTGATGCTGCAGTGCCTTCTGCTAGAGTCACATGGGCTTGACCATTTAACTTACTTTGATTAAAGGAATATGGTTGTACTGTTTCAGCTGAAAATTTAAAACATGTAAATTTTAAAAGCTGTCTCAAACTTGCCATGTGAAAAGCAGGCCTAAGGGAGCTAGTGTTCCTGCTCCTTGTGATACAGGAGGAAGATATGTGGATCATAAGAGATTCACAGGAGACACCAAAACATCAGATAACATAGAAGAAATGGATAAATTTCTAGTCACATATAAACTACTTAGACTGAGTTATGAAGAGGTGGAAAATCTGAACAGACCAATAATTGATGTTAGCTACAAATTGACAGTTACTAATGACATTGCCAGTCTACCTCTGCGGAGCTTGACCTCTGTGCTGTGACAGCTGCTGACTCTCAACACACCTTGAGGGAGTTCAGCCTTGAGTATGGCACTCTGTGCTCCAGAGGATCTGGTAGGACAGGTCTTTAGACAGGCAGATGTTGTTAGGAACAGATTTTATCATCTTAATCCTTGCATCTCCTCATATCTAGAAAAACACTAAAATCCCTTCATGGTGAATCAGATCCTCATGATCAACCAGAAAACCTTTCCGTAAAATGAATATTTAGCGATATTGAAACTTCCCTCATAAAAACCGTATATATTGATTTTCCTCCTGCTGCCTCTTTGGAGCAGTCTCTCAGAACTATCTGGGCTGTTGTCTCCCAGGCTACAGTCCTAATTGTGCCCCAAATAAAACTTAATATGCAACTTCCAAGTTGTTTATCTTTTTAGTTGTCATTGATAATAGATTGAATCAGAATTTCTTTTTAAGTAAAATCTTGGCTCTACTCTTGGGCATCTTCTTGGCCAAAGTCTCTCAAACTTCATGAATTAGATTTCCTCCTTTAAAAATCTGTAACTAAAAAGATAGATTTAACTTTATTCCTATTACAGAAATTCTACTATTTTGCAAGAATAAAACTGCTAAATGTTGATATGGCAATGCAGGAGAGACATTTCAGTTACAGACCATGTCATTTCTGTATACTATCTTTTCTTGATCTCAAACGTTGTTGTGTAGAAAATGTTGGAATTGTCATTGACAAAGTAAACTTACATTAAAAAAAATCAACTGCAGTGTCTAGGAAGTTTCAGGAACATAATGTTGATATAAATATTTTAATTTTAATTTTAATTGCATGGCTGAGAAAAAATATGATTTTTATTACTCCAAAAGTATTATTTTATTGAGAAATGATAAAGTTTCAAAAAAACAATGTTATAATTCCAGGAAAATATAATTATAGACATTTATTTAAAATTATTATGTTGCCACCTACTTTATTTTCTGGAAATTAATAGAGTAACAAGTCCTATAGCTATACCTGAAGGAGGCAGACAGTCAAACAAAGCACTAAAGTTAGCTCTTGTGGGTAAATATTAGTTTTTCATGTATGAATGATGTATGCAAAGTAGAAAGGTAATACTTGTAAACAAAAATAAAACTTTGAAATTGCATCTGTAAGATGATTAAATAATACTAGCTCTGAGCTGTGTAGGTAATGTTTTTAAAATCTATTTTAATAATTGCTCTGATTTTTTTTTATTGTAACTTTTTGATTTGTAGCTGCTATGCAGTATTTTCAGTTAATAAAAGTCATTTTTAATAGTTTATAGCAAAATATGCTAAATTATTTTTTCTTTATTGACTTCTTGGTTGAATACTTCCTCATTCTTTAAAAACCGTATATATTGATTTTCCTCCTGCTGCCTCTTTGGAGCAGTCTCTCAGAACTATCTGGGCTGTTGTCTCCCAGGCTACAGTCCTAATTGTGCCCCAAATAAAACTTAATATGCAACTTCCAAGTTGTTTATCTTTTTAGTTGTCATTGATAATAGATTGAATCAGAATTTCTTTTTAAGTAAAATCTTGGCTCTACTCTTGGGCATCTTCTTGGCCAAAGTCTCTCAAACTTCATGAATTAGATTTCCTCCTTTAAAAATCTGTAACTAAAATGATAGATTTAACTTTATTCCTATTACAGAAATTCTACTATTTTGCAAGAATAAAACTGCTAAATGTTGATATGGCAATGCAGGAGAGACATTTCAGTTACAGACCATGTCATTTCTGTATACTATCTTTTCTTGATCTCAAACGTTGTTGTGTAGAAAATGTTGGAATTGTCATTGACAAAGTAAACTTACATTAAAAAAAATCAACTGCAGTGTCTAGGAAGTTTCAGGGAACATAATGTTGATATAAATATTTTAATTTTAATTTTAATTGCATGGCTGAGAAAAAATATGATTTTTATTACTCCAAAAGTATTATTTTATTGAGAAATGATAAAGTTTCAAAAAAACAATGTTATAATTCCAGGAAAATATAATTATAGACATTTATTTAAAATTATTATGTTGCCACCTACTTTATTTTCTGGAAATTAATAGAGTAACAAGTCCTATAGCTATACCTGAAGGAGGCAGACAGTCAAACAAAGCACTAAAGTTAGCTCTTGTGGGTAAATATTAGTTTTTCATGTATGAATGATGTATGCAAAGTAGAAAGGTAATACTTGTAAACAAAAATAAAACTTTGAAATTGCATCTGTAAGATGATTAAATAATACTAGCTCTGAGCTGTGTAGGTAATGTTTTTAAAATCTATTTTAATAATTGCTCTGATTTTTTTTTATTGTAACTTTTTGATTTGTAGCTGCTATGCAGTATTTTCAGTTAATAAAAGTCATTTTTAATAGTTTATAGCAAAATATGCTAAATTATTTTTTCTTTATTGACTTCTTGGTTGAAAATCATTTCTTTACCTTCAAAGTATGATCAACTCATGAATATGCAAATACTTATAGGTACATACATATATGTATATATACACACATACATATATATGTATGATAGTTTTAATTTATTTAGGATATATTTAATTTGAAATATATTTCCTTAGGTAATACTTATCATTCTAAAGGATATATGTTGAAAACCTAAATTATATTGAATTATAGGTTAGATGTTACAGTTGCTGTTCAGTCACTTGTTCAATTTACTTATTAAAAATAGTTTGTGCTTTGGCATTTTAGAAGAGGGCTTATCTTAATAATTTGGTTTTAATTAGAAAACTTAAAAACAAATGATTCAAAGAGTCATAAGCAAAATCATAAGTGGACAAAGTTATTCTTGGCTGAAAAATGTTTATATGTCAAAAATTAAATTTTGAGTTTAAATGTATAGATAGATATATGAAGATATATATTACAATTTCATTAAAGGTATAAATAAAGGAAATGACATTAAAACTAATTTACAAGGAAATCTAGATCTAGAAATTGAACTGATGACAGAAACTGTAATTCATTTCTATAAAAGATAAAGAGTAAGCCAAAATAATATATGATCACAGCCTTGTGGTTAAGGGGCTTGCATAACTCAATGAAGCTGTAAGCCATTCATTACAAGGCCACCCAAGATAGACAGGTCATAGTGAAGAGTTCTGACAAAATGTGGTTCAATGGAGGAAGAAATGGCAAACCACTCCAGTGTTCTTGCTGTAAGAACACCATGCACAGTATGAAAAGGCAAAAGAATATGACAGAGGAGCCTGGTGTGCTGCAATCCATGGGGTAGCAAAAACTTGGGCACGACTGAGCAACTGACCAGTAATTATAACCTATTCAAGGAGGAATGAAATTTGCTCTCTGTTATATTTCTTCTAATTTTAACTACCCCAAGACTGTTTATTGCACATATATTACAGGCAAGGCAATATTTCTTTCTGTCCTTACACAAGCTTTTGAAAGATTGAAGAATAAAACACAGTAAGGCAAAAACAATGAAATTCAGCTAACTATATGAGCCTGGAAGCAGCTGGAAGTAAGTAATACTGGAGGCAGAGAAGAATCAGTGATTGATATACTTGTTGAAAAGATGGATGAGACCAGTCTGAGAGTTTCCATCTAAAATAGAATTTCCTGCTGCTCAGGCAGCTTAATTCCATTTATTTTTTTAACAATATGACTTTACAGAAAGTATTTCAACAGTTTGTTCTATCTCTGTAAGTTTGTAATTAAAATATGAATAACTTTTTTCCTTGCTTGACTTTGTGTTCTTTTTCTTTTTGCTCCTACTTGGAAGGAGATATGCTTTATGCTCTTCACTTAGTGCCAATATATCCAGTGTATGCCTTGGGTTGAAAACACAACCAACATGCCTCTCTCTAAGTTGCCATTTGTCTCTCTTTCCCATATTTTCAAGACAGGTATCGCTTGAGAAGACTAAGTGAAATAATAGGAGATCAGCAGGAAATGTAAGCACCATGTTCTATGTTTTAATGCAACAAATGTGCCAGCATTAAGATGAGGAATGACTTCCTGGTATGAAGATTAGAATGTGTTTTCAGAAAGAAAGCAGCTCTATGTGAATTATGTTTCTTGCTTAGAGATCAAATACAGAAATTAAACTGTATTGTTAATGTACTTTCCACAGAGCCATAAAAATCTGCTGTTTTCACAGCATAATAATATAGATTGTTAATGAATTCTTCTTTGCTTATCTTTTCCAATCCTGTGGGATGTCTTAAGTTGAAAATTATATACTGATTAGTGAAGGAAGCTGAGTTAAGTACTAAGAAGTGCTTTCAGAATCTGTATAATTAAATGATCACAGACCAAGAGTTAAGCACTAGAAGGAATATTTATACTATTTTTTGGTGATGACACAAAATCTGTTATAGAGAGGATAAAGAAAACATGAAGCAACATTCAATTTCTGCAGTTATTCACTTGAAACTGGTTATATAAATAGATGTGTTTGGACATCCTTATAAAAGTTAAAATATAGGAGTATAAAAAGAGGGTTCCAAAATTGTCTTGTTAATTAAATGTCTCCATTGAGTACCAAACATGTTTGATGTAGATTTCAGTGAGATATTTAAGATAGGCAAGGTTGTTATTTTTGGACATTAAGCTTTCTGTCCTTACACAAGCTTTTGAAAAGAATAAAACACAGTAAGGCAAAAACAATGAAATTCAGCTAACTATATGAGCCTGGAAGCAGCTGGAAGTAAGTAATACTGGAGGCAGAGAAGAATCAGTGATTGATATACTTGTTGAAAAGATGGATGAGACCAGTCTGAGAGTTTCCATCTAAAATAGAATTTCCTGCTGCTCAGGCAGCTTAATTCCATTTATTTTTTTAACAATATGACTTTACAGAAAGTATTTCAACAGTTTGTTCTATCTCTGTAAGTTTGTAATTAAAATATGAATAACTTTTTTCCTTGCTTGACTTTGTGTTCTTTTTCTTTTTGCTCCTACTTGGAAGGAGATATGCTTTATGCTCTTCACTTAGTGCCAATATATCCAGTGTATGCCTTGGGTTGAAAACACAACCAACATGCCTCTCTCTAAGTTGCCATTTGTCTCTCTTTCCCATATTTTCAAGACAGGTATCGCTTGAGAAGACTAAGTGAAATAATAGGAGATCAGCAGGAAATGTAAGCACCATGTTCTATGTTTTAATGCAACAAATGTGCCAGCATTAAGATGAGGAATGACTTCCTGGTATGAAGATTAGAATGTGTTTTCAGAAAGAAAGCAGCTCTATGTGAATTATGTTTCTTGCTTAGAGATCAAATACAGAAATTAAACTGTATTGTTAATGTACTTTCCACAGAGCCATAAAAATCTGCTGTTTTCACAGCATAATAATATAGATTGTTAATGAATTCTTCTTTGCTTATCTTTTCCAATCCTGTGGGATGTCTTAAGTTGAAAATTATATACTGATTAGTGAAGGAAGCTGAGTTAAGTACTAAGAAGTGCTTTCAGAATCTGTATAATTAAATGATCACAGACCAAGAGTTAAGCACTAGAAGGAATATTTATACTATTTTTTGGTGATGACACAAAATCTGTTATAGAGAGGATAAAGAAAACATGAAGCAACATTCAATTTCTGCAGTTATTCACTTGAAACTGGTTATATAAATAGATGTGTTTGGACATCCTTATAAAAGTTAAAATATAGGAGTATAAAAAGAGGGTTCCAAAATTGTCTTGTTAATTAAATGTCTCCATTGAGTACCAAACATGTTTGATGTAGATTTCAGTGAGATATTTAAGATAGGCAAGGTTGTTATTTTTGGACATTAAGTACTATGGGGCAGGGGAGTAACTTAACAGTAAAACGAACAAAATTAAGCAAGGCTTTACTGATTTTTTTATATAAAATTATTAAGAGGAGAAAGGCATGATTACTAGGTGAAAAGAGGAAAAAAGCATGAGATAAACTTCTTAGAAAATGTATGATTTTTTTTTTTTTGTCCTGTGCAGCTACCAGAAAAGCATGTAATTTACAGAAATTAAGAAGGCTTTGGAAAACAGCAAATTTAGAAAGTTATAATCAAAATTCATTTGTGGTTCACTAAATTACACACATCTGTTAAATATCAAAGGTGAACCCTTGACCCCAAAACAATCATCAATCAACTGATTGGTCATTGTCAATGATCTATTCTACCAAGACTAGATTAGTTCTCCTAACTGAGTTGATCTACCTAGAAAAGTGAAAAAATGAACATGTTAGTTGATCAGTTGTGTCTGGCTCTTTGTGACTCCATGGATATAACCTGCCAGGCTCCTCTGTTCATGGTATCCTCCAGGCAAGAATACTGGAGAGAGTAGCCATTCCCTTCTCCTGTATCTTCCCAATCCAGGAATCAGATCAGGGTCTCCTGCATTACAGACAGATTCTTTACCATCAGAGCTATCAGGGAAAGTCCTGAGCTATCTAGAATGGGGACTATTTTAATGCATTGGATTTCTTTCCCCAGGACGGCACTGGTGAGCACCCCTCAGCTACTGTTAACTCTTGGGTGCCTTTGCTAGCCTCCTTAGAGGTAAATGATACCATGCCAAAATGTTCAAGGCTAGTAACTTCAGAAGCACAGGGTGCAGAAATCTCACTCCTGGGTTTAAGGTTGGACTACCTCTTTGGTTCAAATAATACTCCACAGAGCCCTGTGGCACCAGATTGAAACTCTTCTCCAGCACAGAGTGTATCTTGACCTGACCTCTTTTCTTGCCTTGTCTTGCTTCCCCCAGTCCCCTGCTCCTGAGAGGACTTCTTTAATGTAAGACTCGCACAGAAAACACCAGCTCAGGCACTGCTTGTAGAGAAACTGATTTAAGACATTTGGGTAACACTGAACCATTGCTAAAGAAAACAAGATAATGGGCTCCAGGCACTGAGCTATATCTTGAACTACAACCACATCGACAAATAATACTCTAGATTCTAGGAGACCTTCTTGAAGTCATCCTCAGTTTATCTTAAGACTTCCTTGTGAAGTATATTGTTTTCTTCTTTAATTTATTGTACTTCAAGAATTCTTTATTATCTAAAGTGCTCCCAATGCATCCATGTCTCCTGCACTATAAAAAGGACTAAAACCAGAATATATGATTCAGAAAGACATACTCAGAAGCGGTATCATCTCTTGTTCATGTTAATGCGCTTTGATTAGACAAGTAAAATGTCTATTTCTGGATTTTTTAGAGGTTATTTAATTGAATGTTTCTTTCATAATTGGTACTTAGAGAAATGACTCATAAAACTCAAGATAAAAACTTGACGTCTGTTAAGAATTGAATCATTCACTTTTTCTGGCCCTGTGTTGACTATAATTACTGTGTCTTCAGAACTTAGACTATTCATGAGATTTTTAGAAAAGTCAAGTATTTGAGGATCAATATCTATGATTCTCTGAACTTCCTTTCACTGATTTTACATTCCTTGCAGTTTTGGGGATGAAGTGGGTAAAATGTGATCACTTCTATAGCCACAACTTCACATTGGGAGACTGTGCTTTTTCCTTTTTTTTTTTTACTTCCTCAATTAAATTGAGAAATTACAAAGAAGCACAATGTTGCAGCTAATCCACTGGGAGAAAAATTATATGCATATAAAATAAAATATACTGCCTTTTTCATGAACAGTGTGTGAGCTATTTGAAAATTTTATGCTATTAGCACTTTCAATATGTCATTAACCTAGAAAATAAGAGGGAATAATGAAAGCCATTAAAAGCAGTTGAGTGGTCTGCTGTAGCCTGGCCAATAAGAGAATAAAGAATGAGAAACAGAACAAGACATTCTGTTACATTACAACCTGGCAGGGCTCTGTGTACAGGGATATATATATCCCTGCTCTGTGTATAGGATATATATATATATATATATATATATATATATATATATAATTTTTCTGCCTCCATACTATGCATTTTATGTATATAGGACAAAAGAAGGTTTATAGACAGAATTACCAAGTGCTAGGCATAAAAAATGTCAGCTAAATCTAAAATGAAGGTCATTATTGTAAATTTTAAGCACTAAGAACATCACATTCTGTATGTCCTCCTAAAACCTCTTTTGTCACAGCCTTCTAGATTACTGTGTTCAGGCAAAGTCTGATTTTAAAAGAATAATCATGAACAAAGATGCTGAGGAAAAATATATAGTATGCAATGGCTACTTTTGCACTGGTTGCAAAATTTATGTACTGGAAAAAGTTATTGTGTGATAGATCTTCTATGGTGGCTCAGTGGTAAAGAATCTGCAATGCAGGAGCCATGGGAGACTTCAGTTTGATCTCTGGGTCAGGAAGACCCTCTGGAGGAGGACATGGCAACCCACTCCAGTATTCTGGCCTGGAGACTCCTATGGACAGAGGAGTCTAGCAGGCTATCATCCATGGGATCACAAAGAGAGGACTCCACTGAAGCAACTTAGCACACATGCACACACATATTTTGTTATGAGACAGCAGATATTTTCTTCCTTTTAAGTACCCTCACAACAACCAAACTTCTTTTCCTTGATAATAGATTCACCTCAGCCATGACCAGCCCGGGAAACTCTCAGAATCAGGTGATTTTAAGTTAACCTTGATATAAACTAGCTACGATATTATACTATTTCCTAGAATGCATCAGCTTTATTATGGGTATTAGACTGAGGGCATATTCAAGATTGTCACTGAATTCCTAAGCAGTTTAGCATAAATGCTTGGGAGACTGTGCTTTTTCCTTTTTTTTTTTTACTTCCTCAATTAAATTGAGAAATTACAAAGAAGCACAATGTTGCAGCTAATCCACTGGGAGAAAAATTATATGCATATAAAATAAAATATACTGCCTTTTTCATGAACAGTGTGTGAGCTATTTGAAAATTTTATGCTATTAGCACTTTCAATATGTCATTAACCTAGAAAATAAGAGGGAATAATGAAAGCCATTAAAAGCAGTTGAGTGGTCTGCTGTAGCCTGGCCAATAAGAGAATAAAGAATGAGAAACAGAACAAGACATTCTGTTACATTACAACCTGGCAGGGCTCTGTGTACAGGGATATATATATCCCTGCTCTGTGTACAGGGATATATATATATATATATATATATATATATATATATATATATATATATAATTTTTCTGCCTCCATACTATGCATTTTATGTATATAGGACAAAAGAAGGTTTATAGACAGAATTACCAAGTGCTAGGCATAAAAAATGTCAGCTAAATCTAAAATGAAGGTCATTATTGTAAATTTTAAGCACTAAGAACATCACATTCTGTATGTCCTCCTAAAACCTCTTTTGTCACAGCCTTCTAGATTACTGTGTTCAGGCAAAGTCTGATTTTAAAAGAATAATCATGAACAAAGATGCTGAGGAAAAATATATAGTATGCAATGGCTACTTTTGCACTGGTTGCAAAATTTATGTACTGGAAAAAGTTATTGTGTGATAGATCTTCTATGGTGGCTCAGTGGTAAAGAATCTGCAATGCAGGAGCCATGGGAGACTTCAGTTTGATCTCTGGGTCAGGAAGACCCTCTGGAGGAGGACATGGCAACCCACTCCAGTATTCTGGCCTGGAGACTCCTATGGACAGAGGAGTCTAGCAGGCTATCATCCATGGGATCACAAAGAGAGGACTCCACTGAAGCAACTTAGCACACATGCACACACATATTTTGTTATGAGACAGCAGATATTTTCTTCCTTTTAAGTACCCTCACAACAACCAAACTTCTTTTCCTTGATAATAGATTCACCTCAGCCATGACCAGCCCGGGAAACTCTCAGAATCAGGTGATTTTAAGTTAACCTTGATATAAACTAGCTACGATATTATACTATTTCCTAGAATGCATCAGCTTTATTATGGGTATTAGACTGAGGGCATATTCAAGATTGTCACTGAATTCCTAAGCAGTTTAGCATAAATGCATGGAAGATTATATGCCCTTTGCTTTGGTGAAGTTTGGATCTATTTCTCTAACGACCTCTAAAATGGACACATGGAGAAAATTTCAAGACTGAGGCAAAGGCAATGAACCTAAACAGACGGAAGATTTAAAAGAAAAAACTTAAAATTATTTATATATTTTTAACTGTGCTGGGCCTTCTTCCTTGCTGGTTTTCCTCTAGTTATCTCAAACAGGAGCCACTCTTTTGTTGCAGTGTGGGTGCTACTCATTGCAATGGCATCACTTGTTATGGAGCACAAGTTCTTGGGCATGTTGGTTTCAGTAGTTGAGGCACATAGGCTCCATATAGTACCCAGGTTCAACAGAAGTGGTACACAGACTTAGCTGACATGGGCGGCATGTGAAATCTTCCTGGGGGCAAAGATCAAACCTGTGTTGCCCACATTGATAGGTGGATTCTTTACCATTGATCAATGAGGGAAGCCCCAGAGTAAAACTCTTGAGTTCTGATGATTGAAGAACCGATATGAGATTATTTAGAAAGAAATACACCATGTGCATGGGTGCTGAGTCGCTTCAGTCATGTATGACTCTGTGACCCTGTGGACACAAAAGAAGCCCTTGTGTCCTGCCAAGCTTCATCTCCATGGAATTCTCTAGTCAAGAATGCTGACAAAAAAAAAAGAATTCTGGAGTGTGTTTCCATGCTCTCCAGGGGATCTTTCTGACCCAGGGATCAAACCTGGGTCTTTTATATCTCCTGCATTGGCAGATAACAAATAGTCATCAGGGGATGGGAAAATAGCTCATGGGAAATAGTGTTAGAGCAAATAGAGCTTAACCTTGCATTTTTTTAACACAGATTTTTTTTGTCCCTCACAACAACCAAACTTCTTTTCCTTGATAATAGATTCACCTCAGCCATGACCAGCCCGGGAAACTCTCAGAATCAGGTGATTTTAAGTTAACCTTGATATAAACTAGCTACGATATTATACTATTTCCTAGAATGCATCAGCTTTATTATGGGTATTAGACTGAGGGCATATTCAAGATTGTCACTGAATTCCTAAGCAGTTTAGCATAAATGCATGGAAGATTATATGCCCTTTGCTTTGGTGAAGTTTGGATCTATTTCTCTAACGACCTCTAAAATGGACACATGGAGAAAATTTCAAGACTGAGGCAAAGGCAATGAACCTAAACAGACGGAAGATTTAAAAGAAAAAACTTAAAATTATTTATATATTTTTAACTGTGCTGGGCCTTCTTCCTTGCTGGTTTTCCTCTAGTTATCTCAAACAGGAGCCACTCTTTTGTTGCAGTGTGGGTGCTACTCATTGCAATGGCATCACTTGTTATGGAGCACAAGTTCTTGGGCATGTTGGTTTCAGTAGTTGAGGCACATAGGCTCCATATAGTACCCAGGTTCAACAGAAGTGGTACACAGACTTAGCTGACATGGGCGGCATGTGAAATCTTCCTGGGGGCAAAGATCAAACCTGTGTTGCCCACATTGATAGGTGGATTCTTTACCATTGATCAATGAGGGAAGCCCCAGAGTAAAACTCTTGAGTTCTGATGATTGAAGAACCGATATGAGATTATTTAGAAAGAAATACACCATGTGCATGGGTGCTGAGTCGCTTCAGTCATGTATGACTCTGTGACCCTGTGGACACAAAAGAAGCCCTTGTGTCCTGCCAAGCTTCATCTCCATGGAATTCTCTAGTCAAGAATGCTGACAAAAAAAAAAGAATTCTGGAGTGTGTTTCCATGCTCTCCTCCAGGGGATCTTTCTGACCCAGGGATCAAACCTGTGTCTTTTATATCTCCTGCATTGGCAGATAACAAATAGTCATCAGGGGATGGGAAAATAGCTCATGGGAAAATAGTGTTAGAGCAGAGACCTCAGATGATCTACACAAAATTTTCTCTCTTAACAAGGCAGCTCTTTGACTATTTCCTAAAAATAGGAGTTGACACTTTATTAGATCTCTTCAGTATCTTATTTTCATAATGGTAATTATTAGGGAATTTAAAATATACATGTATATCTTACATAACAATTGCTTATTCCAATACTTTTTGAAATAGTAACTCCTGAAATGTTTGGAGATGTGTTTTGTTATTTCATTAAAATATTTTTGCTTATAAGGCAAGATGAATAATTTGAAGAAGTGAAATTTTACTATCACAGTTTCAAGCAAAACAACTCACAACTTAACACAAATATTTTATGTCAGATGATATCATATGAAAAAATTCTGAACTTCATGCCATATTTTGAAAAACTGAAACATGTGTAGGGGTGTGTGTGTGCAAACACAGAGCAAAATTAATAATCATGTCAGCCAATTATATTTTTCAAGGTCTCAAGGAAAATTATTTTATTGTGAAGGATCCCTGATTTTGGCATTGAATCTCCATGGGAAATTCAATCACCTGATTCTACCGCTTTCCAAATGGTTCCTTAGATCCTACTTCACCACTCATTGTCACTCATAACCCATCAGCAACTATCAGTCTCTTCTCTTGGCAAATCAATACACAATGTTAAATTAAATTTTACATGCCAATTTAATTTCAACTTTATGTTTATTATATAAAATCTAGTGTTTAAATAATACAGTTTTATTATATTTGAGAATCACTCGGGAATCTTGTCTTGGCATGGAAGACATGCTTATTTTTTCCCCATTAAATTTATGGTTCTCCACTTAGTGCTGCTTAGTGACAGAGTTTACATGATTAATGTAAGTTCTCAAGAGAAAATGGAAGCTACAGATTATAGCATTTTTCTTTGTTTTTTCTTTTATAGAAATAGGATAGAATTTTTTATTGCACGTATCAGTAAAGATTATTCAGATAAAAAAGAACCCATAGGATAGATACAGCTATAAATATGATAATGAATTGTTGTTATTATAAAATAATAAATCTCTATCGATAGACAAAGATTTATTATAAGGAATTGGTTCACATGATTCTGAAGGCTGGCACATTACAGGATCTACAGCATGAGGCAAAAGCTGGAGTTCCAAGAGAGTGGATGGTTTATTTCCAGGGTACTCTTTGACTATTTCCTAAAAATAGGAGTTGACACTTTATTAGATCTCTTCAGTATCTTATTTTCATAATGGTAATTATTAGGGAATTTAAAATATACATGTATATCTTACATAACAATTGCTTATTCCAATACTTTTTGAAATAGTAACTCCTGAAATGTTTGGAGATGTGTTTTGTTATTTCATTAAAATATTTTTGCTTATAAGGCAAGATGAATAATTTGAAGAAGTGAAATTTTACTATCACAGTTTCAAGCAAAACAACTCACAACTTAACACAAATATTTTATGTCAGATGATATCATATGAAAAAATTCTGAACTTCATGCCATATTTTGAAAAACTGAAACATGTGTAGGGGTGTGTGGGGCAAACACAGAGCAAAATTAATAATCATGTCAGCCAATTATATTTTTCAAGGTCTCAAGGAAAATTATTTTATTGTGAAGGATCCCTGATTTTGGCATTGAATCTCCATGGGAAATTCAATCACCTGATTCTACCGCTTTCCAAATGGTTCCTTAGATCCTACTTCACCACTCATTGTCACTCATAACCCATCAGCAACTATCAGTCTCTTCTCTTGGCAAATCAATACACAATGTTAAATTAAATTTTACATGCCAATTTAATTTCAACTTTATGTTTATTATATAAAATCTAGTGTTTAAATAATACAGTTTTATTATATTTGAGAATCACTCGGGAATCTTGTCTTGGCATGGAAGACATGCTTATTTTTTCCCCATTAAATTTATGGTTCTCCACTTAGTGCTGCTTAGTGACAGAGTTTACATGATTAATGTAAGTTCTCAAGAGAAAATGGAAGCTACAGATTATAGCATTTTTCTTTGTTTTTTTTCTTTTATAGAAATAGGATAGAATTTTTTATTGCACGTATCAGTAAAGATTATTCAGATAAAAAAGAACCCATAGGATAGATACAGCTATAAATATGATAATGAATTGTTGTTATTATAAAATAATAAATCTCTATCGATAGACAAAGATTTATTATAAGGAATTGGTTCACATGATTCTGAAGGCTGGCACATTACAGGATCTACAGCATGAGGCAAAAGCTGGAGTTCCAAGAGAGTGGATGGTTTATTTCCAGGGTATTTCTTAAACCCTGGAACCAAGAGAGCTGATATACTTTCAATATGAAGACTGCAGGAAGAACTAATCTTTCCATTTAATTCTGAGAGAACGTAAAAGCAATGTCTCAGTCTGAAGGTACCCAGGAAGGAAAAATTCTCCTTTATTTGGGGAAGAATTAGCATTTTATTTTAGTTAGGCCTTTAACAGATGAGGTACACTCCATCAATAGAGACAACAATATGGTTCTATAGAATAAAAATACATTATCAGAAAGAGAATTGTAATAACATCTCATTTACAGTTACATCAGAAAGAGTAAAATCTAATGACCCTGCTAATTTTACATTATTTTCAAGGGGAGATATTTCAACTTAGAGTTCAAAAGAGATGTGTTTCTGATAACCAACAGAAACCTACTGTATAGTGCATAAGAAACTGTAGTCAATATTTGTAATAATTTATAATGGAGAAGAATGAATCTGAAAAGGAATATACCAATATATATGTATATAGGATGTGTATATATCTATACATACACATATATATATACCTGAATCACTTTCCTGTATGCTTGAAACTAACCCAACACTGTAAATTTACTGTACTTCAAAGATTATAGAACTGAAAGGAAAGAAGTGTTTGTAATATAAATTTAAGAAAATCTTCAGAAGGGAGATGGTATTTAAGGATATGGGAGATCCTAGGAGAGATCAGTGTTGGCCACAGTAGATACAGAGGAAGTTGAGAGGGGACCATGACCCATGTTTTCCTCACCCAATTCTAATTGGAACCTTTCCTTTTCATGGGTAATTTACTTTACTGTCTTCCCTATGCACAATATCATGTATAACATGCACCACTTAAAGAAACACAACAAACATGTAATCAAGAATAAATAGAAACTATGTCATTGTGATGGGTTAAAAATGAAAAAAAAAAGTCAAAATATGTGTGTATTTTTTGAGGTAGTTTAAAGCTCAAAGAAAGAGGTTTTGTGTTTTGGGTACATTCTATACTGCTATTTTAATTTTTATATTGTAAATGAAGTCGCTCAGTCATGTCCAACTCTTCGACATCCATGGACGAGCCATGGAATTCTCCAGGCAAGAATACCAGAGTGGATAGTCTTTTCCTCATCCAGGGGATTTCCAAGCACAGGAATTGAACCGGGGTCTCCCATAGTATTTATTTATGCTCCTGAAATTGAAGCATAAAAGGAGAGAGAGAGAGAGAAAAAAAAAAGGATATTTGTTGACTCACAATATTGTTGGGATCCCTAGGGTGTCATGCTTAGAAGATACACAGCCTGAGATCGTGCCCCAAATCCCTCCATGAAACTGGTTGAGCAGAAAAGCAGTGGCCACCTTGTCAGAATTCCAGATATTCTAGCGTGAACTACTGTTATATGCTGCTTAGTAGCTTTTTTATCCTGGAAGCTTCTGCTAACACTACTCTTACTGCTGCTGAAGGAACTTAAATGAAACAAAGCTCTGGCATTGCAGGCAGATTCCTCACCATCAAAGCCACCAGCAAAGCCCAAGAGTCATGAAGTGGGTAGCTTAACCATTCTCCAGGGGATCTTCCCAACCAAGGGATCTAATCAGGTGGATTCTTTACCAACTGAGCTGCAAGGGGATCCCTTTCTATTTTATATTAAATCCTGAATTCTACTTCATAATTTTACTGTCCTTTGCCATAGAAATATAGAATTAGCATCTTAAAAATTATGCCTCCTGCATGAATATGGGTGAAAAATAAATCAAAAATGTTTATATGAAAGTGGCTTGTATGCCAAATATTATAGATAGAAAATAAAGTGCACAGAAGCTCAGAAGAATTGATCTATGTGGGGTTTCAGCTAAATAACAAGATAATGTGATAACATCACACCTAAATCATTACTAACACATTTAAACATTCCAGATTTCAACCACTGAATATATAAGTAATGATTAAATAAACAGGCAGCATAAAACTTTTTAATGCCAACATCTGTACAATGTTAAAATTACTATGGTTGTGAATTTTTGAAGGTATGCGGAACCATACTGAAAGAAATATGTTATAAGCTATAGCATTACATTTATATGGACTTTGACCCTGCTTAGGGTAGTAGATTATTTTCCTGTGGAATAATGACACAAATATATTTTATATGTTTTGTTTTATTTCATGTTGCTGGCTTTATTTTGTCATTGACTCTCTATCAACAAACCAACAGAATTGGTCGAAAGTAAGAAAAATAAAATTTTAAAAAATACTAACATCTCATTCTATTTTGGTCCTAACAGTATCTCTGAAGAATTTATCTAGGTCTCTTGACACACAAACCTCACAAAACAGATGATCCTTACCTAATGCTATCTGCAGAGGTTTCCTCCTATTGTAGAAATTATATGATGATTACATTTTAAATATATGAAAATAGACTTTAAAAAAAAATGGAAATCTTCACATAATATAGTGAACCTTTGGTGAATTCTCACATAGAATGTATAAATTCTATATTCTTTAGTATGTTAATATTTTTTCATGAAGAATATTTCTAGAAAATTTTTGCCATTTTAGTGTTTTGTTTTGTTCTGATATTCCAGTATCATAAATAATGCTAGAAGAAAACTCTAAAAATAACAATATAAGAAAAATATAAATCACTTGATTTAGCAAACTGCATAAATAATATATTGATGACATTATTTTTATTCAAGTGCTAATCTTCAGTACATACTGCTTTGAGTTGCTTCTATGTGTGTCATGTAGGAATAAAATAATAAATAAAGAGATAAAACTCTCATTTAAATTTTATCTAAATCTCATTCCAAAAAAATTAACTAAATAGAATAAATAGTCACCTAAGAAAGTGAGGAGATTTAAAGAACAGAAGTATGTATGTTTTAAAAATTACTGAATAGTCTATTAACTAAATAGTGACTGTACTTTTACATATTTATATGTTTATATTTTATTTTACTCCACAAAATATGCCTATTGATATCTGTTGCACTATGTGCTTTCTCAGATTTTATACATTGACCCTCAAAATTTAAATGTTTGAGCTCTTTAATTCTACCACTTTCAGATAATTTGAATAATTTCTTTGTAAATATTTTCAAGACACCTATTTGTTAGTCAACATAAATATGCTCATGGGCATAGAATTATAAATATAAAAAACTTACAATACCTATTTAAAACTCCAAAATATTAGAATGAACATCATTCCTATTGGTAATTACCATTTTAAATTTTGCAAGTAAAGCCATAAGGATAAGGGTCATTTGAGATAATCTGAGTGACTTTGGTTTGTGCAGTGTAGAAGTAGAAAACAAAAATGAAAGACAAATAGCAAACTGGAACTGAGTTTGGTCCTAACAGTATCTCTGAAGAATTTATCTAGGTCTCTTGACACACAAACCTCACAAAACAGATGATCCTTACCTAATGCTATCTGCAGAGGTTTCCTCCTATTGTAGAAATTATATGATGATTACATTTTAAATATATGAAAATAGACTTTAAAAAAAAATGGAAATCTTCACATAATATAGTGAACCTTTGGTGAATTCTCACATAGAATGTATAAATTCTATATTCTTTAGTATGTTAATATTTTTTCATGAAGAATATTTCTAGAAAATTTTTGCCATTTTAGTGTTTTGTTTTGTTCTGATATTCCAGTATCATAAATAATGCTAGAAGAAAACTCTAAAAATAACAATATAAGAAAAATATAAATCACTTGATTTAGCAAACTGCATAAATAATATATTGATGACATTATTTTTATTCAAGTGCTAATCTTCAGTACATACTGCTTTGAGTTGCTTCTATGTGTGTCATGTAGGAATAAAATAATAAATAAAGAGATAAAACTCTCATTTAAATTTTATCTAAATCTCATTCCAAAAAAATTAACTAAATAGAATAAATAGTCACCTAAGAAAGTGAGGAGATTTAAAGAACAGAAGTATGTATGTTTTAAAAATTACTGAATAGTCTATTAACTAAATAGTGACTGTACTTTTACATATTTATATGTTTATATTTTATTTTACTCCACAAAATATGCCTATTGATATCTGTTGCACTATGTGCTTTCTCAGATTTTATACATTGACCCTCAAAATTTAAATGTTTGAGCTCTTTAATTCTACCACTTTCAGATAATTTGAATAATTTCTTTGTAAATATTTTCAAGACACCTATTTGTTAGTCAACATAAATATGCTCATGGGCATAGAATTATAAATATAAAAAACTTACAATACCTATTTAAAACTCCAAAATATTAGAATGAACATCATTCCTATTGGTAATTACCATTTTAAATTTTGCAAGTAAAGCCATAAGGATAAGGGTCATTTGAGATAATCTGAGTGACTTTGGTTTGTGCAGTGTAGAAGTAGAAAACAAAAATGAAAGACAAATAGCAAACTGGAACTGAGTTTTAGAAGTTAACGACCATCACTTATCTTAAAAAAATATTATCTGTGACCAGTAGTGAGGGTTATAGAGTGTGTTCAAACACACTTTAAGTGACCTTACACTTAAAATGTATTAAAAGTTTGTCTCGAAAGTCATCTTATATTATTCTGTCGAAATGATTTGACAGAAAGAAATCGAAAGTCTAACAACAGTCAAATTTTCCTGTTAAAATCAGGCTATTTCAATGGTAGAGAAAGAGTATGAGACATTTTGAGGATCTGAAACCTTCTTCAATAATGAGTATTTCCAGGTTTAGAGAATATCTATCTATCTATCTATCTATCTATCCCTCCCTCCCTAATTGTTTTACTTTGAGTAAAGTCTAATTCATTCAGACTGTATTTTAGTTTTGCTCAAATATTTTTCAAAAATCCTAAATATGTTAAGCATTCAGCTACCTTGCTTAGGGTTAATCCAAATTTTTCCCATAACCTGCTTTGTTAGATCATAGAAAACTATCCATTTTCTTGCATTTTAATGATTCGTCTCCTATAGTTGTTAGTGCTAAGTATTTTGCCTTCTTACCCTCACCAAACAATTTATTCATGCCCCATCCATCTGCATGCAGGAATTTGATGTGGTGCCGAATTTCACTTTGGACACTATAGTTATCCTAACTGGATTAGTAAATCAATCCTCTGAGTTCAAGTACTTGCTTTGATCTTTTTGATTTTTTTTACCTTCACTTTATATGTTTATATTTTATTTTACTCCACAAAATATGCCTATTGATATCTGTTGCACTATGTGCTTTCTCAGATTTTATACATTGACCCTCAAAATTTAAATGTTTGAGCTCTTTAATTCTACCACTTTCAGATAATTTGAATAATTTCTTTGTAAATATTTTCAAGACACCTATTTGTTAGTCAACATAAATATGCTCATGGGCATAGAATTATAAATATAAAAAACTTACAATACCTATTTAAAACTCCAAAATATTAGAATGAACATCATTCCTATTGGTAATTACCATTTTAAATTTTGCAAGTAAAGCCATAAGGATAAGGGTCATTTGAGATAATCTGAGTGACTTTGGTTTGTGCAGTGTAGAAGTAGAAAACAAAAATGAAAGACAAATAGCAAACTGGAACTGAGTTTTAGAAGTTAACGACCATCACTTATCTTAAAAAAATATTATCTGTGACCAGTAGTGAGGGTTATAGAGTGTGTTCAAACACACTTTAAGTGACCTTACACTTAAAATGTATTAAAAGTTTGTCTCGAAAGTCATCTTATATTATTCTGTCGAAATGATTTGACAGAAAGAAATCGAAAGTCTAACAACAGTCAAATTTTCCTGTTAAAATCAGGCTATTTCAATGGTAGAGAAAGAGTATGAGACATTTTGAGGATCTGAAACCTTCTTCAATAATGAGTATTTCCAGGTTTAGAGAATATCTATCTATCTATCTATCTATCTATCCCTCCCTCCCTAATTGTTTTACTTTGAGTAAAGTCTAATTCATTCAGACTGTATTTTAGTTTTGCTCAAATATTTTTCAAAAATCCTAAATATGTTAAGCATTCAGCTACCTTGCTTAGGGTTAATCCAAATTTTTCCCATAACCTGCTTTGTTAGATCATAGAAAACTATCCATTTTCTTGCATTTTAATGATTCGTCTCCTATAGTTGTTAGTGCTAAGTATTTTGCCTTCTTACCCTCACCAAACAATTTATTCATGCCCCATCCATCTGCATGCAGGAATTTGATGTGGTGCCGAATTTCACTTTGGACACTATAGTTATCCTAACTGGATTAGTAAATCAATCCTCTGAGTTCAAGTACTTGCTTTGATGTTTTACCTCACTTTTGTATGAGAATGCAGCTTTTTTGCCCCTATGATGTGGAATTCTCCTTCTAAGTCTTTTGCTATAACTGAATAATTGCTTTCCAATACTAATGACCATTTATGCTAGTTTCTTACAACAATTTTTGCTCTATTTCATTATGTCTAATATCAAATTGCTCTCTAATCTGGCTTCTCAAGATACAGACCACTCACATCTTCCTTTTTTTGCTAGGAATCCAGGTTAAATGAATATTTTTTTCACGATCACTTGCTGCATCAAGTTTTGTGCTCTTATATACCATGAAAGACTTTTTCGTGCTTTCTTTTTCAACAAATACCTTGCTCAAATAGATAGTTCTTATTTCTATGTCCCAGATCGTTTGATTTTGACTTCTCTAAATAAAAATACTCTTCAGGAATCAACTTTGAATAATGTGGAAGAGTCACTTAAAGACTTGGTCATATTTAATAAGCCAAACAGAAAGTCAACAGAATGAAAGAATATAGTAACCAAACACTAGAATATATGACTTCACCATTATGCAACAATCTCCCGGTTAGGACGTCAAAAGCTTACCTCATTCCTTACTCATTTCCCCATATCTGAATTTCTGTCAAAATATTACTAAATTCTGAAAAAAAGAAAACCCTACTTTTATAGCATATGTGTACTCCATGACTTCATTCATTTGACACTTGTTATATTTTATTTTATTTTTTTTTTTATCTTTTTTTTTTTTATCTTTTATTTATTTATTTATTTTTGTACATGTATGTTCCCAGATCAATCAGATGCATATCCCTTGACCCTCCCCCCACCCAGGTTCCCCCCCCAATCCCTCCAGACCATTGCTCCAAGTGGTTGTAGGTATTCCTATTCCCCTAGCACAATGACAATAGCTATCTTTTCTACACATGACAGTATAGGTTCCCATGTTACTCCCTCCCATTGTTCGGTCTCCACAATGTCTTTATGTCTATTCTCTGTTTTTTCATGAGTTCACTGTGTGTGTTATCATGACCATCTTACTAGATCCCATATATATGAGTTAGTATACTATACTTGTCTTTCTCTTTTTGACTTACTTCACTTTTTATGATAGGTTCTAGAGCCAGCCACCTCATTAGGACTGAGTCTTCTGCATTTCTTTTAACAGCTGAGTAGTATTCCATTGTATATATGTACCAGAGCTTCTGGATCCATTCGTTTGCCGTTATATTTTAAATGATGCTTTATTATTAGGGATACAATTTTTGTTCCAGAAATCACTATATATAAACAGAAACATAATTTTCATATTACTTAAAATGATTCATATATACTGAATATTTTTCCTTCTAATTTCAGACTTATTTCATTATAAATATCAAGAAATTACTTAATAAGCTTAAAAATTATATATATATATAATACACACATTTTCAAATTTGAGAGATAATTTGCATAATTTATGTGTGAAGTATATTTAAGACACCTGCTTGGTCATTATGGCTGTAACATAAATATCTTCATAGAAATATAAGCAATTAAGAATAGCATTTGAGAACTCTAAAACATTAAAATGAACATTCTTTTATTCATATACATACATGGTTTTATATGAAAATATACATGAATACTTAAGTTTATGAATATATCTATTCATTTTTAACTCAGGCACTTTCACAGAAGAAGATCTGGATCCTAACTGATGGTTAGCTTTCTCACTTCACTACCACGGAGTTTGTTAAAACGTCATTTACAGTGTCCAGCTTGAGAGTTCCATCTGGAATTCAGCTTGCTTTTCAGAACTCCTTCGGAATGTAGAGTTGCTATTTATTTGAGACTTGTTAATGTCCTCACAGAGTCAATGCAAAAAAAAAAAAATGCTGTGTTTGTGAGTTTTGAATCAGAAAACTGCTGGCACTAAAAAATGAAGAACAAATCCTTGCATTCTGGAACACTCCTAAAAGCACCGAACTATTAACACTAAATCATTTTAAGCCAAACTTGCTCTCTTAAGATTTGATCTCTTTCCTGACATGATGTGCTTTGTCCAAAAAAAAACCCCAAAAAACCGCAGGTGCATTTTTAAAGAATGAAAGAAGACATTTTTTTTTTTTTTTGGAATGACCATAAAAACTTCAAGATGACTTAAAACGGAAAAGTAGCAAGTGGATTTGTTTGCTAGAGTCAGCTTCACTTTTGCAATCATTTGATTTCTACATTGAAATTCTGATACCAATGAAATTAGTCCCCATTATGATTTTTTGCATCTGGGATGTTCTATTTTGTACATTAAGTAGAAATCAATGTGAAGCTGTGTACTTAGTATAATCAGACACATCCAAAATCAATGATAAAAAAAAAATTGACCTGAAAGTAATCCGAAGGGATTTCTCTATTACATGCATGTGAGTGCATGTGTGTAAAGGCACTTTAAACACCATTTTATCACTGCTGTGATACCAGTGTCAGTGCCTTATATTCTGACTCGTCACAGAACAGCAGCCAAGTGGAAATGACAGCGACTGACAATTATAGAAGAAATAAAATGGCTTCCAGAGTGCACGGAGACCTGCGGACTTCAATCAACTGAACTACAAATCCATTAAACGACTTAAGCAATTAAGAATAGCATTTGAGAACTCTAAAACATTAAAATGAACATTCTTTTATTCATATACATACATGGTTTTATATGAAAATATACATGAATACTTAAGTTTATGAATATATCTATTCATTTTTAACTCAGGCACTTTCACAGAAGAAGATCTGGATCCTAACTGATGGTTAGCTTTCTCACTTCACTACCACGGAGTTTGTTAAAACGTCATTTACAGTGTCCAGCTTGAGAGTTCCATCTGGAATTCAGCTTGCTTTTCAGAACTCCTTCGGAATGTAGAGTTGCTATTTATTTGAGACTTGTTAATGTCCTCACAGAGTCAATGCAAAAAAAAAAAAAATGCTGTGTTTGTGAGTTTTGAATCAGAAAACTGCTGGCACTAAAAAATGAAGAACAAATCCTTGCATTCTGGAACACTCCTAAAAGCACCGAACTATTAACACTAAATCATTTTAAGCCAAACTTGCTCTCTTAAGATTTGATCTCTTTCCTGACATGATGTGCTTTGTCCAAAAAAAAACCCCAAAAAACCGCAGGTGCATTTTTAAAGAATGAAAGAAGACATTTTTTTTTTTTTTTGGAATGACCATAAAAACTTCAAGATGACTTAAAACGGAAAAGTAGCAAGTGGATTTGTTTGCTAGAGTCAGCTTCACTTTTGCAATCATTTGATTTCTACATTGAAATTCTGATACCAATGAAATTAGTCCCCATTATGATTTTTTGCATCTGGGATGTTCTATTTTGTACATTAAGTAGAAATCAATGTGAAGCTGTGTACTTAGTATAATCAGACACATCCAAAATCAATGATAAAAAAAAAATTGACCTGAAAGTAATCCGAAGGGATTTCTCTATTACATGCATGTGAGTGCATGTGTGTAAAGGCACTTTAAACACCATTTTATCACTGCTGTGATACCAGTGTCAGTGCCTTATATTCTGACTCGTCACAGAACAGCAGCCAAGTGGAAATGACAGCGACTGACAATTATAGAAGAAATAAAATGGCTTCCAGAGTGCACGGAGACCTGCGGACTTCAATCAACTGAACTACAAATCCATTAAACGACTTAATTTTGTGTATCCAACTGTGAGATATATTTACCACTAAGCCAACAAGAACTGTAGATAATAAATGCATCCTGTAATACAATTCACCTACCAGTTCACGTGTTCCCAAAGTTGAAAGATCTGTCTAACGGTCTGACACTGTTTGTGGGTAAAAACTGATAACGACTCATAGATCTTAAAAGAAAACATAGAACAACTGACTAATATTATCCATCTTTTGTTAACAAAAGGTAAATTTCAACTTAAAAAGAATAGTTGATCACCATATTAAGATGTAGGTATTCCTTGAATTTTTCACTTTGCTTTATTGCACTTCACAGATATCACGCTTTTTTACAAATTGAATGTTTGTGGCAATATTGCATTGAGGAAGACTATTTTTCCAACAGCGGTGGCTTGCTTATGCCTCTGTGTCATATTTAGGTGATTCTCACAATATTTCAAACTTTTTCATTATAGTGCTACTGGTTATGGTGATCTGTTATCAGTGATCTTTGATACAACTCTTGCAAAAGGATTGCATTTGAAAGGTCAAATAATGGCTAACGTTTTTAAACAATAAGGTGTTTTTAATTAAGGTATGCACAATGTGACTGTAGACATAATGCTATTGCACACTTTATAGGCTTGAGTGTAAATGTAACTGTTATATGCATTGGGAAATCAAAAATTTTTCTGTGATTCACTGCATTACAATACTTGTTTTATTATGGTGGTCTGAAAAGAAATCTGCAGTAGGGCTTCCCTGGTGGTCCAGTGGGTAAGGACACCACCTTGCAGTGCAAGGGACGCCAGTTCGATCCCTGGCCTGGGAGGATCCCACATGCTACGGAGCGGCTGGACCGATGTGTCCAATTACTGAGCCGGAGCTCTGAGTCCGAATTAAAACGAAGGATTTCTATTACATGCATGTGAGTGCATGTGTGTAAAGGCACTTTAAACACCATTTTATCACTGCTGTGATACCAGTGTCAGTGCCTTATATTCTGACTCGTCACAGAACAGCAGCCAAGTGGAAATGACAGCGACTGACAATTATAGAAGAAATAAAATGGCTTCCAGAGTGCACGGAGACCTGCGGACTTCAATCAACTGAACTACAAATCCATTAAACGACTTAATTTTGTGTATCCAACTGTGAGATATATTTACCACTAAGCCAACAAGAACTGTAGATAATAAATGCATCCTGTAATACAATTCACCTACCAGTTCACGTGTTCCCAAAGTTGAAAGATCTGTCTAACGGTCTGACACTGTTTGTGGGTAAAAACTGATAACGACTCATAGATCTTAAAAGAAAACATAGAACAACTGACTAATATTATCCATCTTTGTTAACAAAAGGTAAATTTCAACTTAAAAAGAATAGTTGATCACCATATTAAGATGTAGGTATTCCTTGAATTTTTCACTTTGCTTTATTGCACTTCACAGATATCACGCTTTTTTACAAATTGAATGTTTGTGGCAATATTGCATTGAGGAAGACTATTTTTCCAACAGCGGTGGCTTGCTTATGCCTCTGTGTCATATTTAGGTGATTCTCACAATATTTCAAACTTTTTCATTATAGTGCTACTGGTTATGGTGATCTGTTATCAGTGATCTTTGATACAACTCTTGCAAAAGGATTGCATTTGAAAGGTCAAATAATGGCTAACGTTTTTAAACAATAAGGTGTTTTTAATTAAGGTATGCACAATGTGACTGTAGACATAATGCTATTGCACACTTTATAGGCTTGAGTGTAAATGTAACTGTTATATGCATTGGGAAATCAAAAATTTTTCTGTGATTCACTGCATTACAATACTTGTTTTATTATGGTGGTCTGAAAAGAAATCTGCAGTAGGGCTTCCCTGGTGGTCCAGTGGGTAAGGACACCACCTTGCAGTGCAAGGGACGCCAGTTCGATCCCTGGCCTGGGAGGATCCCACATGCTACGGAGCGGCTGGACCGATGTGTCCAATTACTGAGCCGGAGCTCTGGAGCGCATGAGCCCAGAGCCAGTGCTCTGCAACAACAGAGGCCACCGCGATGGGAGGCCCACACGGGCCAAAGAACAAAGATGGATGAAAAATTGACAAATGAAAGACCAATAGAAGAGACCCACCCCCTCCCCTCCCTTCCCACCCCACCCCCTAAAAAATAAATAAATGTAAAAAAAAAAAAGAAATCTGCAGTATCTCTGAGATGTGTATTTATTTTGACCAAACTAATGTTAAAAAGATATGTTGACTCATTTAAGATCAATCTCCTTTAAAACTGGCTATGTCACAAAAGAAGAGATGATCATTAACTTTAAATCAGACTTGCCCTGTTTCTATGTGTCTTGGAGATTGTGACATATTAGAAATGCTGAATTCACCCAAGGATAGTTTCTTACATATACTATAATATAACACAGCTATAGTTTATACCATAATACAATATATAAAACTGTATATGCACTATAATAGTCAATTGTAATATATACTACCTTCCAGTACTTTTATTTATTTATTTTTAAATCATTACATAAACAATGAATTTGTAAATAATAGAATGAGTTAAGATGTTCAATAGCTCACAACAGAAATTAAATCATTCATTCACTCATCATGTAATACAATTCATTAAAAAATACTCACTGAGATGTCACTGTGTACCAGGGGTTTGCAGGAGAGTCATGGTTGTAAGAACTTATGTGACTACCTTATATGATTTTAAGAAATTGTCATTAAAAATGACAATGAAACTCATTCATTCAACAGAATACAAAAGTTATGCAAAGGAAATTTAAACTTTGAGTGTATTTTTCACAGGCATACATAATTCAAGTGGAAATAATATAGATAGATGAAAATCCTCCTTAATTTTCATCAGTAACTATTCATCAATAATTTTATATGATAAATGAGTCTTATGCATGGGTTAATTTATTTAACTGTTTTTCCAATATGCCTGTTCTGGAATTTCAGCAATTATCATCAATTTTGACCTCAGAAACTATAAAAACATAATTTAGCTTAATTTACTTTGGCATTGTAATTGCTGACTGTGAAGGAAAATAAACAGACTGCAACTAATGCATACATCTTCTACACTAGAAAGAAGCATATATGATGATGAATTATTAGCAAAACCTTACAATAAAATGAGCTGTAATCAAAGAAGGATGGGAAATTGGTCAGCATGAAGTTTAGGGAAAAATCCAAATAAGCATTTATTAAAATCTTTTTATTTCCTTAATTGGAAGATAAATAAGAAGATGTGAATGCTACAGTAGAAATATCTAGTTAATTAAGCTGGAACCACTAAAGAAAAAAGTTTAGCAATGCCACTAAACAAATGTATGGTACATGCTTTCAAATACTGTGCATGCTCAATCGTGTTGGGCTCTTTGTAGCCCTATGTTTTGTAGCAAGCCAGAGTCCTCTTTCCATGGGAGTTTTCAGGGAAGTGGGTTGCCTCTTCCTTCTCCAAGGGATCTTCCACACCCAGGGATCAAACCTAGGTCTCCTGCATTGGCTGGTGGATTCCTTACCACTGAGCCACCTGGAAATCCCTGCTTTTCAAATAATTTGTTTAAATAATCAGCCATTATTTTCTATATATTCATAAAATATATTTATGTATGCATACATACATATATGTATACATATGAACATAATATGTATGTATATTTGATAAAGATCTTTATATTATTTTATGCAAATTTTTTTCTACTGATCTTTTAAAAATATGCTTTCCCTACATATTCCTAGCTGATGCGTCTTCCTAGAACTTGATGGAGTGCAGCAATGTACACTTACAATGTAGATATACACTTTAGGAATTCATGGACTTAAATCTATGATTTAGTATATTCTGTGGAAATAAACTAGTATAGTTTATTGATCACTTGATCCATTCAGTTAATTAATACACACAGACAGGCTTTTTGTACTGAATTTGCTCCACATAAACTTATATGTAAACAATTGATAATGCTAAGCCATATAAAATGTTAAAAGTAAAAATATTAATAAAACAATGTTTAAAAATTGTATGGAGTTGATGATTATGTTTTATACTTTCCTAACAATTGCATATAAATAAGATTATATAGTGGAAGATTTTACATTAAAATGAAATCCTTATTTCAGCTAAGGTTAACCACCTCTAATGTCACATAGTTATTTCTCAGTACTAAACTATCAGGAAAAACAAAGGATAAGTAAAATACAGCCTTAGGAAGGAATGTCAGGAAGTTACTTCATCTTAGAATTCTATAAGCTAAGGACTGATTCTAGTTGATCTTTTACACCGTGACATTCATAGTTGTGGTTTAGTCGTTAACTTGTGACCCTACGGACTTAAGCCCACCAGACTCCTGTCCATAGCATTTTCCAGGAAAGAGAATACTGCAGTGGGTTGTCATTTCCTACTCCAGGGAATCTTCACAACCCAAGGCTGAACCAGTGTCCCCTGCATTGCAAGCAGATTGCTTACCACTGAGCCAACAGGAAAAGCCCTGACATTCATATACACTAGCATATCACTTATTTAACTAGATAATACTGGATAAATACTGAAATGTTAACATTTTCAAACAATATCATACATTATCTAGTCCGTGAAGAACATCTCCATGCACTATAATACCTTCATTATATTAAAAGACATAGCTCTCTTTATTTCAGTAAACTTTCATGTTTTGCCTCAATTTCAGATTGATTCTCCATAATCCATAATGATACATGTGAATCTTCTGTAGGGACTCATGTATTTAAATTCTGCAGTACTTTATGCATTGCCAATTTGTCTTAAGGTTTGGCAATTTCAAATAAAAGATTTTTAAGCTTTATTTATAGTTTTTTCACTATGTGCAAGGATGACAAGAAAACAACTTACCCTGTGAATAGAATGATTTGAAGTGTTTATTCAGAGTTTTTGTCTTAGAAAGGGAGAAATAAAGGTATTGTAGGGCAAATTTGTAAACATTTGATTAAGTCTTGCTTAAATATGAATAACATATTAGAGATTACTGGCCAACAATGACTGATCAGAGTAAGTATTGATTTCCACAACTATTTAACCATTTCTAATCAAGAAAAAGTTGTGTTGAATTTAATCTTATGAGTCAGCAGTAAATGAATTAATAAAATACCACCTTCTTCTGCTGTAACAACATTGAGGTAGGGCTAAACAAAAATACTGGAGTGGGTTGCCATGCCTTCCTCCTGGGGATCTTCCCAACCCAGGGATCAAACTCAGTGTCTTACATTTCCTTCATTTGCAGGTGAGTTATTTATAACCTGTGCTCCTTGGGAAGCCTCTGTCTATGGGATTCTTCAGACAAAAATACTGGAGTGGGTTGCCATGCCTTCCTCCTGGGGATCTTCCCAACCCAGGGATCAAACTCAGTGTCTTACATTTCCTTCATTTGCAGGTGAGTTATTTATAACCTGTGCTCCTTGGGAAGCCTGTATAAATCTTTAACAGATTGGTTTAAAATGATACTAGACACAAAGAGGGATATAGTGTAATGAAAGATAAGACAATGAAAAATATACTTACTGAAGCAAAGAAACCAACATAATGGAAAGTATACAAAAAAGTAAAAAACATGTGGAACAAAGACAACCCAAGGCTGAACCAGTGTCCCCTGCATTGCAAGCAGATTGCTTACCACTGAGCCAACAGGAAAAGCCCTGACATTCATATACACTAGCATATCACTTATTTAACTAGATAATACTGGATAAATACTGAAATGTTAACATTTTCAAACAATATCATACATTATCTAGTCCGTGAAGAACATCTCCATGCACTATAATACCTTCATTATATTAAAAGACATAGCTCTCTTTATTTCAGTAAACTTTCATGTTTTGCCTCAATTTCAGATTGATTCTCCATAATCCATAATGATACATGTGAATCTTCTGTAGGGACTCATGTATTTAAATTCTGCAGTACTTTATGCATTGCCAATTTGTCTTAAGGTTTGGCAATTTCAAATAAAAGATTTTTAAGCTTTATTTATAGTTTTTTCACTATGTGCAAGGATGACAAGAAAACAACTTACCCTGTGAATAGAATGATTTGAAGTGTTTATTCAGAGTTTTTGTCTTAGAAAGGGAGAAATAAGGGTATTGTAGGGCAAATTTGTAAACATTTGATTAAGTCTTGCTTAAATATGAATAACATATTAGAGATTACTGGCCAACAATGACTGATCAGAGTAAGTATTGATTTCCACAACTATTTAACCATTTCTAATCAAGAAAAAGTTGTGTTGAATTTAATCTTATGAGTCAGCAGTAAATGAATTAATAAAATACCACCTTCTTCTGCTGTAACAACATTGAGGTAGGGCTAAACAAAAATACTGGAGTGGGTTGCCATGCCTTCCTCCTGGGGATCTTCCCAACCCAGGGATCAAACTCAGTGTCTTACATTTCCTTCATTTGCAGGTGAGTTATTTATAACCTGTGCTCCTTGGGAAGCCTCTGTCTATGGGATTCTTCAGACAAAAATACTGGAGTGGGTTGCCATGCCTTCCTCCTGGGGATCTTCCCAACCCAGGGATCAAACTCAGTGTCTTACATTTCCTTCATTTGCAGGTGAGTTATTTATAACCTGTGCTCCTTGGGAAGCCTGTATAAATCTTTAACAGATTGGTTTAAAATGATACTAGACACAAAGAGGGATATAGTGTAATGAAAGATAAGACAATGAAAAATATACTTACTGAAGCAAAGAAACCAACATAATGGAAAGTATACAAAAAAGTAAAAAACATGTGGAACAAAGCAATAAAGACCACTATGTACAATTTATGTTCAATTTGGAGAAGGGGCAAAATGCAGTAGAGGGAGTATTTCAACAGATAAAAAGCCAATGAAAAAAATATCAACTCAAGGATTCAAGCAATTTTGCCAGGACCAGACAAGGAAAATATATAACATACCACACCTGAGTATATTGTAATAGAAGAAATGAAAACCTAAACCAGAAAAAAGCACATAAAAAAGGAGTCAGAGGAGGAAAAACCTAGACAAGCAATTTTGTTATCATCAAAATAACAATACTGTGAAACCTGGCTTCTACCAGAAATAATGATAAACAGAAGACAAAGAAAGGATATTTTTTAAGCCCTGAAAATAATGTCAACAAGAAATTTACCCTCAAATCAATCCCGCAATTACTTTGAAAATAAAGTGGAAATAAATAAATTATTCAGATGAATAAAAAATGTATAGTATTTATCATTGAACCCAGAGAAACTTTAATTATCATTCAAGTAAGAAAAACATCTGAGAGAAAGTAAGAAAATATTGTATAAAATAAAAAGTAACAGAATATGAATATATAAGTAAATGAAGAATGAATAAGGACACAATTGAAAAAGTAATGCAGAATTAAAGTTTGGCAGTACCAAAGACAATAATGAGGTAAACAAAACTCAAGAGAACTATTATGCAACACTATGCATAATAGTGTATAATTATTCTTTTGAAATGTAATAAGCTAAATTTTCAGTATGATAATACCTAGGCATCCCTTCTATTATTTTAAAATTAAGAAATTCTTTGTTAATAAAAAATATAGTAGGGATGGGCTAATGAATGCAAAGGAACAAAAAGAACAGAATATTCAATAGAAAATGACTGGCTTTTCATAAATAGTTACTACTGTTCTAATAACTCAGTTTTTTCCTTCATTTGCAGGTGAGTTATTTATAACCTGTGCTCCTTGGGAAGCCTGTATAAATCTTTAACAGATTGGTTTAAAATGATACTAGACACAAAGAGGGATATAGTGTAATGAAAGATAAGACAATGAAAAATATACTTACTGAAGCAAAGAAACCAACATAATGGAAAGTATACAAAAAAGTAAAAAACATGTGGAACAAAGCAATAAAGACCACTATGTACAATTTATGTTCAATTTGGAGAAGGGGCAAAATGCAGTAGAGGGAGTATTTCAACAGATAAAAAGCCAATGAAAAAAATATCAACTCAAGGATTCAAGCAATTTTGCCAGGACCAGACAAGGAAAATATATAACATACCACACCTGAGTATATTGTAATAGAAGAAATGAAAACCTAAACCAGAAAAAAGCACATAAAAAAGGAGTCAGAGGAGGAAAAACCTAGACAAGCAATTTTGTTATCATCAAAATAACAATACTGTGAAACCTGGCTTCTACCAGAAATAATGATAAACAGAAGACAAAGAAAGGATATTTTTTAAGCCCTGAAAATAATGTCAACAAGAAATTTACCCTCAAATCAATCCCGCAATTACTTTGAAAATAAAGTGGAAATAAATAAATTATTCAGATGAATAAAAAATGTATAGTATTTATCATTGAACCCAGAGAAACTTTAATTATCATTCAAGTAAGAAAAACATCTGAGAGAAAGTAAGAAAATATTGTATAAAATAAAAAGTAACAGAATATGAATATATAAGTAAATGAAGAATGAATAAGGACACAATTGAAAAAGTAATGCAGAATTAAAGTTTGGCAGTACCAAAGACAATAATGAGGTAAACAAAACTCAAGAGAACTATTATGCAACACTATGCATAATAGTGTATAATTATTCTTTTGAAATGTAATAAGCTAAATTTTCAGTATGATAATACCTAGGCATCCCTTCTATTATTTTAAAATTAAGAAATTCTTTGTTAATAAAAAATATAGTAGGGATGGGCTAATGAATGCAAAGGAACAAAAAGAACAGAATATTCAATAGAAAATGACTGGCTTTTCATAAATAGTTACTACTGTTCTAATAGATATAAACCAAAGTACATAAATATCAATAATTACACAAAATATATAGAACTTAAGTAAAAAAATAAAATAATCAGGTGACTAAAATTAAAAAAAAAAAAGCCCTCATATTTGCTTCATACAAATGACACATGGAAGAAAAGTTGACATGAAAAGATGGGAAAAACTTCACTGTACAAACTATTATCAAAATAAAGTTGGTATAAATGCACTGATATCTGATGTAGTAGCTTTTAATGTTCAAAAATCATGTCATGTTAACTGAGATGGTATCTAATTCAATTCACTAAAAATACTTAACAATTGTAAATATGGATACATGTAACAGTATGCCTTCGACTGATTTTAATTGACAGAATTACAGAGAAATTCAGTCTTTAGGTCATATCCTTTAAAATACACATATGTCAAAGAATACATTACAATGCAAACTGAAATATTGTAATATGAATAAAAAAGTATATATCAATACTTAACAAATATATTTAAACAGTGCTTAAAATTGAATTTATTGATTTACAGGTATATATTTATATTAGTTTGAACTGTCACTACCAATTCCCATAGACTGGTAAATTGAACAATAGTGATTTATTTCTCACAGTCTGAAAGTTGAGAAACCCAAGATCAAGATGTCAATTCCCCTATTGGAACTCCCTTCACAACCTATTTATGGCTGCCTTTTTGCTGGTTCCTTTCATGGTGTAGAGAAAGAGGAAGGAAACTCTTGTGTCTCCTATAAGGGCAATAATCTTGTCCTGAAGGATGTTTCTTCACAATTGCCTTTAAACCTAATTACCTCCAAATGTGAAAGGCCTAAATCTTCAACTAATGCAGAATTAAAGTTTGGCAGTACCAAAGACAATAATGAGGTAAACAAAACTCAAGAGAACTATTATGCAACACTATGCATAATAGTGTATAATTATTCTTTTGAAATGTAATAAGCTAAATTTTCAGTATGATAATACCTAGGCATCCCTTCTATTATTTTAAAATTAAGAAATTCTTTGTTAATAAAAAATATAGTAGGGATGGGCTAATGAATGCAAAGGAACAAAAAGAACAGAATATTCAATAGAAAATGACTGGCTTTTCATAAATAGTTACTACTGTTCTAATAGATATAAACCAAAGTACATAAATATCAATAATTACACAAAATATATAGAACTTAAGTAAAAAAATAAAATAATCAGGTGACTAAAATTAAAAAAAAAAAAGCCCTCATATTTGCTTCATACAAATGACACATGGAAGAAAAGTTGACATGAAAAGATGGGGAAAAAACTTCACTGTACAAACTATTATCAAAATAAAGTTGGTATAAATGCACTGATATCTGATGTAGTAGCTTTTAATGTTCAAAAATCATGTCATGTTAACTGAGATGGTATCTAATTCAATTCACTAAAAATACTTAACAATTGTAAATATGGATACATGTAACAGTATGCCTTCGACTGATTTTAATTGACAGAATTACAGAGAAATTCAGTCTTTAGGTCATATCCTTTAAAATACACATATGTCAAAGAATACATTACAATGCAAACTGAAATATTGTAATATGAATAAAAAAGTATATATCAATACTTAACAAATATATTTAAACAGTGCTTAAAATTGAATTTATTGATTTACAGGTATATATTTATATTAGTTTGAACTGTCACTACCAATTCCCATAGACTGGTAAATTGAACAATAGTGATTTATTTCTCACAGTCTGAAAGTTGAGAAACCCAAGATCAAGATGTCAATTCCCCTATTGGAACTCCCTTCACAACCTATTTATGGCTGCCTTTTTGCTGGTTCCTTTCATGGTGTAGAGAAAGAGGAAGGAAACTCTTGTGTCTCCTATAAGGGCAATAATCTTGTCCTGAAGGATGTTTCTTCACAATTGCCTTTAAACCTAATTACCTCCAAATGTGCCATCCCAAATACCTTGGGCCTAAATCTTCAACATATGCATTTTGAGGGTAGACAACCAGTCATGGCAATATTAAAATAAAGGAAATTCTATAAATCAGTGAAATAGGTTTCTATTGCATGAGGCTAGAAAAAGCACAGCAAATCAAGACCAAATCTTAGAAGCAAAAGAATAAAGAGAAAAATCAGTTAAAGATCAAAAATCAATGAAGGGCAAATATTTGCAATGTCATAAATCAATAAAATAGGAAAATAGTACAATAAAGAATATTTAAAAATATAAGTTCAGTTTAAACCTGATAAAACAATGCAAGACAGACTGGTTAAGAAAACAGAAAATCAGAGTTAATTATATAAGAAACCATGACTGATATTTATGCAACGCTAACAAGTTATGCAGTTTTACACTGATAAATTTGGCACTTTAGATGAAATAGTTTTTAAATAAAAATTATTTGATGAAAATTCCTGGTTCAAAAGGACTTACTGGTTTTAACTTGTAGATGTTCTAAGCATTTTTCCAGGCTTTTTTAAATTTTTCCTGAGGACAAAAGTCAGTTTGGCCTCCAAATTCACAGAGAAACTGAAAAGAGACAAAGGGAGACCAAATAAAGAGGCAGATCCCTCCAGATTAGTAGATAGCAGTTTCAATTAGTAAGGGTACTTACATGTGAGGTTTTCCTTAGGCAGACATAAGACAAGTAGTATCTTTGTACCTACGCACTAGAATCCTAAACGTTTTTGAAGAGGCTTAAATCAGGTTCAATCCCATAGCCCAGACAGTCTCAATGACTCATTGCTCTCAAGACTGCTTCCTGGAAATGGCTCTGACTATGGTAATGGTCCATGACTATACATTCCAAGGAAAAGGGCAGGGATGGCGAACCTCTGATTGGCTGGATCTGATCCAGCTCACAAGTCAACAGGTGGCCATATCCTCTCCACAAACTCCTCCAACAGCTTATTGAGAAAGGAAGGCAAACTTTTTTTGGCTGCCTTTTGCTGGTTCCTTTCATGGTGTAAGAAAGAGGAAGGAAACTCTTGTGTCTCCTATAAGGGCAATAATCTTGTCCTGAAGGATGTTTCTTCACAATTGCCTTTAAACCTAATTACCTCCAAATGTGCCATCCCAAATACCTTGGGCCTAAATCTTCAACATATGCATTTTGAGGGTAGACAACCAGTCATGGCAATATTAAAATAAAGGAAATTCTATAAATCAGTGAAATAGGTTTCTATTGCATGAGGCTAGAAAAAGCACAGCAAATCAAGACCAAATCTTAGAAGCAAAAGAATAAAGAGAAAATCAGTTAAAGATCAAAAATCAATGAAGGGCAAATATTTGCAATGTCATAAATCAATAAAATAGGAAAATAGTACAATAAAGAATATTTAAAAATATAAGTTCAGTTTAAACCTGATAAAACAATGCAAGACAGACTGGTTAAGAAAACAGAAAATCAGAGTTAATTATATAAGAAACCATGACTGATATTTATGCAACGCTAACAAGTTATGCAGTTTTACACTGATAAATTTGGCACTTTAGATGAAATAGTTTTTAAATAAAAATTATTTGATGAAAATTCCTGGTTCAAAAGGACTTACTGGTTTTAACTTGTAGATGTTCTAAGCATTTTTCCAGGCTTTTTTAAATTTTTCCTGAGGACAAAAGTCAGTTTGGCCTCCAAATTCACAGAGAAACTGAAAAGAGACAAAGGGAGACCAAATAAAGAGGCAGATCCCTCCAGATTAGTAGATAGCAGTTTCAATTAGTAAGGGTACTTACATGTGAGGTTTTCCTTAGGCAGACATAAGACAAGTAGTATCTTTGTACCTACGCACTAGAATCCTAAACGTTTTTGAAGAGGCTTAAATCAGGTTCAATCCCATAGCCCAGACAGTCTCAATGACTCATTGCTCTCAAGACTGCTTCCTGGAAATGGCTCTGACTATGGTAATGGTCCATGACTATACATTCCAAGGAAAAGGGCAGGGATGGCGAACCTCTGATTGGCTGGATCTGATCCAGCTCACAAGTCAACAGGTGGCCATATCCTCTCCACAAACTCCTCCAACAGCAGAATATCTTTGTTTAAGGGGTTTTTTAAAATTGTTTTATCACTGGTCTATTTTCTGTATTTTAGGAAACAGAAAAATGGAACACATTTAGTTTCACTCTGTGAAGTGATCAAAACCTTGATACCAAAATCTAGAAATTAAGTTTAAGAATGGAACATTACAAATATATATCTAATGAAGACAGTTTAAAAAATCTTAAACAATGTGTTAATGAATAATCAAATATATAAATGGACTTGTACTAGGAGTGCAAAGGAGATTGAACATTTAAAAAAATCTGCCAGGTTTCTGCTTAGAATGGAGATATGTACAATCCAACAGCAGTGGCCTCATTCTTCCTCTCTTGAAACAAAAGAGAATTCTGCAATTTTCAACAACCTGGATGAAATTGGAGTGATTATGCTAGGTGAAATAATCCAGATAATAAAAACATATGTACTGCACTAGGTGGAATCTAAAAAAGTTAAATTCATGGAGCTAGAGAGTAGAACAATCATTACCAGAGATCAAAGGATGGGGAAATGGGGAGATGTTGATCAAAGTTCACCAACTTTGCGTTATGATATGGATAGCTTCTATACATAATATAAACCAGAGTGAGAGTTAATAATACTATGGTGTATATTGAAATTTCTTAATAAAGTATACCTTAACTCTTATCATTTCATAAAAAAACAACTCTGTGAGGTGATAGATGTGTGAGTTTGTGGTAATTATTTTATAATATATACATATATGAAGTCATGTTATGCATTTAAATATATGCAGTTATATTTGTCAATTATATATCAATAAAGCTAGTAAAAAGAACTGAACCAAAGCCAAAAAGTTAGATAATTCATAAAACAACAAATTTTCTTGAACTCAAGAGACCTAATAGCCAAGGTCACAGGGCAACCAACTTACTGGAATTCTAAGGGAAAAAAGCGCCTATAAGTCAAGACAGAACTCAATCTCTTGCCTACATGGAGCAATTACTGGTATTCCCAAAGACTCGCATTGCTCTCAAGACTGCTTCCTGGAAATGGCTCTGACTATGGTAATG
The DNA here is from genome assembly GCA_022376925.1 of Tragulus kanchil. Classification (NCBI taxonomy): domain Eukaryota; kingdom Metazoa; phylum Chordata; class Mammalia; order Artiodactyla; family Tragulidae; genus Tragulus; species Tragulus kanchil. Next base: position 139,214,334 of record JAIOJX010000004.1, read on the forward strand.
GTCCATGACTATACATTCCAAGGAAAAGGGCAGGGATGGCGAACCTCTGATTGGCTGGATCTGATCCAGCTCACAAGTCAACAGGTGGCCATATCCTCTCCACAAACTCCTCCAACAGCAGAATATCTTTGTTTAAGGGGTTTTTTAAAATTGTTTTATCACTGGTCTATTTTCTGTATTTTAGGAAACAGAAAATGGAACACATTTAGTTTCACTCTGTGAAGTGATCAAAACCTTGATACCAAAATCTAGAAATTAAGTTTAAGAATGGAACATTACAAATATATATCTAATGAAGACAGTTTAAAAAATCTTAAACAATGTGTTAATGAATAATCAAATATATAAATGGACTTGTACTAGGAGTGCAAAGGAGATTGAACATTTAAAAAAATCTGCCAGGTTTCTGCTTAGAATGGAGATATGTACAATCCAACAGCAGTGGCCTCATTCTTCCTCTCTTGAAACAAAAGAGAATTCTGCAATTTTCAACAACCTGGATGAAATTGGAGTGATTATGCTAGGTGAAATAATCCAGATAATAAAAACATATGTACTGCACTAGGTGGAATCTAAAAAAGTTAAATTCATGGAGCTAGAGAGTAGAACAATCATTACCAGAGATCAAAGGATGGGGAAATGGGGAGATGTTGATCAAAGTTCACCAACTTTGCGTTATGATATGGATAGCTTCTATACATAATATAAACCAGAGTGAGAGTTAATAATACTATGGTGTATATTGAAATTTCTTAATAAAGTATACCTTAACTCTTATCATTTCATAAAAAAACAACTCTGTGAGGTGATAGATGTGTGAGTTTGTGGTAATTATTTTATAATATATACATATATGAAGTCATGTTATGCATTTAAATATATGCAGTTATATTTGTCAATTATATATCAATAAAGCTAGTAAAAAGAACTGAACCAAAGCCAAAAAGTTAGATAATTCATAAAACAACAAATTTTCTTGAACTCAAGAGACCTAATAGCCAAGGTCACAGGGCAACCAACTTACTGGAATTCTAAGGGAAAAAAGCGCCTATAAGTCAAGACAGAACTCAATCTCTTGCCTACATGGAGCAATTACTGGTATTCTATTACTTGTAAGAATAATTTCATTTTAGAACTTGCTAAGAGTTGACTGAACACATGAGAATACAGAACTCAGCATAAAAATTACAGTGATTATGGGCTACTATCCATTGTTTTCATCAGGTGTTCATGAAAATGTCTTGAGGCAGAACCAGAGAACATAAAGGCTCTTTCTGCAGTAGGTTTAGTCAAGGGAAGCATCCTTCTCTGCAAGAAAGCCATTTTGTGCTGCCTAATTCTTTTCCCTCACAGGCTGTATAGAACACAGTGACCACAACCAAAACATCTAATCCAGAGACTAAGCAGCAACTCCATAAGCCTCGGGAGGACAGCTAAGCATCTTCCTTAGGGCAGCTCAGGGTCATATACGTGTTGACGTTAACAGATTCACCTAAGAACACACATTTTTTTCACAGGGTTCTTTTCCTTCCTAATAAATCCCATGACATTCCCTTGACATGCTTACCAAAGCCATGAAGTTAACTGATTATTAACTCCAACAGCCCAGCAGCTACTGAAGTTAAATATATTTTTAAAGCTATTAGCAATGTTTTGAACTGAAACCTAAAATCTCAGAGCTTACTCTGAGAGTTATTCAGAGGCACTGGAAACAATCAGCCCTCCTCACTTCCACCACTGCAGGGCATTGTAATAGTCGCTTAGTCTCCTAAATTCTAGTAGTATACCTCATGCTTTACTTTCAAACTTCGCACCACTAATACTATGGTGTATATTGAAATTTCTTAATAAAGTATACCTTAACTCTTAATCATTTATAAAAAAACTCTGTGAGGTGATAATTGTGAGGTGATAATTATTTTATAATATCTACATATATGAAGTCATGTTATGCATTTAAATATATGCAGTTATATTTGTCAATTATATATCAATAAAGCTAGTAAAAAGAACTGAACCAAAGCCAAAAAGTTAGATAATTCATAAAACAACAAATTTTCTTGAACTCAAGAGACCTAATAGCCAAGGTCACAGGGCAACCAACTTACTGGAATTCTAAGGGAAAAAAGCGCCTATAAGTCAAGACAGAACTCAATCTCTTGCCTACATGGAGCAATTACTGGTATTCTATTACTTGTAAGAATAATTTCATTTTAGAACTTGCTAAGAGTTGACTGAACACATGAGAATACAGAACTCAGCATAAAAATTACAGTGATTATGGGCTACTATCCATTGTTTTCATCAGGTGTTCATGAAAATGTCTTGAGGCAGAACCAGAGAACATAAAGGCTCTTTCTGCAGTAGGTTTAGTAAAGGGGAAGCATCCTTCTCTGCAAGAAAGCCATTTTGTGCTGCCTAATTCTTTTCCCTCACAGGCTGTATAGAACACAGTGACCACAACCAAAACATCTAATCCAGAGACTAAGCAGCAACTCCATAAGCCTCGGGAGGACAGCTAAGCATCTTCCTTAGGGCAGCTCAGGGTCATATACGTGTTGACGTTAACAGATTCACCTAAGAACACACATTTTTTTCACAGGGTTCTTTTCCTTCCTAATAAATCCCATGACATTCCCTTGACATGCTTACCAAAGCCATGAAGTTAACTGATTATTAACTCCAACAGCCCAGCAGCTACTGAAGTTAAATATATTTTTAAAGCTATTAGCAATGTTTTGAACTGAAACCTAAAATCTCAGAGCTTACTCTGAGAGTTATTCAGAGGCACTGGAAACAATCAGCCCTCCTCACTTCCACCACTGCAGGGCATTGTAATAGTCGCTTAGTCTCCTAAATTCTAGTAGTATACCTCATGCTTTACTTTGAATAGACTGAAATATGGCCAGTTTACAGTCATATGCTGAACATGTGCAGTGTCAGTTAATTTGCCAAGATCATAAACATTTCTGGCAATTCATACTGCACAAGACCTATACATTGCTGAATGTCAATAAATGTAAATTGTCAGAATGTGCCAAAAATTGACATGTGATGATGATGATAATACACTTTGCAGTATGATACTGTATAGGAAAGGGAAATAATTATGCAGACATAGATTCAGACTTTCAGTATTTTAAAACACATTTTTAATCAGTTTTAAAGGAAAACCATTCAATAACTTGTTTCAAAGTAAAATTGGAACTTTGAATGTAAATCCCTTAAGTAGGAAAAACATGATTAAACTACCTAATTGCATTCTCATAGTGAGTCACAAAGAAAAAGAACATGAGCTGAAATCTACAAATGACCCAATTCAGAGCCCAGGAACAGTATTACCAGTTTTACCTTTTTTTTTGCTCTGATTAATAATGTCTACATAAACATCCATTAAAAACAAATATCAGGGGAATTGGGGGAAAAAAACCAAATATCATAAGGCTGCAACTGTATGAATCTGAACACACCCAATCTTGTCTAATTTTGGAAGTTAATCAGGGTTGGACCTGGTTAGTACATGAGTGGGAGGCTGCCTGGAAATATTGCATTTTGTAAGCTCTAAAAAACAATCATAAGGGGCTTCCCTGGTGGTCCAGTGGGTAAGGACACCACCTTACAGTGCAAGGGGCACTGGTTCGATCCCTGGCCTGGGAAGATCCCACGTGCCACGGAGCGGCTGGACTGTTGTGCCCAATTACCGAGCCGGAGCTCTGGAGCGCATGCGCCCAGAGCCAGTTCTCTGAGACAACAGAGGCCACTGCGATGGGAGGCCCACACGGGCCAAAGAACAAAGATGGATGAAAAATTGACAAATGAAAGACCAACAGAAGTGGCATGCCCCCCCAGCTCTCTCCCAAAAAGTACCATAAAATCTAGCAATCCCATTCCTAAGGCATGTGCTTGGAAAAAACAAAAACAAACAAACAGAAAAAAACAATCATAAAAGTTTGATACAGTGAATACGCTTGATAGAAACAGTAATTTCCTCCGTTTTCTACATTTTAAGTCTCCATTAATTCTTTAAGATTTAGTACTAGTTTCTCGGTCCTAAAAAGTGATTCATTTTCTTATTTCATTGGCTCCAAAAATACTTATTTTTTAAAATTCCCATTGTTATTAACTGTTTGTGAATTTTCATTATATATCTTTCCCCCAAGTATAATGCATGCAAGATGGAATATAATAAATTCAGATGAATGTAACTTTCTACAGGCTTACATTTTATTTTTTATGAAAATAACTTAGAATATATAAAATAAAAATAATTAATTCAATTGTGAACTTATAAAAAAACATGTGTATATGTGTGTGTTTATTTAGTAATATGATTAGGAAAGCTATTAAATACTGGATATTTTTATAATAACTATCATGAAATTAACCTAATTGAATATATTTTTCCAGAAATTAAAAATAAAATCTATAAAACAGAATTAGGAAACTACTAAAACATATATGCATCTCTATTTACCTCTGTATACATTTCCTCTCAATTATTAATTGCTATACAAGTAATGTATTTTAGCTACATATAGATATATAGGTAGATATGCACACCCATACATAAGTATATAAATGGTGTGTGTATCTAATGAAGACACAAATACCATGTTTATCTGTAATTTGACTGTCCTGTTTCTGGTTAGAATTCTTTTCTTTCTTAAATGGATAATGTCTGGAATTGATTAATGCTGAATGTATAATGCTTTAGGTGGTCCAGTGGGTAAGGACACCGCCTTGCAGTGCAAGGGGCACTGGTTCGATCCCTGGCCTGGGAAGATCCCACGTGCCACGGAGCGGCTGGACTGTTGTGCCCAATTACCGAGCCGGAGCTCTGGAGCGCATGCGCCCAGAGCCAGTTCTCTGAGACAACAGAGGCCACTGCGATGGGAGGCCCACACGGGCCAAAGAACAAAGATGGATGAAAAATTGACAAATGAAAGACCAACAGAAGTGGCATGCCCCCCCAGCTCTCTCCCAAAAAGTACCATAAAATCTAGCAATCCCATTCCTAAGGCATGTGCTTGGAAAAAACAAAAACAAACAAACAGAAAAAAACAATCATAAAAGTTTGATACAGTGAATACGCTTGATAGAAACAGTAATTTCCTCCGTTTTCTACATTTTAAGTCTCCATTAATTCTTTAAGATTTAGTACTAGTTTCTCGGTCCTAAAAGTGATTCATTTTCTTATTTCATTGGCTCCAAAAATACTTATTTTTTAAAATTCCCATTGTTATTAACTGTTTGTGAATTTTCATTATATATCTTTCCCCCAAGTATAATGCATGCAAGATGGAATATAATAAATTCAGATGAATGTAACTTTCTACAGGCTTACATTTTATTTTTTATGAAAATAACTTAGAATATATAAAATAAAAATAATTAATTCAATTGTGAACTTATAAAAAAACATGTGTATATGTGTGTGTTTATTTAGTAATATGATTAGGAAAGCTATTAAATACTGGATATTTTTATAATAACTATCATGAAATTAACCTAATTGAATATATTTTTCCAGAAATTAAAAATAAAATCTATAAAACAGAATTAGGAAACTACTAAAACATATATGCATCTCTATTTACCTCTGTATACATTTCCTCTCAATTATTAATTGCTATACAAGTAATGTATTTTAGCTACATATAGATATATAGGTAGATATGCACACCCATACATAAGTATATAAATGGTGTGTGTATCTAATGAAGACACAAATACCATGTTTATCTGTAATTTGACTGTCCTGTTTCTGGTTAGAATTCTTTTCTTTTTCTTAAATGGATAATGTCTGGAATTGATTAATGCTGAATGTATAATGCTTATTAAATCCTTCTAGAAAGGTAAATGGTTTTCCTAAATGATTTCATTGGGAAGATAAGTATATACTTATATAGAGAATAAGTATTTCTCTTTTTTTCTGAGAATTCCTATGCTATGAGCCACTATGCTGAGTGAGCCATTACATGAATCTTGGCCATTTTTATCCTTTATGATTTTTCACTTTGTTACTCTTTCAAAGTTTGAATTTTGTATAAATGGATATTTAAAAATACACTTATGTATATATCTTTAAAATGGAAGAATGGGTATTTCTGATAGCTGATGTAAATCACTGAGACTACATTTAAATAACCACAAAATCCTGGCTCTTTAAAAGGTAGGTAATCATTCCTGAAAGTATGATTTTTCATTTTGATTCAATACAGCATTCCTTCCCATAAAAGACAACACTTCAGATCTTCTGATGGATTTGTAAGATTATAGATAATTGTATTATATGAATAAAGGTATGTAGTAAACATGGACTATATTTCATTATACTGTATAAGTGATTTTAAATAGATATGTATCTTTTATAGAATTTAATTATATTATATATATACTAGTCAAAATCGTAAGTGCTTATGAATTATTCAGTAATAGAAATTGCATAATGTTTTTGAACACCAAAAGAGAATTTCCCTGTGGTTACTTAAATCCAAAATGATGAAACTGATTTCCTTCTAACTTCCTGACTTCATTCTAGGTTAAGAATGAGCATGATGAAGTTTATCTCCAACGGTACTCAGTGGAAAAGCTATAAGCCATGGAAAATGGAGTTGACATTCAAAATACCATCTTAGAAAGCATAATAAAAATAGGTTTTCAGTCTACCCCAAACATAAACAGTAATGCCATAAAATATGAATTATTGGGAGTATGATATTGCCATTTTTAATTTTTATAGTGGAGTTCTTCACAAATCTTCCTCTATGCTAGAAAATAACTTTATATCCTGTTAAAGCCATCCATTTCTTTCAGTGGACCTAGAAACGTGGATGAAGTCTCAAAATACATGAATGAAAATATGTGGTGATTTTGAAGATTGGAACACATTATTGCAAATTATATTACCAAAAAGATTTTTAATGACAGATAATTAGAAACAATTTCCACATAAATCTCATCTGCAGGCCATACCCCTGTATGTAGGCAAAATAGTATGTTAATCAATTCTAAAAATTTGTGTGCAATGCAAGAGACCCCAGTTTGGTTCCTAGGTCTGGAAGTTCTCCTGGAGGAGGGCATGGCAACCCACTCCAATCTTCTTGCCTAGAGAACCCCCATGTACAGAGGAGCTGGGTGGGCTACAGTCCATGGGTTACAAAGAGTCAGACAGACAATTTAGAGAACCAAATTATAGAATGTTTGCATTTTTTACTAGCAATGAGTCAGTCTAGCACATGTTTGAAACGTGAGACCATGGAGCAGATTGCCTATTAATAAAATAGAACAGATATACCACACTTTCAATTTCCTCAGCTATTGAACTGCTTCCTCTTAATGATGGCAAAGCTTTATGCAAATTGAGAATGTAACAATCTACTTTCTAGATGTTCTTTCCCCAGGGCAAATCTGAGAATGGGATTTCATTTGGATTTCACAGCAAATTCTGAGATATGTAGGAAATGACTTGGTTTAGGTACAAAGAAGTTAATTGCATCTGTCTTGTCTTGAATTCTAGGTGCATTATGAATAGCTCTAATTTTACTAATTGTGTACAATAAATTAAAGTTTCTGGATTAACATTGCCTTAACCATTATGCCTTTTGCTCTGGGTGCATGGAAAGAAAATGCAGTAGTAACAGACTTAGATCAATTAATTTGATCTCATTTATCATGAACTCATTTATCATGCATCTTAATGTGCAAAACAGGACATTTCCTGTCACATCAGGAGTTTCAGAGCCCCACAGGGACTTTCTAGGTAGTTTTCTTCCTTATTTCTATGTGTACATGCTCAGTCTTGTCCAGATGTTTGTGACATCACGGACTTCAACCCACCAGACTCCAGACTCCTCTGTCCATTTCTGCTTTTTAAATAAAATTGTCTATACCACTTTTTTTTTTTAGATTCCACATATAAAGGTTTATAGACAATATTTATTTTTCTCTTTCTGATTTACTTCACTCTCTATGACAATTTCTAGGTCCATCCATGACCGTACAAATGACTCAGTTTCGTTTCTCTTTATGACTGAGTAATATTACATTGTATATATGTACCACATCTTCTTTATCCATCCCTCTTTTGATGGACATGCAGGTTGTTTCCATGACTTGGCTATTATAAATAGTCCTGCCATGAACAGCGGGCGCTCATGGGTCTTTATGATGGGCCACACGGTGATTCTAGTTTCAGTTCTTTAAGGGAAACACCATACCTTTATCACAAGAGCTTTCATCAGAAAGAAGCAAGAGGGTCAGTAGTGAAGAAAAATATCCCAATGGAGGCTGAGGTGGTAATGATGCAGACATAACCTGAGGAATGCTGTGCCTCAGAAGAAACATCTCTCTGCTGACAGCCTGGAAAATATTTATCCCAATGGAGGCTTTGATGCAGACATACCACACTTTCAATTTCCTCAGCTATTGAACTGCTTCCTCTTAATGATGGCAAAGCTTTATGCAAATTGAGAATGTAACAATCTACTTTCTAGATGTTCTTTCCCCAGGGCAAATCTGAGAATGGGATTTCATTTGGATTTCACAGCAAATTCTGAGATATGTAGGAAATGACTTGGTTTAGGTACAAAGAAGTTAATTGCATCTGTCTTGTCTTGAATTCTAGGTGCATTATGAATAGCTCTAATTTTACTAATTGTGTACAATAAATTAAAGTTTCTGGATTAACATTGCCTTAACCATTATGCCTTTTGCTCTGGGTGCATGGAAAGAAAATGCAGTAGTAACAGACTTAGATCAATTAATTTGATCTCATTTATCATGAACTCATTTATCATGCATCTTAATGTGCAAAACAGGACATTTCCTGTCACATCAGGAGTTTCAGAGCCCCACAGGGACTTTCTAGGTAGTTTTCTTCCTTATTTCTATGTGTACATGCTCAGTCTTGTCCAGATGTTTGTGACATCACGGACTTCAACCCACCAGACTCCAGACTCCTCTGTCCATTTCTGCTTTTTAAATAAAATTGTCTATACCACTTTTTTTTTTTAGATTCCACATATAAAGGTTTATAGACAATATTTATTTTTCTCTTTCTGATTTACTTCACTCTCTATGACAATTTCTAGGTCCATCCATGACCGTACAAATGACTCAGTTTCGTTTCTCTTTATGACTGAGTAATATTACATTGTATATATGTACCACATCTTCTTTATCCATCCCTCTTTTGATGGACATGCAGGTTGTTTCCATGACTTGGCTATTATAAATAGTCCTGCCATGAACAGCGGGCGCTCATGGGTCTTTATGATGGGCCACACGGTGATTCTAGTTTCAGTTCTTTAAGGGAAACACCATACCTTTATCACAAGAGCTTTCATCAGAAAGAAGCAAGAGGGTCAGTAGTGAAGAAAAATATCCCAATGGAGGCTGAGGTGGTAATGATGCAGACATAACCTGAGGAATGCTGTGCCTCCAGAAGAAACATCTCTCTGCTGACAGCCTGGTTTTATCCCTGGTAAAGCTATTTCAGACTTCTGGCTGCTAGACTGTAGGAGAGTCCATATGCTTTGTCTCAAAACCCTGCATTTGTGGTAATTTGTTGCAACAGAAGTAGGAAAGTAATACATTAGTGTATTTCACAGTCAGGTGTGATCTGTGATTTGTGTTAGTCCGCTTCACAGTGTAGTCCTCTGTTTATCATTCATTATGTTTCCACAAAAGGCCATAGAAATTACTCACCAAAGAGAATTGCTTGGTATCTTATGGTGTCCCAACATTATATCACTTTTAATATACAGTATCAAGTATGTTATGCATGGGAATGCATGTGTGTTTGTGTGTGTATGTGTTTGCTTCATTTTGAAAAATAACCAGTGTCTCATTGTGGTGTGGGTGTGATTCGAGTAATTTTATCATTTTTTTCTTATTTCTAGTGTGACTTTTTTTTGTTTTCACAGTTATTGTTTTCTTTTTTATAATAACACATTCCTCAGGCTACTATTTCACAAGCAATTACTGTTCTCTGTTCTGAACCTAATATAAGCTGGTTAAAAGTTAAAGGCAAGAAAACACCAAAAATTTCACGTTTCTAGAATGGATTAAATTAACTACATATATAGAGTTTTATATAAAGAGGAAATTAATTTTCTGTGTTTATTACATTTTCACATCAAAAATGACCTAAAACTACCTTTTGGAGAAGAACTTTTCAATCTGTCCTGTTTTGACACATGGCTCTTCAAATTATTTTTGTATCCAAATCCTCCATAATGTGTGAACTGGTACTTATAAAATTATACTCATTAAAGTGAAAATAGTTGCTGGACATTTGAATTCTAAATAAATGGTTTTGTGCTTCCCAGGTAGCACTAGTGGTGAAGAGCCCACCTGTCAAAGCAGGAGACATAAGAGACTGAAGTTCAATCCCTGGCTTGAGAAGATCTGGAGGAGGGCACATCAAGTCACTCTAGTGTAGCTGCCTGGAGAATCACATGAATAGAGGAACCTGGAGGGCTATGAGCCATAAATGTGCAGAGTTGGACACAATTAAAGTGACTTAGCACAAATGGTTTTAAATGGTTAGATAATACAGATATCATAGGAAAATTTGCAGCTTTTAAAATTTAAAATTTTTCCGGTAGTGAACTTTATTAGGCCACAATGTAACAGCCTCAGATTTACATACAAATGGTTGTTCATGGATCTTTCTAGACGCAAACTACACAGCCTTATCATTCTTACTTTATTTGAAACAACTGAAATTGTTTCAAAATTTAAAATTTCTGAAATATTTGCATTTTTTAGAGAGATGTACATCCTTCTCCATCCTTGAGAAAAATAGCAAATCCTATTTTTACTTTATTCCATGTCTGGATGTCTGAGGTAATTTTGCTTCAATGCCACTTTGAAAGTAAGAGGTCTTTTCATTCCCCTCTATCAGCTGGAAGCAATGAGGCATCACAATTCTCTGCCCATCCTAGTTTCATTTGTTTTTGGGTCTAGTGTGATTTTTCGAGTAATTTTATCATTTTTTCTTATTTCTAGTGTGACTTTTTTTTGTTTTCACAGTTATTGTTTTCTTTTTTATAATAACACATTCCTCAGGCTACTATTTCACAAGCAATTACTGTTCTCTGTTCTGAACCTAATATAAGCTGGTTAAAAGTTAAAGGCAAGAAAACACCAAAAATTTCACGTTTCTAGAATGGATTAAATTAACTACATATATAGAGTTTTATATAAAGAGGAAATTAATTTTCTGTGTTTATTACATTTTCACATAAAAAATGACCTAAAACTACCTTTTGGAGAAGAACTTTTCAATCTGTCCTGTTTTGACACATGTGCTCTTCAAATTATTTTTGTATCCAAATCCTCCATAATGTGTGAACTGGTACTTATAAAATTATACTCATTAAAGTGAAAATAGTTGCTGGACATTTGAATTCTAAATAAATGGTTTTGTGCTTCCCAGGTAGCACTAGTGGTGAAGAGCCCACCTGTCAAAGCAGGAGACATAAGAGACTGAAGTTCAATCCCTGGCTTGAGAAGATCTGGAGGAGGGCACATCAAGTCACTCTAGTGTAGCTGCCTGGAGAATCACATGAATAGAGGAACCTGGAGGGCTATGAGCCATAAATGTGCAGAGTTGGACACAATTAAAGTGACTTAGCACAAATGGTTTTAAATGGTTAGATAATACAGATATCATAGGAAAATTTGCAGCTTTTAAAATTTAAAATTTTTCCGGTAGTGAACTTTATTAGGCCACAATGTAACAGCCTCAGATTTACATACAAATGGTTGTTCATGGATCTTTCTAGACGCAAACTACACAGCCTTATCATTCTTACTTTATTTGAAACAACTGAAATTGTTTCAAAATTTAAAATTTCTGAAATATTTGCATTTTTTAGAGAGATGTACATCCTTCTCCATCCTTGAGAAAAATAGCAAATCCTATTTTTACTTTATTCCATGTCTGGATGTCTGAGGTAATTTTGCTTCAATGCCACTTTGAAAGTAAGAGGTCTTTTCATTCCCCTCTATCAGCTGGAAGCAATGAGGCATCACAATTCTCTGCCCATCCTATTAAAAGATTTGCAACGGAAGCAAAAGAACTTCAAGGCCTTTTTTAGATCTTGGAGAATTTTACAACAGTATCACCAGCAAAACCCCACAGAAAACAGCACACAGAGCAAAACATACTTTTTGATGTGATAGGAAATTTGGTGTGTTTATCTAACTCTTTATACTGATATAGCATTTTTCTCAAGCTACAACACAATGCATAAATTCTCTTTTACTCATGTCTAAATTAAGAGAAAATCTATAAAAGGTGAACATTAAGAGAACCAATGAATACTTTAACAATTCAAGAATATGTAATTTGAAATGAGCATAAATTCCTTTGAAATTCTAATCCATATATGTACTGATAGCATAATTTATTATCATCAAAATATAAGCCTAGTGGGGGAGGATAAAGATTATAAACTCTATCAATTAGTCTGTTCTAAATGACAGAGTTAGAAATTGATAATTTCTCATATTTACATTCAAACAAATCAACCAATCTTTGTGAAGCTTTAGCTTAATATAATTATGGAAAATATCTTGGATTGGCTCTGCATAGATTTCAAAATGTCACTACTAAAGAAGGAATAGGGATCAAATAATAAATTATGTTGCTCCATATGAACTAAGATATTTTCAAGTTGATTTTTCCCTCCTATTACTGAGAAGAATAGAGACAGCTCTACTTTCTCACCAGCCAAAATTTAGTATTCATTGGGATGGTATTAAATCTGATCCATGGTTATAAGTATTCTCCCTTGAGAACTAAGTCTAAATCTAAGGGCTATCAGTCCAGATTATAAACAGAGAACTTCAAAAGATTAGTTTTTAAAATTTCTGAAATATTTGCATTTTTAGAGAGATGTACATCCTTCTCCATCCTTGAGAAAAATAGCAAATCCTATTTTTACTTTATTCCATGTCTGGATGTCTGAGGTAATTTTGCTTCAATGCCACTTTGAAAGTAAGAGGTCTTTTCATTCCCCTCTATCAGCTGGAAGCAATGAGGCATCACAATTCTCTGCCCATCCTATTAAAAGATTTGCAACGGAAGCAAAAGAACTTCAAGGCCTTTTTTAGATCTTGGAGAATTTTACAACAGTATCACCAGCAAAACCCCACAGAAAACAGCACACAGAGCAAAACATACTTTTTGATGTGATAGGAAATTTGGTGTGTTTATCTAACTCTTTATACTGATATAGCATTTTTCTCAAGCTACAACACAATGCATAAATTCTCTTTTACTCATGTCTAAATTAAGAGAAAATCTATAAAAGGTGAACATTAAGAGAACCAATGAATACTTTAACAATTCAAGAATATGTAATTTGAAATGAGCATAAATTCCTTTGAAATTCTAATCCATATATGTACTGATAGCATAATTTATTATCATCAAAATATAAGCCTAGTGGGGGAGGATAAAGATTATAAACTCTATCAATTAGTCTGTTCTAAATGACAGAGTTAGAAATTGATAATTTCTCATATTTACATTCAAACAAATCAACCAATCTTTGTGAAGCTTTAGCTTAATATAATTATGGAAAATATCTTGGATTGGCTCTGCATAGATTTCAAAATGTCACTACTAAAGAAGGAATAGGGATCAAATAATAAATTATGTTGCTCCATATGAACTAAGATATTTTCAAGTTGATTTTTCCCTCCTATTACTGAGAAGAATAGAGACAGCTCTACTTTCTCACCAGCCAAAATTTAGTATTCATTGGGATGGTATTAAATCTGATCCATGGTTATAAGTATTCTCCCTTGAGAACTAAGTCTAAATCTAAGGGCTATCAGTCCAGATTATAAACAGAGTATTTCAAAAGATTTGTTTTTATAATGTTCATGTTTAGAGATTAATTGAGTAGATCTATGAGATGATTCCTAGTATCAATATATTTTGTTCATGCATGATTCTAATACAAAAACAGTTTTGAAAACCACTGTACTGAACCAATCATATTACTTTTGTCAAGGTGAATTGTTTAGCATGTATCCTTCTAAACAGATCAATGGATTATACGTACAATTCAGTCTGCAAGTTTATTTATTTATTTATTCTTGGCTCTTCTGGGTTTTTTTTTTTTGTACTGCTGCCACAGGCTTTTCTCTAGTTGCAGGGAGTAGGGGCTACTCTCTAGTTGAGGTAAGCAGGCTTCTTGTTGAGTTGTCTTCTCTTGCTGTGGAACTCGAGCTCTAGGGCACACAGGCTTAAATATTTGTGGCACACGGATCCCATAGTTGCAGCTATGAGGCTCTAAAACACAGGCTCAATAGTTGTGGCTCACGTGCTTAGCCCTCCACAGCATGTGGGATCTTTTTGGGTCAGGAGTTGAACCTGTGTGTCCTGCATGGGCAGGAAAACTCTACCACTGAGCTAACCGGGAAGTCCAGTCTGCAAGTTTTGATACAAGAATAAAGATCAACATGGATATCAGAACATTATCTGGAAAATCTGGGGCGCAAATGGTCTTCCTCTTGAAAGTTTGGTATATAAATAAGTCGCATGAAATTGCTTCAGCTAGAAAATGAAGCTACCACAATGACTGAAGGAATTCCAAGTGAATCACAGAAATGCTGGTTTAGTCTTATTATACCTCACGTGCAATATGTTCAACCTAATTATTTGTATTAAAGGCAATAACAAAAATTGTTTTCATTTTTTACTGAATTTGAATTTTTACTGAATTTGAATTAATATTCTCTTATATGAAACTTAAATTCCCTGACTGATATAAAAATAAAGGCCTTTGGAGTCTTGCTTTGTCATTTAATATTAGTTTAAAGTATTTTTTGCTCTTAAACATTATGCTAATTCTTAATTTTAAACTTTATCATGTTTTTTCAAAACAATTGCTAAACTTAATCTAGTCAGAAAATGAAACTATGGAAACATAGAGAAAAAAAACTATGTGGTAGTCTGACAATATATAAACAGTAACACAAAAATCTATATATATTTTTCAAAATATAATCTCTTATTTTTGGATACAGTATACTACGATTTCACTGAGAATACAAATTAGAGCTTTTATTTGTGAAAATTATTATTTATTTCTTGTGGTAAATGTATCTTGCTGAAGATCATTTAGCTTGAAATGAAAGTTATTAATTTCTAAGATTAAAATGAGACTGAATCACCATGCATTACGAATTGTAGTATATGGCTAAATCAACATCTTTAAATGATTTTATGAGCAAAATAGACATAATATAATTTAGAAACTAAAAATTACAACAATAATAATTGAGAAGAGTACAATAAAATTATTTTGAAAGGGGAAAAAGCTGAAAGATTTAAATGTAGGACAATAGTATTAAAAATATCCTGCTAAATGAAAATTTTAAATGTTCGATTAATCACAAAAACATGAAAACAATTTTTAACTCTTTTTGCAGAGATTGTGCTGCATAAAACTACCAAAATAGTGTTTAACAATTTCTGAGAATACAAACAACACTTCATTAATATTTTTGTTTTAATACATGTGTTATATCTATAAAAACAACATGAAATAAAATATTTAGAGAATAAATGTCAACAGTTTAGTTACACTTTCCATTTCAATTCATCTAAAATAAAACACATATGTTGACTTTGATATACCCTGTACCACTTTATTTTTTGAATTAAATACACATATGCAATATTGTAGAAGAACGTTAAGACATTAATGTTATAGACCATCACACAAAGAAAAATAACTGATAGAATTATATATATTTTAGGAATTAACTATTATTCAGTCTATAACTTCGAGGAAATAGAGTATTATAATCACAGTAAAGACATTCTTGTGTCATTGGCTAGGGCTATGTTAAACCTGGTAAAAATAAACTGATATGGTTTGTAAGTGATATAACACTAATAGAAGAGAACACATCCACAGGAGCTATAACTCCTAAGATGCAACACTGGTAAAGAGTACCCATATATCCTATGAACCGTGGCTACTCCAATCAAAAGAGTAACAGCCAGGGTCTAAGGTGTCGTGGTTGTAAAGGTGCTCAGCAGTCTTACGAACCACATCCATTTGTTGTTGGGAACATGTATCAATACTTGCTTTATGGGATTTATGAGCATGTAAATAGAAAGACATTAGAGTATAGTAATGCAGAACAATTGCAATAACAGTGATATCTTTAATATTAATGCAGAAACCTCTTGTCTACTTATAAAGATAATGCATATTTTGATATAATCTTGCTGAAGATCATTTAGCTTGAAATGAAAGTTATTAATTTCTAAGATTAAAATGAGACTGAATCACCATGCATTACGAATTGTAGTATATGGCTAAATCAACATCTTTAAATGATTTTATGAGCAAAATAGACATAATATAATTTAGAAACTAAAAATTACAACAATAATAATTGAGAAGAGTACAATAAAATTATTTTGAAAGGGGAAAAAGCTGAAAGATTTAAATGTAGGACAATAGTATTAAAAATATCCTGCTAAATGAAAATTTTAAATGTTCGATTAATCACAAAAACATGAAAACAATTTTAACTCTTTTGCAGAGATTGTGCTGCATAAAACTACCAAAATAGTGTTTAACAATTTCTGAGAATACAAACAACACTTCATTAATATTTTTGTTTTAATACATGTGTTATATCTATAAAAACAACATGAAATAAAATATTTAGAGAATAAATGTCAACAGTTTAGTTACACTTTCCATTTCAATTCATCTAAAATAAAACACATATGTTGACTTTGATATACCCTGTACCACTTTATTTTTTGAATTAAATACACATATGCAATATTGTAGAAGAACGTTAAGACATTAATGTTATAGACCATCACACAAAGAAAAATAACTGATAGAATTATATATATTTTAGGAATTAACTATTATTCAGTCTATAACTTCGAGGAAATAGAGTATTATAATCACAGTAAAGACATTCTTGTGTCATTGGCTAGGGCTATGTTAAACCTGGTAAAAATAAACTGATATGGTTTGTAAGTGATATAACACTAATAGAAGAGAACACATCCACAGGAGCTATAACTCCTAAGATGCAACACTGGTAAAGAGTACCCATATATCCTATGAACCGTGGCTACTCCAATCAAAAGAGTAACAGCCAGGGTCTAAGGTGTCGTGGTTGTAAAGGTGCTCAGCAGTCTTACGAACCACATCCATTTGTTGTTGGGAACATGTATCAATACTTGCTTTATGGGATTTATGAGCATGTAAATAGAAAGACATTAGAGTATAGTAATGCAGAACAATTGCAATAACAGTGATATCTTTAATATTAATGCAGAAACCTCTTGTCTACTTATAAAGATAATGCATATTTTGTTATGGAATATAATAATAGATATTAACACATAACATAATATAGGTAATAATACATACACATTTTGCATTTTTCCAAAAAAGGTAATGATGAGAAATATTAAATGAGAGTTTTAGCTCAAAAAGTAAGTATGAATAGCAAAGTAAATCAAATAGAAAATAAAATGTAAAATAAAGGAGAAGCAAATAATTGTTATCAGTTCAAAGCTGTTTCATTGAAAAAGATGAGGAATAGAGAATCTCCTCAAGGGAAGGGAAAAATAATGTGCAATTCTGAATGCCAAAATACAAATAATAACTGGATACAGTTACATTATTTTTCATTTAAAGGTGGTAAGATCTTCATGCCAATAAATTTAAAAACAATGTTTTGAAATTATACTCTATAAAAGATGCAGATCACACAGAGAAAATAATTGTTTTTCATAATGTTGTTATAATTTGAAAGGCATTAAAAATTCCATAGGCATCTGTTAAATATAAGACAAATATCTGAAATAAAATACAGTGCATTAAGCTTGACTATTTACTCAAATCACTGGTGATTAAGGAGATTTTTAAGCTTTTTATTGACAAATTGGAATTGAGTAAATTCTGATAGATTGTCCTTACTAGAGAATAATTTAAATGATCTTAATTTTAATAGAGCAATAAGAAAATGTGGTTATATAAACTGTGTATTATCATATTAATTGATTTTTAATACAATTATTTAGTTCCCAATTTTATTCAAGGTATTTTTAACTCATACTTTTACTATCTCTTTTTCCTAAAATTTTGATGTAACACACACAGACATGTAGTATGAAGAAAAATAGAAATCAAAAACCTAGAATTGAAGCGAAAAAACATATCAGAGCTTTAGAAGCAATTTTGAAATGACAATTGTGTAAAGAAGTGAGAGAAATATCAGCTAGTGTAAATCAGTCCCAATCATAACACAAATTAAAGAAACTTGTACCGAGTACATAGATATTTGCTTTTCAATATGGACATTACTCTCAAAAAAATAACTTAACAGTTTTTAGAAAACATCAAATAATATGTGAAATAGCAATATTTAACTCATTTCTGTAAGCCTAGATGGATATAAAATTTAGCATATTTGTCATGAAAGATAAAATTCTTCGTTTAGAGCACCTCATTAGTTAGACTATCTAAATGCATATGATTATCAATAGTCATAGAGGTATTAACAGTGATATACCCCTAGTATGGCATATTAAAAATAGATATATTATAAATTAATATATTGTTTAAATATTGAAAATATATTAATATATATATTCATTTACTATGATTGTCATAGCAAAGTATCACAGATTGGGTGGCTTACAAAACAGAAATTTAGGGGCTTTCCTGGTGGTCCAGTGGGTAAAAGTTCGCCTTGCAGAGCAAAGGGCACCGGTTGTATCCCTGGCCCGGGAAGATCCTATGTGCCGCAAAACGGCTGGACCACTCAATTGGGAGCCAGCACTCTGGAGTACATGTGCCCAGAGCCGGTGCTCTGCAACAATAGAGGTCCCTGCAATGGGAGGTCCACACAGGCCACAGAATAAAGATGGTTGAAAATAAATCAATAAATAAACCAATAAAAGAGGCCAAAATTAAATTTAAAAAGAATGTTAAAAAATAACAACGAGGGCTTCCCTGATGGTCCAGTGGGTAAGGACACCGCCTTGGCGTGCAAGAGGCGCCAGTTCGATCCCTGGCCTGGGAAGATCCCACGTGCCACGGAGCGGCTG
The DNA here is from genome assembly GCA_022376925.1 of Tragulus kanchil. Lineage (NCBI taxonomy): Eukaryota > Metazoa > Chordata > Mammalia > Artiodactyla > Tragulidae > Tragulus > Tragulus kanchil. Next base: position 139,233,457 of record JAIOJX010000004.1, read on the forward strand.
GACCGATGTGTCCAATTATCGAGCCGGAGCTCTGGAGCGCATGAGCCCAGAGCTGGTGCTCTGCGACAACAGAGGCCACTGCATGGGAGGCCCACACAGACCAAAGAACAAAGATGGATGAAAAATAGATAAATGAAAGACCAATAGAAGTGGCCCGCCTGCCCCACTCCCTCTTCAACCCGCTCTCCACTCCCCCCGCCCAAAAAAAAACAGCAATAGAAAATTACCTTCACAAAGCTGTAGAGGAAAAAAAATCACACATCAAGATATTAGGTGAGTTGGTTTCTTCACAGACCTCTCTCCCTGGTTTATAAATAGTTCTTTTCTTACATTCTCTTTTAGCGGTTTTTCCTCTGTATGTGCTTGAGTCCAAATTTTTATAAGGGCTAACCTTAAAGATATCATTTTAACTTAATTACCACTTTTTAAGTTTCAGTTTCTAAATGCACTCACATTCTGAAGCACAAGGAGTTAATACATCAACATATGAAGTTTGGTGAGATACAATTCAAAGACAATGTTTTAATATGAAACAATCTCTGTCAAATATCATGCACATAAAAAGCAAGTTAGCAAAACTGCACACAAGTACATTGAATGGATTAAATAAACTCACTTTGAGTGATAGCAAAAGGGATTTAATGATTATGGTAGCATTGTTTTAGACATGTATTTTATGGCATATTAAAATAGATATATTATAAATTAATATATTGTTTAAATATTGAAAATATATTAATATATATATTCATTTACTATGATTGTCATAGCAAAGTATCACAGATTGGGTGGCTTACAAAACAGAAATTTAGGGGCTTTCCTGGTGGTCCAGTGGGTAAAAGTTCGCCTTGCGAGCAAAGGGCACCGGTTGTATCCCTGGCCCGAAGATCCTATGTGCCGCAAAACGGCTGGACCACTCAATTGGGAGCCAGCACTCTGGAGTACATGTGCCCAGAGCCGGTGCTCTGCAACAATAGAGGTCCCTGCAATGGGAGGTCCACACAGGCCACAGAATAAAGATGGTTGAAAATAAATCAATAAATAAACCAATAAAAGAGGCCAAAATTAAATTTAAAAAGAATGTTAAAAAATAACAACGAGGGCTTCCCTGATGGTCCAGTGGGTAAGGACACCGCCTTGGCGTGCAAGAGGCGCCAGTTCGATCCCTGGCCTGGGAAGATCCCACGTGCCACGGAGCGGCTGGACCGATGTGTCCAATTATCGAGCCGGAGCTCTGGAGCGCATGAGCCCAGAGCTGGTGCTCTGCGACAACAGAGGCCACTGCATGGGAGGCCCACACAGACCAAAGAACAAAGATGGATGAAAAATAGATAAATGAAAGACCAATAGAAGTGGCCCGCCTGCCCCACTCCCTCTTCAACCCGCTCTCCACTCCCCCCGCCCAAAAAAAAACAGCAATAGAAAATTACCTTCACAAAGCTGTAGAGGATAAAAAGTCACAGATCAAGATATTAGGTGAGTTGGTTTCTTCACAGACCTCTCTCCCTGGTTTATAAATAGTTCTTTTCTTACATTCTCTTTTAGCGGTTTTTCCTCTGTATGTGCTTGAGTCCAAATTTTTATAAGGGCTAACCTTAAAGATATCATTTTAACTTAATTACCACTTTTTAAGTTTCAGTTTCTAAATGCACTCACATTCTGAAGCACAAGGAGTTAATACATCAACATATGAAGTTTGGTGAGATACAATTCAAAGACAATGTTTTAATATGAAACAATCTCTGTCAAATATCATGCACATAAAAAGCAAGTTAGCAAAACTGCACACAAGTACATTGAATGGATTAAATAAACTCACTTTGAGTGATAGCAAAAGGGATTTAATGATTATGGTAGCATTTTAGTTTTATGACATGTATTTTATGTATAATTGAAATTATAACAGATTATAAATCATAGTTTCTGAAATTATTAAAACAGAAAATATACCAAATTTAAAAAAACCTGATGATAAGAATAAAAACAGAAATAACCTTGAAAGTCTTGTGAACATATTATTAGCATCAAATACCGGCAAATTATTAAGAATTGAAATTGGTGGCAAATTATTAATTATTATAAATAAAAATTAATGACAGTAATACAAATAGAAACAAACTCCAAAATCCAGTGGAAATATTACTGGCATCAAGTATAAGCAAATTATTCATAATTAAAATTGGTGGAACTTTCTTGGTGGTCCAGTGATTAAAACTCCAAGCTCTAAATGCAGGGGGCTCAGGTTTGATTCCTGGTCAGGGAAGTAGACCCCACATGCTGCAACTAAGAGCTTTCATGCCACAGCTAAAGACCCCAAATGCCACAAAGGAGGTTGAAGATTCCATGTGCCACAACGAAGACCTGGCACATCCAAATTAATAAATAAATAAATAAGTATTTTTAAAAAAAGAAATAAAATTGGTTTTAAATATAAATGGAAATATGGAATGGCCCATAACTATAAATACTGTGAAGATTAATTTAGTTTACAAACAAGTGCCAGAAAAATCCATTTTTAAGTAATAAAAAGGAATTTTTAAGGAATTCAAATTGAATTTTTTTCTCCATTCTTCTCCTATGAAAATAGAAATAATTTCAATATCCTTGGTATGACAGGCTGAATAAAGGCCCCAAAGACATCAATGACCCAAACTTGGCAATTAGCATGAGCATAAGTGTTTGCAAATGTACCTAAATTAAGGGTTTTATGATAGGGAGATTATTTTGGATTTTCTAGGTGGGCCCCAAATAATCCAGAGTCCTTTCATGAGCAAGACTCAGGGTCAATGTAACTAAGAAACAAAGAGAAAAGTTGATGTAATGACAAGCATAAAGAGAATCAAAGATGCTACATTTCTGCTGGTTTTCAGTATATAGGAGGGAGTCACAAACTATGAAACAAAGCAATCTCTGGAAGCTGGGAATGGTAAGAGTAAGAAAACAGGTTGTCCCATAAGCCCTCCAGAATGAACTAGCTCTTCCAACAACTTGGTTTTGAACAGTGAGACTGATTATGTACTTCTGGCTTCAGCACCATGCTTGAGTAAATTTGTGATGTTTTGTACTTCTGGCTTCAGCACTATGCTTGAGTAAATTTGTGATGTTTTAAGATGCTAGGTTTGTGGTAATTTGTTACAGCTACAAGAGTAAATTAATGCACTTGAGAATTGGAACATACTTTCTCAAGGTCACATGGAAATGTGGGAAGCCCTGCCCTGTGTTTAGAGACAACAGGAAAAGTCTCATTTTGAGTCTGTCATGGTACCTTCTGTGTCCTTTTCTCAAAACCAGTGGTTCTTTTTCCCATCATTCCTAGTTTGAACAAAAAAAAATCCTCGAAATGGTTGTATGTCAATACTCAGAATCTAAGCACCCATAGTTAAACTGTAGGCTATTCTTTCAGATGTTATGCTTCTGACCTTGACTGTGGGTACAAAACCTAGTACTGTGCTCAGCTCTGGATCCCTATGAACACTCAGTCTCTGGATATTTTATGCATTACCTTTTCTTCCCCTTTATCATCAACACATTAGTCTATCTCCTCTAGGATAAATAATCTGCTCTTTGAATTAGTGAATAGGGACAATCCCATCACAATCTCTTATTCTTTGGGCAAGAACATTAAAGCAAAAAATAATAATTTGTGTTAGCATATAGGAACAATTAAGACATATTCAATCCCAGAGACACTGTTTTTTTTATTCTCCGCTATCTTTATACCACTAAAGAAGGTTTCTCACTTATTTTTCTGCCAAGATATGAAGGCAAAAACTGTAATTTACGACATAGTGTATTTATTCATCTGAGATCTATTTGCTTTTTATTGGTTGTATAAAATCCTACTGGTGCAGACCTGTGGTTGAATGTAACATTATTTCACAAATTTTATTATTTTAGATAATCCTTAAGTTTAAAGGAAGTATACATGTTATTTTTTAGAGTCACACATCTCCAGAAATGCAGTGAAACATACAGTTAGCATGATTCATTTCTTATTTATCTTGCAGTAAATCAGTTTATTGATACATTTTCACTTATATCACATTCAAAAATGTTGAAAATCAGAAACTACTCTTTTTTTTTTATAAGATTAGTAGCTGTTTTAAGATTTATTTATTTATTTACTTTGGGCGGGGGTCTGGTTGGGGAGGGAGGGAAGTGGGCGGGCCACTTCTATTGGTCTTTCATTTCTCTATTTTCATTCGTCTTCGTTCTTTGGCTCCTGTGGGCCTCCTTTCGCGGTGGTGTCTGTCGTTGCAGAGCATCAGCTCTGGGCACATGCGCTCCAAAGCTCCGGCTCAGTGATTGGACACATCGGTCCAGCTGCTCCACAGCTCGTGGGATCTTCCCAGGCCAGGGCTCGAACCGGTGCCCCTTGCACTGCAAGGCGGTGTCCTTACCCACTGGACCACCAGGGGAAGCCCCAGAAACTACTCTTTAAGAAACCTTTAAATCACAACCAGTTTTTAATTAATATCTTATTTACTAAAAAATAAATTATTCATAATTCTCAGGGAATCAACATTATTTATAAATCTATTCACACCAAAATGATCTCTGCAATTTGTTCATATTATCATATGAGGGAAATAAAATAGGAATTTTACCTAAAAGCAGAGAAAAAGGGAGAAAGAAGGAAACAGAAAGAGACAGGGAGAGAAAGTCAGTGAGCAGTCTCTTTCCTCATCTTGGTGGACTCCTCTTCAACTTTTCCCAAATGTTTTTGAAGAGCACATACTTAACCTTTATCTTTTGCACATTTATAAAATGCTAATATTTCTATTTTACTTCATCTATAAAAAAATAGCAACATTTTCTGCCTTTCTTGTTCATTTTTAGTAATTTAGCTCATTCTAAGAGAAACTGTCCTTGCTGCCATATACAGTCTCTGTCTATTTCCTCAGCCCTGTCTATCCTTCAACAGACAATTGACTAGCAGCTTTAAATGGACTGTGGATTTGTCATCCCCCAATAGTCACCATCCATTCGCTTTAAATAACAGAAGCATCTCCTTGGTTTGAACTGTGCTTCTTCTTCTACAGAGATGGAATTTTCAACATACTAGATAGATTGTTCAAGTTGTATCAAAGAGAAGCAATTGATCTGTGACAAACCAAGATCCATAACAGAGTTAAGACTCACATTACCTGCCTCTAATCCAATGAGAAGGGTTGGGCTTATCTTTCATGGATGGGAACAAAGAAATCAACTGATCCATTGGAACTGAAATACTTCTGGATGTGAAAAGAGAAAAGTTGTTGACGGGAAGTGGGCGGGCCACTTCTATTGGTCTTTCATTTCTATTTTCATTCGTCTTCGTTCTTTGGCTCCTGTGGGCCTCCTTTCGGTGGTGTCTGTCGTTGCAGAGCATCAGCTCTGGGCACATGCGCCCAACGCTCCGGCTCAGTGATTGGACACATCGGTCCAGCTGCTCCACAGCTCGTGGGATCTTCCCAGGCCAGGGCTCGAACCGGTGCCCCTTGCACTGCAAGGCGGTGTCCTTACCCACTGGACCACCAGGGGAAGCCCCAGAAACTACTCTTTAAGAAACCTTTAAATCACAACCAGTTTTTAATTAATATCTTATTTACTAAAAAATAAATTATTCATAATTCTCAGGGAATCAACATTATTTATAAATCTATTCACACCAAAATGATCTCTGCAATTTGTTCATATTATCATATGAGGGAAATAAAATAGGAATTTTACCTAAAAGCAGAGAAAAAGGGAGAAAGAAGGAAACAGAAAGAGACAGGGAGAGAAAGTCAGTGAGCAGTCTCTTTCCTCATCTTGGTGGACTCCTCTTCAACTTTTCCCAAATGTTTTTGAAGAGCACATACTTAACCTTTATCTTTTGCACATTTATAAAATGCTAATATTTCTATTTTACTTCATCTATAAAAAAATAGCAACATTTTCTGCCTTTCTTGTTCATTTTTAGTAATTTAGCTCATTCTAAGAGAAACTGTCCTTGCTGCCATATACAGTCTCTGTCTATTTCCTCAGCCCTGTCTATCCTTCAACAGACAATTGACTAGCAGCTTTAAATGGACTGTGGATTTGTCATCCCCCAATAGTCACCATCCATTCGCTTTAAATAACAGAAGCATCTCCTTGGTTTGAACTGTGCTTCTTCTTCTACAGAGATGGAATTTTCAACATACTAGATAGATTGTTCAAGTTGTATCAAAGAGAAGCAATTGATCTGTGACAAACCAAGATCCATAACAGAGTTAAGACTCACATTACCTGCCTCTAATCCAATGAGAAGGGTTGGGCTTATCTTTCATGGATGGGAACAAAGAAATCAACTGATCCATGAAATGAGAAATGTAACTGAAATACTTCTGGATGTGAAAAGAGAAAAGTTGTTGACTAAATATCACGCAACTTTGAAGCACATAATAATAAAGTTCAGTGAAAATGGTGGGACATTCAAAATGCCTGAATTGGTCAAAAAAGTATGGTATAATTTTATATAAGGTGAATATAATTGAAATATCATGAAGTTTCTGAAATAAAAAGCATCTTTCACTATTTAAAAAAATTCTTTTCATACACAGCTATGTATCTACTATCTTTCTCTGGGTATAATATACCTGAACAAATTATATGTCTATGTAGCATTAGGAATATGAAAAAAATCATCCTGCAAGATTTTAAAATTTTAATTTATACAGTCATGCTTGTCTGAATTAAAATAATAACATTAAAATTAGCACTAAGAGTGTAAAGACATCTGATGCTTTCAAAGTAGCCAGACATAACTTATGAAGTTTGTTTATTCTTCAGAAAAGTCTTATGCAGTAGAAACCATTTTATCCATATTTTACAGCTGAGGAAACTAAGAACTAAAAAATTGAAATAATTGTACACACATCACTGAGCTGGTAAACTGGAAAGCATTTTCTAACACTGGAAGTCTGAATCACAGTACATGTATTTAACTCCTGTGATATATCTTACTTTAATTTGACTATATTGATTCTTGAGTTAAAATGAAAAATGAAATATTTTGTAATCTAGATCTTTGCCAATGAAAAAAAATTCAGTTTACAGGATACTGTTAGAAAAATTTATTGCACCAGCAAATTCTCATTAAATAATTGTTAAGGTAAAACAAAACAAAAGTAAATGAAAGGATAAATAACAGTGACAAGTGAAAATCAATCCTATTTCAATACATTTGATGATTATTGGACTTAAGAATCTACGTAACTTTTGGGTCAGTTTCTAGACAGCACTGAAAGTTAGAATGTCAATGCTTATTTTGGAATACATTTGGTTTCTATAATAATTCAGTGGTCATAATTCTGGAACTTCCCTAGTGGCTCAGTGGTAGAGAATCTCCTTGGTTTGAATTTTTTACAGAGATGGAATTTTCAACATACTAGATAGATTGTTCAAGTTGTATCAAAGAGAAGCAATTGATCTGTGACAAACCAAGATCCATAACAGAGTTAAGACTCACATTACCTGCCTCTAATCCAATGAGAAGGGTTGGGCTTATCTTTCATGGATGGGAACAAAGAAATCAACTGATCCATGAAATGAGAAATGTAACTGAAATACTTCTGGATGTGAAAAGAGAAAAGTTGTTGACTAAATATCACGCAACTTTGAAGCACATAATAATAAAGTTCAGTGAAAATGGTGGGACATTCAAAATGCCTGAATTGGTCAAAAAAGTATGGTATAATTTTATATAAGGTGAATATAATTGAAATATCATGAAGTTTCTGAAATAAAAAGCATCTTTCACTATTTAAAAAAATTCTTTTCATACACAGCTATGTATCTACTATCTTTCTCTGGGTATAATATACCTGAACAAATTATATGTCTATGTAGCATTAGGAATATGAAAAATCATCCTGCAAGATTTTAAAATTTTAATTTATACAGTCATGCTTGTCTGAATTAAAATAATAACATTAAAATTAGCACTAAGAGTGTAAAGACATCTGATGCTTTCAAAGTAGCCAGACATAACTTATGAAGTTTGTTTATTCTTCAGAAAAGTCTTATGCAGTAGAAACCATTTTATCCATATTTTACAGCTGAGGAAACTAAGAACTAAAAAATTGAAATAATTGTACACACATCACTGAGCTGGTAAACTGGAAAGCATTTTCTAACACTGGAAGTCTGAATCACAGTACATGTATTTAACTCCTGTGATATATCTTACTTTAATTTGACTATATTGATTCTTGAGTTAAAATGAAAAATGAAATATTTTGTAATCTATATCTTTGCCAATGAAAATTATTTCAGTTTACAGGATACTGTTAGAAATATTTATTGCACCAGCAAATTCTCATTAAATAATTGTTAAGGTAAAACAAAACAAAAGTAAATGAAAGGATAAATAACAGTGACAAGTGAAAATCAATCCTATTTCAATACATTTGATGATTATTGGACTTAAGAATCTACGTAACTTTTGGGTCAGTTTCTAGACAGCACTGAAAGTTAGAATGTCAATGCTTATTTTGGAATACATTTGGTTTCTATAATAATTCAGTGGTCATAATTCTGGAACTTCCCTAGTGGCTCAGTGGTAAAGAATCCTGCCTGCAGGAGACACAAGTTCAGTCCCTGGGTCAAGAAGATCCCCTGGAGGAAGAAACAGCAACCCATTCCAGGATTCTTGCCTAGAGAATTCTATGAACAGAGTAGCCTGGTGGGCTACAGTCCATGGTGTCACAAAGAGTCAGACACGACTGAGCACCCACTGCTGAGCATAATTCTATCCTCTACGTTTTATTCAAGGTTTTTCTAAAATTTGAAAAGGTACCGTAAATCTTCATTTCCTGTCTGAATTTGTGTAGATACCTTGCTCTACTTTTATAAGGATTATGAAATATTTTATATTAAACATTTACTTTCAAAGTATCTTTCATAAAAATATATTGATTTTGACATGTAATCATGGATCTATATAGCTATCAAATTTGATTACATTTTATATGTAATATTTTTCTATATGATATATTGAAAATTTCTACATTAAGAAATCGATATTTTTGTCACCGAGGTCCCACATATTATTGTAGTTATTACGGTATCCTCAAAATAACCACTGTTTCAGTTACTTAACACCATAGATGAGTTTTGATTTTCGCTTATTTGTAAACTCTCTATATCGTATGCTTGTATCTCTGTATACATGTAATGATATATATTGTTATTTTGTGCCTGGTTTAACAGTTAAATATTATTTTATGCATCAACAATGTTTATTTTACAGTAATAATTTTTCATTGTTTTTTATAAAATATTTTATTTTATGCATAGATCTTTGCCAATGAAAAAATTCAGTTTACAGGATACTGTTAGAAAAATTTACTGCACCAGCAAATTCTCATTCAATAATTGTTAAGGTAAAACAAAACAAAAGTAAATGAAAGGATAAATAACAGTGACAAGTGAAAATCAATCCTATTTCAATACATTTGATGATTATTGGACTTAAGAATCTACGTAACTTTTGGGTCAGTTTCTAGACAGCACTGAAAGTTAGAATGTCAATGCTTATTTTGGAATACATTTGGTTTCTATAATAATTCAGTGGTCATAATTCTGGAACTTCCCTAGTGGCTCAGTGGTAAAGAATCCTGCCTGCAGGAGACACAAGTTCAGTCCCTGGGTCAAGAAGATCCCCTGGAGGAAGAAACAGCAACCCATTCCAGGATTCTTGCCTAGAGAATTCTATGAACAGAGTAGCCTGGTGGGCTACAGTCCATGGTGTCACAAAGAGTCAGACACGACTGAGCACCCACTGCTGAGCATAATTCTATCCTCTACGTTTTATTCAAGGTTTTTCTAAAATTTGAAAAGGTACCGTAAATCTTCATTTCCTGTCTGAATTTGTGTAGATACCTTGCTCTACTTTTATAAGGATTATGAAATATTTTATATTAAACATTTACTTTCAAAGTATCTTTCATAAAAATATATTGATTTTGACATGTAATCATGGATCTATATAGCTATCAAATTTGATTACATTTTATATGTAATATTTTTCTATATGATATATTGAAAATTTCTACATTAAGAAATCGATATTTTTGTCACCGAGGTCCCACATATTATTGTAGTTATTACGGTATCCTCAAAATAACCACTGTTTCAGTTACTTAACACCATAGATGAGTTTTGATTTTCGCTTATTTGTAAACTCTCTATATACGTATGCTTGTATCTCTGTATACATGTAATGATATATATTGTTATTTTGTGCCTGGTTTAACAGTTAAATATTATTTTATGCATCAACAATGTTTATTTTACAGTAATAATTTTTCATTGTTATAAAATATTCTATTTTATAAATGCTTCATCATTTTTAACCATTTTCGAGCTTATGGCATTTGACATGTTTCTGAATTGGGAGTAATAAAAATTACTCTGTGAATATTTTGGTCATTTCTTTTGCTGAATATATGAACACATGATTTAAATTATTTCTGCTGATGTATATATACTAACTAAATTTCTAACTTGCAATCATCTTTTTTATGGTATCATTTAAAGCAAATATGTACATTTAAGCTAGACAGAGAAGCCTAGTGAGTTACAGTTCATGGAGTCACAAGAGTCAGACAGTACTTAGTGACTAAAACCACTCCTACACCAAGCTGTACCGCTTGGTGATTTGATGTATATAACATTGTGAAAGTATCAACACAATCAAGGTTAATTAACATGTAATCACCTTACACAGCTTTTGCCTATTTGTTTATTATTTGCTAAGAACACTTATGAACTACCTTCTTAGCAAATTCCAAGCACACTGCACGGTATTGTTACCTGTAAGTCACCAACATATGCATTACATAATGTGAACTTTTTCACCTTGGATATTTGAACCATTTGTGTCATATTAAAAATATATGCCCATTTTGATAGGGATAGAGTAGAACAGGTAGAGTCCTAGTGGGAGACGATAGGTAAAAGTGTGAAACCTGGGAAAGGTTGGGAGGCCAGTAAGTTGATGATAACTCAGGAGAGCTGCTTTTTGTTCAATAAAGCAAGCTTGACTGGGCATGAACGGCTGATGAAGGAGGAGCTGGCGAGGAAGGAATTAATGATGTATGTCTTACACCTGTGTCTACTTGAGGGAGGCGGTCTTTTACCATCTTACATATATGTATGTCTTACACCTGTGTCTACTTGAGGGAGGCGGTCTTTTACCATCTTACATATTGCTGCCAATTCAGTCGGGGGGAGCAGCAGAACAGAACTTTCCTGCCTGCCGGTTTTCACCACTTACAGGTACCTTACTCTAATAAATCCTTTTCTTGTCTGTCACTCTGCTTCTCACTGAATTCTTTCTGCGTTAAGGCACTTTGAACCTGAGCCTCAGTGGGTCCAGACGTTGGATTAAGTCCCAGCCGCTTGGGTTCGAATCCCAGACAGGGTTTTTGCCGGGATTGAGTCCTGACTATATGGATTCAGGTCCCAAGCAGGGTTTTGGCTGGGGTTGAGCCTTAGCCACGTGGGTTTGAGTCCCAAACCGGGTTTTGCCTAGGTTCAGGCCCCAGTCGCGTGGGTTCAAGTCCCAAACAGGGTTTTGGCAGGGTTCAAGTCCCAGCAGCGTGGGTTCAAGTCCTAAGCAAGGGATTGTGGGTTTGAGTCCCAAACATGGTTTTGGCTGGAATTTGAGCTCCAGCCACATGGGTTCAAGACCCAAGCAGGGCTCGATCAGGTTTGGGCCCTGGGTTTAAGTCTCAAATCGAGGTAAAACCCTTTCAATTTTACATTAGTTTATGAAAGGCAATATTCATGTTCCCATGCAGCTGTAAAATATTATTATCTTTATATGATTTTAACAGTAGAAAGCAATTTGTTGGTGATATCAAAGTGCACTAAGAAACATTCATTCAATCAAAATGAATCCTTTCTCACTTTCTAATTCCCTCTTTGAGTTAGGCACCATGGCACACACTGTCATTAAAATGTGTGAGGGACTTCTCTGGTGGTCCAGTATGTTACTGTAAGTGCACACTGCACGGTATTGTTACCTGTAAGTCACCAACATATGCATTACATAATGTGAACTTTTTCACCTTGGATATTTGAACCATTTGTGTCATATTAAAAATATATGCCCATTTTGATAGGGATAGAGTAGAACAGGTAGAGTCCTAGTGGGAGACGATAGGTAAAAGTGTGAAACCTGGGAAAGGTTGGGAGGCCAGTAAGTTGATGATAACTCAGGAGAGCTGCTTTTTGTTCAATAAAGCAAGCTTGACTGGGCATGAACGGCTGATGAAGGAGGAGCTGGCGAGGAAGGAATTAATGATGTATGTCTTACACCTGTGTCTACTTGAGGGAGGCGGTCTTTTACCATCTTACATATATGTATGTCTTACACCTGTGTCTACTTGAGGGAGGCGGTCTTTTACCATCTTACATATTGCTGCCAATTCAGTCGGGGGGAGCAGCAGAACAGAACTTTCCTGCCTGCCGGTTTTCACCACTTACAGGTACCTTACTCTAATAAATCCTTTTCTTGTCTGTCACTCTGCTTCTCACTGAATTCTTTCTGCGTTAAGGCACTTTGAACCTGAGCCTCAGTGGGTCCAGACGTTGGATTAAGTCCCAGCCGCTTGGGTTCGAATCCCAGACAGGGTTTTTGCCGGGATTGAGTCCTGACTATATGGATTCAGGTCCCAAGCAGGGTTTTGGCTGGGGTTGAGCCTTAGCCACGTGGGTTTGAGTCCCAAACCGGGTTTTGCCTAGGTTCAGGCCCCAGTCGCGTGGGTTCAAGTCCCAAACAGGGTTTTGGCAGGGTTCAAGTCCCAGCAGCGTGGGTTCAAGTCCTAAGCAAGGGATTGTGGGTTTGAGTCCCAAACATGGTTTTGGCTGGAATTTGAGCTCCAGCCACATGGGTTCAAGACCCAAGCAGGGCTCGATCAGGTTTGGGCCCTGGGTTTAAGTCTCAAATCGAGGTAAAACCCTTTCAATTTTACATTAGTTTATGAAAGGCAATATTCATGTTCCCATGCAGCTGTAAAATATTATTATCTTTATATGATTTTAACAGTAGAAAGCAATTTGTTGGTGATATCAAAGTGCACTAAGAAACATTCATTCAATCAAAATGAATCCTTTCTCACTTTCTAATTCCCTCTTTTGAGTTAGGCACCATGGCACACACTGTCATTAAAATGTGTGAGGGACTTCTCTGGTGGTCCAGTAATTAAAACTCTGCTCATACTTCAGGGGCATGGGTTCCATCCTTGGTGAGATAAATGAGATTTCACATGCTATGTAGCACTGCCAAATAAATGTTTAAGATGTGAGTTGATTCCTACTGTATTTTGTTCAAGAAAGTCAATAGAAAAATAAACGCAACCCATCCCTGCCTTAAAAAAACTCAGAGTAGCAAAAACTTAGTAAACGATAAAATGAGGATACAATTAAATGTAGATTTGCATCTATTATAGGTGCTATAGTGAAAATGTATGCACAGATATAAAATGCATATAAGTGATTTAGAAAAGATAGAGTTTTTCTGTTATGGAAAATCATAAATTTTCCTTTGGCGAAAGTTAACAGAGATCTCAGTGTGATACAGATAACTTGCCCAGTAGGGTCATGTAAGCTGGAAGTGGACCTTCAAAGTGGCTTAGTTTGCTAAGGATTCGCTCAGAAAGAGAATAGAGAAATGAAATATTCCAGTAGTCAGGGCATTAAATAGTTTGTTTCACTGTCCCTCTTTTAAATCAGGGTTAACTTGTCTAAATATAGGATAAAATGGTAATATTTTGTCAGTAATTACAGGAATTTTCAGAATTCATAGAATATTTGCCTACTTCACTTTAATTTATTACAGGCAATATTCATGCTCCAATGCAACTGTAAAATATAATGCTTTATATGGTTTTAATCATAGAAAGTAATTTAATAGTAGAAAAAGTAGTCTGAGACTAGTAAAAACACGGAAGTGGGTTTAAGAAGTTATACGTGGATGGTCTTTTTGAAAACTTCAGTTGCACTTGTTGATCCCTCACGGCCTGTGTGGTGAAGGCAACACCATAGTCTACATGCATCCTTGTTAGGTTGGAAGTAAAGGATGCAATTCCCTTTCTATCCAGAGGGGATATAGCAGTAGGGTTGACCAGTTGCCATATTATTCACACACTTAAGCAGGACAGAATAGTACACATTGAGTTTGAAGAAGAAAAAGGTACTCTCATAGTAAGCGAAAAACCCAGGATGGATTGTGAGGATTTTGAGTTTATATAAGGAAGTCTTGCAGGGCTTCCCAGCTAGCACTAGTGGTAAAGAACCTGCCTGCCAATGCAGGAGACATAAGAGATGTAGGCTTGATCCCCGGGTAGGAAAAATCCCTGGAGAGGGTATAACAACCCACTCCAGTATTCTTGCTTGATAAATCCCACAGACAAAGGAGCCTAGCAGGCTATAGTCCATAGGGTTGCAGAGAGTCAGACACAACTGAAGCAACGTAGCATACACGCACACTAGAAATTGTTACAAGCTAAAAGTCCATTCTTACATGCCTGTGTAGGGGTAGAAAGACTATGAATATGAGACTACTTTCTCCATCACCTATGTAAATACTTTCCAAAGGCCCTACTGTGGGAAAGGTTCTTAACAATCTGTTCTGTGAATATCAATCACTTTCTTTTATGGCTCAAGGATTTGATCAAAGGACCATTGCACAGAGTGGAGAGAATTGCTGAAAGATTGATTCTGTATGGACTAAATATTATGCACTTCCCTCCATATATGTTAACAGAGATCTCAGTGTGATACAGATAACTTGCCCAGTAGGGTCATGTAAGCTGGAAGTGGACCTTCAAAGTGGCTTAGTTTGCTAAGGATTCGCTCAGAAAGAGAATAGAGAAATGAAATATTCCAGTAGTCAGGGCATTAAATAGTTTGTTTCACTGTCCCTCTTTTAAATCAGGGTTAACTTGTCTAAATATAGGATAAAATGGTAATATTTTGTCAGTAATTACAGGAATTTTCAGAATTCATAGAATATTTGCCTACTTCACTTTAATTTATTACAGGCAATATTCATGCTCCAATGCAACTGTAAAATATAATGCTTTATATGGTTTTAATCATAGAAAGTAATTTAATAGTAGAAAAAGTAGTCTGAGACTAGAAAAAACACGGAAGTGGGTTTAAGAAGTTATACGTGGATGGTCTTTTTGAAAACTTCAGTTGCACTTGTTGATCCCTCACGGCCTGTGTGGTGAAGGCAACACCATAGTCTACATGCATCCTTGTTAGGTTGGAAGTAAAGGATGCAATTCCCTTTCTATCCAGAGGGGATATAGCAGTAGGGTTGACCAGTTGCCATATTATTCACACACTTAAGCAGGACAGAATAGTACACATTGAGTTTGAAGAAGAAAAAGGTACTCTCATAGTAAGCGAAAAACCCAGGATGGATTGTGAGGATTTTGAGTTTATATAAGGAAGTCTTGCAGGGCTTCCCAGCTAGCACTAGTGGTAAAGAACCTGCCTGCCAATGCAGGAGACATAAGAGATGTAGGCTTGATCCCTGGGTAGGGAAAAATCCCCTGGAGAGGGTATAACAACCCACTCCAGTATTCTTGCTTGATAAATCCCACAGACAAAGGAGCCTAGCAGGCTATAGTCCATAGGGTTGCAGAGAGTCAGACACAACTGAAGCAACGTAGCATACACGCACACTAGAAATTGTTACAAGCTAAAAGTCCATTCTTACATGCCTGTGTAGGGGTAGAAAGACTATGAATATGAGACTACTTTCTCCATCACCTATGTAAATACTTTCCAAAGGCCCTACTGTGGGAAAGGTTCTTAACAATCTGTTCTGTGAATATCAATCACTTTCTTTTATGGCTCAAGGATTTGATCAAAGGACCATTGCACAGAGTGGAGAGAATTGCTGAAAGATTGATTCTGTATGGACTAAATATTATGCACTTCCCTCCATAAAGTGTGGCCTAGGAATTGCCTATTTTGCACTGCACGGTGGTGTCCTTACCCAGTGGACCACCAGGGAAGCCCAGAAATTGCCTATTCTGAACACCTAACATGGAATCTACTCTATGGTACAACCATTCAAAGGAACTAATCACTTTCTTTATAGCAGGTTGATGATATTGTACTTATGGTAACACCATCTATGATATTTCACACATCAGCA
Organism: Tragulus kanchil; assembly: GCA_022376925.1. NCBI lineage: Eukaryota > Metazoa > Chordata > Mammalia > Artiodactyla > Tragulidae > Tragulus > Tragulus kanchil. Next base: position 139,249,643 of record JAIOJX010000004.1, read on the forward strand.
AGACTTGGAAGTCATAAAGAAAATGTAAAGCAAACTGTCAATTTCCATGGGTTAAATGATCACTATTTTAAGTTATACATCAGAGGCACCTGGATCTATAGAATGAAAATGATCTCTTGAAGAACTAATGATAGTGCCTCTTGGAGAGGAAGCACATTTTGAAGTTGGGGGCACTATCATAACGGGCATTTTATCCAAATCAAAACATTTCATTCCTTTCATCACCAAAACAAACTACTCATGACTTTTGGCATCTTCCTCATGACTGTGTGCCCTGCTGACTTAATAATTTTAGGACCAGAACTTGAATCTATCTATAAGGTATACCGGAAATTGCTACTTTTATATGATATCATTGTGGGTTTTTAGTAAAATCCCGATGCAAGGGAAAAAAAACAAATTTAAAATAGAAACAACCCACTAGTGGTAAAGAACCTGCCTGCCAATGCAGGAGACATAAGAGATGTAGGCTTGATCCCTGGGTAGGGAAAAATCCCCTGGAGAGGGTATAACAACCCACTCCAGTATTCTTGCTTGATAAATCCCACAGACAAAGGAGCCTAGCAGGCTATAGTCCATAGGGTTGCAGAGAGTCAGACACAACTGAAGCAACGTAGCATACACGCACACTAGAAATTGTTACAAGCTAAAAGTCCATTCTTACATGCCTGTGTAGGGGTAGAAAGACTATGAATATGAGACTACTTTCTCCATCACCTATGTAAATACTTTCCAAAGGCCCTACTGTGGGAAAGGTTCTTAACAATCTGTTCTGTGAATATCAATCACTTTCTTTTATGGCTCAAGGATTTGATCAAAGGACCATTGCACAGAGTGGAGAGAATTGCTGAAAGATTGATTCTGTATGGACTAAATATTATGCACTTCCCTCCATAAAGTGTGGCCTAGGAATTGCCTATTTTGCACTGCACGGTGGTGTCCTTACCCAGTGGACCACCAGGGAAGCCCAGAAATTGCCTATTCTGAACACCTAACATGGAATCTACTCTATGGTACAACCATTCAAAGGAACTAATCACTTTCTTTATAGCAGGTTGATGATATTGTACTTATGGTAACACCATCTATGATATTTCACACATCAGCAAGACTTGGAAGTCATAAAGAAAATGTAAAGCAAACTGTCAATTTCCATGGGTTAAATGATCACTATTTTAAGTTATACATCAGAGGCACCTGGATCTATAGAATGAAAATGATCTCTTGAAGAACTAATGATAGTGCCTCTTGGAGAGGAAGCACATTTTGAAGTTGGGGGCACTATCATAACGGGCATTTTATCCAAATCAAAACATTTCATTCCTTTCATCACCAAAACAAACTACTCATGACTTTTGGCATCTTCCTCATGACTGTGTGCCCTGCTGACTTAATAATTTTTAGGACCAGAACTTGAATCTATCTATAAGGTATACCGGAAATTGCTACTTTTATATGATATCATTGTGGGTTTTTTAGTAAAATCCCGATGCAAGGGGAAATCATTTAAAAATAAGAAACAAAAATTATTCCTCTATGCCTCACAAATCTAGAAACTTCACTAGACATACTCCAATAAAAGTAAATGAGAGGAGTCCATAGTAGGAGGCTTTATTTTGCATATAAAATGTGCAATTATGTTCCTGAAAAACTTTTAAACTGAGTGATCTGAAATAATCTCAGCTAAGGGAAGTTAAGTTAGGCTCAATTGAATTTCTACATGTATCAGTGAATTTTCACTGATTCAGAAGAATGGGTAGACATCTCTGAGAAGTTGCTGTTGCTGTTCAGTTGCTAAATCATGTCCGACTCTGTGACCTTATGAACTGCAGCAAGCCAGGCTTTCCTGTTCTTCACTATCTCCCTGAGTTTGCTTAAACTCATGTCCATTAAGTTAGTGTTGCCATTCAAATATCTTGTCCTCTGTTTACCCCTTCTCTTCCCTCAATCTTTCCCAGCATCAGGCTCTTCTAAATCAAAGTATTGGAACTTCAGCTTCCTCATCATTCCTTCAAATATATACTCAGGTTGATTTTCTGTAGGATTGATTGGTTTTCATCTTGCAGTCCAAGGGACTTTCAAGGGTTTTCTCCAGCAACGCAATTCAAAAGCATTGATTTCTCAGTGCTCAGCCTTAGTTATGGTGCAAGTCGCATTCCTACATGCTGTTCTTCAGTCACTCAGTCATGTCTGACTCTTTGTGACAACAGGTCAGCAGCATGCCAGGCCTCACTGTCTCTCACCATCTCCTGGAGTTTGCCCGAGCTCATGTCCATTGCAGCAGTGATGTCATCCAGCCATCTCATTCTCTAATGCTCTTTTGAAGTTGGGGCACTATCATAACGGGCATTTTATCCAAATCAAAACATTTCATTCCTTTCATCACCAAAACAAACTACTCATGACTTTTGGCATCTTCCTCATGACTGTGTGCCCTGCTGACTTAATAATTTTAGGACCAGAACTTGAATCTATCTATAAGGTATACCGGAAATTGCTACTTTTATATGATATCATTGTGGGTTTTTTAGTAAAATCCCGATGCAAGGGGAAATCATTTAAAAATAAGAAACAAAAATTATTCCTCTATGCCTCACAAATCTAGAAACTTCACTAGACATACTCCAATAAAAGTAAATGAGAGGAGTCCATAGTAGGAGGCTTTATTTTGCATATAAAATGTGCAATTATGTTCCTGAAAAACTTTTAAACTGAGTGATCTGAAATAATCTCAGCTAAGGGAAGTTAAGTTAGGCTCAATTGAATTTCTACATGTATCAGTGAATTTTCACTGATTCAGAAGAATGGGTAGACATCTCTGAGAAGTTGCTGTTGCTGTTCAGTTGCTAAATCATGTCCGACTCTGTGACCTTATGAACTGCAGCAAGCCAGGCTTTCCTGTTCTTCACTATCTCCCTGAGTTTGCTTAAACTCATGTCCATTAAGTTAGTGTTGCCATTCAAATATCTTGTCCTCTGTTTACCCCTTCTCTTCCCTCAATCTTTCCCAGCATCAGGCTCTTCTAAATCAAAGTATTGGAACTTCAGCTTCCTCATCATTCCTTCAAATATATACTCAGGTTGATTTTCTGTAGGATTGATTGGTTTTCATCTTGCAGTCCAAGGGACTTTCAAGGGTTTTCTCCAGCAACGCAATTCAAAAGCATTGATTTCTCAGTGCTCAGCCTTAGTTATGGTGCAAGTCGCATTCCTACATGCTGTTCTTCAGTCACTCAGTCATGTCTGACTCTTTGTGACAACAGGTCAGCAGCATGCCAGGCCTCACTGTCTCTCACCATCTCCTGGAGTTTGCCCGAGCTCATGTCCATTGCAGCAGTGATGTCATCCAGCCATCTCATTCTCTAATGCTCTTTTCACTGTCTGCATTTGATCTTCCTCAGCATCAAGGACTTTTCTAGTGAGTCAGCCTCACTTCAGGTTACTAAAATACTGGAGTTACAGCATCAACATCTGTCGTTCAATGTTATTCAGCATTGATTTCCTTTGAGATGGACTGGCTTGATGTCCTTGCTGTCCAACAGACTCTCAGGAATATTCTCCAGCATCATACTTCAAAGGCACCAGTTCTTTGGCTTTCTGCCTTCTTTATGGTCCAACTCTCTTAACCATACATGGCCACTGGGAAGACCACAGCCTTAACCGTATGATCCTCTGTCAGCAGAATGATATCTCCGCTTTTCAACCCATTGGGTTTGTCACAGCTTACCTGCCAAGAAGCAATTGTCTTCAGATTTCATGGCTGTAGTCACTATCTATAGTGATTTTGAGCCAAGAAGAGGAAATCTGTCACTGACTTCACATTTTCCCCTGCTATTTGTCATGAAGTAATGGGGTTGGATGCCAAGATCTTAGTTTTTTTTTTTTTTTTTTTTTAAGTATTTACTTTTTTTTTTTTTAATTAATTAATTAATTTATTTATTTATTTTTGTACATGTATGTTCCCAGATCAATCAGATGCATATCCCTTGGCCCTCCCCCCAGCCAGGTTCCCCCCCCCCATTCCCTCCAGACCATTGCTCCAAGTGGTTGTAGGTACTCCTATTCCCCTAACACAATGACAATAGCTATCCTTTCTACACATGACAGTATAGGTTCCCATGTTACTCCCTCCCATTGTTCGGTCTCCACAATGTCTTTATGTCTATTCTGTTTTTTCATGAGTTCACTGTGTGTGTTATCATGACCATCTTACTAGATCTCATATATATGAGTTAGTATACTATACTTGTCTTTCTCTTTTTGACTTACTTCACTTTTTATGATAGGTTCTAAAGCCAGCCACCTCATTAGGACTGAGTCTTCTGCATTTCTTTTAACAGCTGAGTAGTATTCCATTGTATATATGTACCAGAGCTTCTGGATCCATTCATTTGTCGATGGACATCTAGGTTGCTTCCATGTTCTGGCTATTGTATAGAGAGCTGCAATGAACATTGGGGTACAGGTGCCTCTTTCAGTTTTGATTTCATCAGGATATAGGCCTAATAGTGGGATTGCTGGGTCATAGGGTGCTTCTATTTTTAGTTTTTTAAGAAATCTCCAGACTGTCTTCCATAGTGGCTGTATCAATTTACATTCCCACCAGCAATGCAAGAGGGTTCCCTTTTCTCCACACCCTCTCCAGCATTTGTTGTCTGTCGATTTGTTGATGATGGCCATTCTGACAGGTGTGAGGTGGTATCTCATTGTGGTTTTAATTTGCATTTCTCTAATAATAAGCGAGGTTGAGCATCGTTTCATGTGCTTTTGGACCATTTGTATGTCCTCTTTGGAGAGGCGTCTCTTTAGATCTTTTTCCCATTTTTTGATTGGGCTGCTCATTTTCCCTGTGCTGAGTTGTCTGAGTTGCTTGTAGATTTTGGAGATTAATTCTTTGTCTGTTGTTTCATTTGCTATGATTTTCTCCCACTCTGTGGAGTGTCTGTTGAACTTTTTTGTAATTTCTTTTGCTGTACAAAAGCTTTTAAGTTTCATGAGGTCCCATATGTTCATTTTTCTTTTCAGTTCTGCTATTTTAGTTGGTGGGTCAGAGAAGATCTTGCTTTGATTGATGTCCTTGAGGGTTTTGCCTATGTTCTCCTCTAAGAGTTTGATGGTTTCTGGTCTTACATTGAGGTCTTTAATCCATTGCTCCAAGTGGTTGTAGGTACTCCTATTCCCTAACACAATGACAATAGCTATCCTTTCTACACATGACAGTATAGGTTCCCATGTTACTCCCTCCCATTGTTCGGTCTCCACAATGTCTTTATGTCTATTCTGTTTTTTCATGAGTTCACTGTGTGTGTTATCATGACCATCTTACTAGATCTCATATATATGAGTTAGTATACTATACTTGTCTTTCTCTTTTTGACTTACTTCACTTTTTATGATAGGTTCTAAAGCCAGCCACCTCATTAGGACTGAGTCTTCTGCATTTCTTTTAACAGCTGAGTAGTATTCCATTGTATATATGTACCAGAGCTTCTGGATCCATTCATTTGTCGATGGACATCTAGGTTGCTTCCATGTTCTGGCTATTGTATAGAGAGCTGCAATGAACATTGGGGTACAGGTGCCTCTTTCAGTTTTGATTTCATCAGGATATAGGCCTAATAGTGGGATTGCTGGGTCATAGGGTGCTTCTATTTTTAGTTTTTTAAGGAATCTCCATATTGTCTTCCATAGAGGTTGTATTAATTTACATTCCCACCAGCAATGCAAGAGGATTCCCTTTTCTCCACACCCTCTCCAGCATTTGTTGTCTGTCGATTTGTTGATGATGGCCATTCTGACAGGTGTGAGGTGGTATCTCATTGTGGTTTTAATTTGCATTTCTCTAATAATAAGCGAGGTTGAGCATCGTTTCATGTGCTTTTGGACCATTTGTATGTCCTCTTTGGAGAGGCGTCTCTTTAGATCTTTTTCCCATTTTTTGATTGGGCTGCTCATTTTCCCTGTGCTGAGTTGTCTGAGTTGCTTGTAGATTTTGGAGATTAATTCTTTGTCTGTTGTTTCATTTGCTATGATTTTCTCCCACTCTGTGGAGTGTCTGTTGAACTTTTTTGTAATTTCTTTTGCTGTACAAAAGCTTTTAAGTTTCATGAGGTCCCATATGTTCATTTTTCTTTTCAGTTCTGCTATTTTAGTTGGTGGGTCAGAGAAGATCTTGCTTTGATTGATGTCCTTGAGGGTTTTGCCTATGTTCTCCTCTAAGAGTTTGATGGTTTCTGGTCTTACATTGAGGTCTTTAATCCATTTTGAGTTGATCTTAGTGTATGGCGTCAGGGAATGTTCCAATTTCATTTTTTTGCATGTAGCTGTCCAATTCTCCCAGCACCACTTGTTAAAGAGACTGTCTTTGTCCCATTTTATAGTTTCTCCTCCTTTATCAAAAATAAGGTACCCATAGGTGCGTGGGTTGATCTCTGGGTTCTCAATCTTGTTCCATTGATCTATAGTTCTGTTTTTGTGCCAGTACCATACTGTCTTGATAACTGTTGCTTTGTAGTAGAGTCTGAAGTTAGGGAGGCTGATCCCTCCAACTCCATTTTTCTTCCTCAGGATTGCTTTGGCTATTCGAGGTCTTCTGTGTTTCAAGTATTTACTTTTAAGCCAGATTTTTCACTCTCCTCCCTCATCCTCATCAAGAGGTTTTTCAGTTCCTCTTCATTTTCTTCCATTAGAATGGTAGCATTCCCAGATCCAAGATTGTTCAGGTTTCTTCCACCTATCTTGATTCCATCCATACACGACTCCTGAAAAAAAATTCAAAGCTTTGAGTATACAGACCTTTGCTGGCAATGATGTCTCTGCTTTGTAATACACTGGCTAGGTTTTTCATAGCTTTCCTTCCAAGGAGCAGCATCTTTTAATTTCATGACTGCATTCACTGTCTATAGTGGCATTGAAGGCCAAAGAAAATAAAATCTGTCATTGCTTCCAATTTACCCTCTTCTGTTTGCCATGAAGTGATGAAATTGCAGGCCACAATCTTAGTTTTTTAAATATTGAGTTTTAAGCCAGATGTTGAACTCTCCTATTTCACCCTCAACAAGAGGCTTTTTTAGTTCCTTTTCATTTTCTGTCATTAGAGTGATATTATCTAAGTATCTGAGGTTGCTGATATTTCTCCCAGCAATCTGGATTTTACCTTCTGGAACAACATTGGGACATAGTTATGCCTGATGTTCAGAAAAAATCCCATAATTGAAACCCTGGAGAAGGGCATGGCAACCCACTCCAATGTTCTTGCCTAGAGAATTCCATGGAAAGAGGAGACTCCTGGGTTGTAGTTCATAGGGTCGTACAGAGCTGGACACAACTGAAGCAACTGAGCACATATATCAAATGGAAAAAGGAAAAACTTTGAAATATATTAATTATGACTTGCTGAATGAGAGGATTATGGTGGATGTTTTTCTTTATATATTTCTGTATTTCCTGTGTCTTCTACATTAAACATATTTTATAAGGAGCAAAGCAAAAGGAAAATGGTTTTATTCAGTGCTTTATGGCTCAGTACAGTCTAGCTAAAATATTAATTACCTTCAATGGCTGCATAGAGGAAAACAGTAACATTTGAAACCTTCTATTATTTTCATTATGCAGATTTGTAACACTAAGAATGAAATGTCACATGTAAATAGGTTCTTAGTAAATGTGAGTGAAAAGGATAATTTTCCTGTACGAGATAACTATGGCCAGCTGTATACGAAGCAGTGATTTTCAGAAGAACTATATTTCATAAGCCACATTTACCTGCAGATGAAACAGTTAAGCATATATAGATATCGTGTTTTGTTTTGACTGTCATATAGCAAATAAAAATTGTTCTCTTAAAGTTATATTTTACATTATGATAAAAAATTTTCATTTTTATCAGATAAGAAGTGCGCCTTTTTTTTTCTTTGTTTCCATGATTTAATTTCATGATAGCTTTGTTATTTTGCATGCAGAAACAGAATTTGCAGGCACATTATGTTTTTTTGTAATTTTCAAGATGCGCAGCTTCATGAATATAAACACTTGAGGGTATATATATTGTTTTTCTTTTTTTTTTTCCTTGATAATTGCAGGCCACAATCTTAGTTTTTTAAATATTGAGTTTTAAGCCAGATGTTGAACTCTCCTATTTCACCCTCAACAAGAGGCTTTTTTAGTTCCTTTTCATTTTCTGTCATTAGAGTGATATTATCTAAGTATCTGAGGTTGCTGATATTTCTCCCAGCAATCTGGATTTTACCTTCTGGAACAACATTGGGACATAGTTATGCCTGATGTTCAGAAAAAATCCCATAATTGAAACCCTGGAGAAGGGCATGGCAACCCACTCCAATGTTCTTGCCTAGAGAATTCCATGGAAAGAGGAGACTCCTGGGTTGTAGTTCATAGGGTCGTACAGAGCTGGACACAACTGAAGCAACTGAGCACATATATCAAATGGAAAAAGGAAAACTTTGAAATATATTAATTATGACTTGCTGAATGAGAGGATTATGGTGGATGTTTTTCTTTATATATTTCTGTATTTCCTGTGTCTTCTACATTAAACATATTTTATAAGGAGCAAAGCAAAAGGAAAATGGTTTTATTCAGTGCTTTATGGCTCAGTACAGTCTAGCTAAAATATTAATTACCTTCAATGGCTGCATAGAGGAAAACAGTAACATTTGAAACCTTCTATTATTTTCATTATGCAGATTTGTAACACTAAGAATGAAATGTCACATGTAAATAGGTTCTTAGTAAATGTGAGTGAAAAGGATAATTTTCCTGTACGAGATAACTATGGCCAGCTGTATACGAAGCAGTGATTTTCAGAAGAACTATATTTCATAAGCCACATTTACCTGCAGATGAAACAGTTAAGCATATATAGATATCGTGTTTTGTTTTGACTGTCATATAGCAAATAAAAATTGTTCTCTTAAAGTTATATTTTACATTATGATAAAAATTTGCATTTTTATCAGATAAGAAGTGCGCCTTTTTTTTTCTTTGTTTCCATGATTTAATTTCATGATAGCTTTGTTATTTTGCATGCAGAAACAGAATTTGCAGGCACATTATGTTTTTTTGTAATTTTCAAGATGCGCAGCTTCATGAATATAAACACTTGAGGGTATATATATTGTTTTTTCTTTTTCTTTTTTTCCCTGTAATACAGACTGTAGTATCTGAGTACAAAAAGCAGAAGCAGTGTTTTAACAGTCTATATTCTAAGGCTTAGGTATGTCATTATTTTAAGACTCTTGTGTTGCTTCTATACTGTAAGTCATTTGTTTTTTCATGTGTGTTGCTTTGTTTTTCTCCATTAACTCCATTAACTCTTATGCTCCAACATTCTAGATTTAATTTTTCTGTCATTGAGAGATTTCTTTGAACTTTGATTTTTCTCCCATTTATAAATGAAATGTAGTACACATTTAGAGTGTCTTCTATATATGTGGTATCTCTCTAGATAAAAGTAAAAATTAACAGACATTTTATTAATTATCATATATAATATTCTGAAATTAAACATAACATAATCGATTCTATAAATGCTTTTTATTAATTTCATGCTTCTCATCTATTTATAATTATTAGTTACAAAATATTAATCAGATTATACCATTTTTATGCTTCTTTTTCAAATTAATCATTAGTCATTGATATATTAATCATTGCATATATATATTATTCCTTATTATCAGCATGATTATATTTTGTCAAAGTAATTCTCCACTTTTTTCAATATTCCTCATTCTATAAATTAATATAACACATTTCACCACAATTTTAGGAACATATTTTATAAGGTTGATTTTTAATTAGAGTCATTTATTTTTGACTGTTTCCAAGTGGTTATGGAATTTGTAGGTATATATTTGATGTGTTTTAATGCATTGACATCAGAGAATTTAAAAGATTTAATATTTCAAAAAAATTTAATATATTTTATTGACACCTGAAAAATATGTTTTCTCATTTTATTACATGTTCTCAATATAAATCACTTTATGTATATCATTCATTTTTTAACCCTTTTTAACTTTCTATGAAAATATAAATATTTTATAAGCATTTATATATGTAAATGTTCAATTTTCCTAAAGCAAAAGTTATACTGAATATATGTTAATCTCCACTTCATTTCTACTAGTAAATACATTTTTATTAAAGTTGAATTATAAAATGTTTTAATTCTGAATTCTGTATCTCTTTCTTAAAAAGGATAAACTTGAATAGAATAAAATAGTGCAATATTTACCACTAAATCAAAGAGAACAATAAGAAAAATAATGCTCTTTAAAAATATAAATAGATCATTTTGAAAATATAAATGGATCATTGTATCATCAAATTATTTAAAACCATTATTCATTTTAATCAGTAATAGTTGTTATCATGCTATTGGATCATCTAAAATATCAACTTAAATTTAAAAGCAACCAAATTAGAAATTAACCTTAGAAATCATATTTTTAATATAAAACTTAGTTTCCATGATAATTTTCTAGAAACTGTACAACACAGATTGTTTCAAAAGAAAATGAAGGCATTCTTTTAGGTATTAGGTATGCAATTTAAATTAGACGAGGTTTTATTAAAAATTACTTAGAGATTATTAAAATGTAAAAATAGTATTCTATAAATGCTTTTTATTAATTTCATGCTTCTCATCTATTTATAATTATTAGTTACAAAATATTAATCAGATTATACCATTTTATGCTTCTTTTTCAAATTAATCATTAGTCATTGATATATTAATCATTGCATATATATATTATTCCTTATTATCAGCATGATTATATTTTGTCAAAGTAATTCTCCACTTTTTTCAATATTCCTCATTCTATAAATTAATATAACACATTTCACCACAATTTTAGGAACATATTTTATAAGGTTGATTTTTAATTAGAGTCATTTATTTTTGACTGTTTCCAAGTGGTTATGGAATTTGTAGGTATATATTTGATGTGTTTTAATGCATTGACATCAGAGAATTTAAAAGATTTAATATTTCAAAAAAATTTAATATATTTTATTGACACCTGAAAAATATGTTTTCTCATTTTATTACATGTTCTCAATATAAATCACTTTATGTATATCATTCATTTTTTAACCCTTTTTAACTTTCTATGAAAATATAAATATTTTATAAGCATTTATATATGTAAATGTTCAATTTTCCTAAAGCAAAAGTTATACTGAATATATGTTAATCTCCACTTCATTTCTACTAGTAAATACATTTTTATTAAAGTTGAATTATAAAATGTTTTAATTCTGAATTCTGTATCTCTTTCTTAAAAAGGATAAACTTGAATAGAATAAAATAGTGCAATATTTACCACTAAATCAAAGAGAACAATAAGAAAAATAATGCTCTTTAAAAATATAAATAGATCATTTTGAAAATATAAATGGATCATTGTATCATCAAATTATTTAAAACCATTATTCATTTTAATCAGTAATAGTTGTTATCATGCTATTGGATCATCTAAAATATCAACTTAAATTTAAAAGCAACCAAATTAGAAATTAACCTTAGAAATCATATTTTTAATATAAAACTTAGTTTCCATGATAATTTTCTAGAAACTGTACAACACAGATTGTTTCAAAAGAAAATGAAGGCATTCTTTTAGGTATTAGGTATGCAATTTAAATTAGACGAGGTTTTATTAAAAATTACTTAGAGATTATTAAAATGTAAAAATAGTATTTTAAAAATTTTAGTTGAAATCACAATGTAGTTAAGTTCATGCATAATAATTTTCAGGTATATGTTTTGCATTTGTTAAATTTCAATGAGTGTGGAATTGCCAGATATCAATTTATGTATAATATGAATACATTAACAATTTCTCCCTTATAAATTAAAAAGACAATAATGTAGAAAAATTCTACTGATCCTGTTATATTGATACATTTGCTGAATTTTTAAGGGTATAATGAGGTATTTAATATGTAAAATGCGATAAAATATGTTAACTTAAAAAGAATAGATGCATTGCATGCATAGCATAGAATATTTATATATAGTAAGAAGCAGTGTGAAAAAAAATGATGTTATTTATAATGCCATAAAACTGTAATGGGTTCAAAAATATAATGGAATATAGTATGTAATCAGTTATTGTGGAATTAAATGTCAGTGCAAACCATTAGATTGTAGCTTAATTTTCCTAGGTGATAATTCAAAATACAAATTACCAATTTGCATACTAAACCTATATAAATAATGTGGTATTTATTGCTCTGAAAAATCTTATGTTACTAATGGATAGATTTAATAGTAAATTACCTGCTTATTATTACTGAACAAAACTAATATTCTACCACATAGTATACTCAACTCTCTGATTAATATTAAGAAGACTTTGAAAGCCAAAAGTTACTTTTAAAGCCATTATTTGGTAGATATTACAAATAAGGGATGTAAGATGCATAAAATACACAGGATTTTAATACATGATACCATTTATTTACCATGAGAACCTAATTTCTACTTTTGTGTCTATATGGAATACAGACAAAAATACAATCAAGCACCCTGATGGTCTTCACTGAAACTTCTTCTAGGCCTGTGTTTTACACCTCTTGGCCCTGATTTCCTCTCAGGTCTTTTAAAAAAATGAAATATATAAAACTTAGTTTCCATGATAATTTTCTAGAAACTGTACAACACCAGATTGTTTCAAAAGAAAATGAAGGCATTCTTTTAGGTATTAGGTATGCAATTTAAATTAGACGAGGTTTTATTAAAAATTACTTAGAGATTATTAAAATGTAAAAATAGTATTTTAAAAATTTTAGTTGAAATCACAATGTAGTTAAGTTCATGCATAATAATTTTCAGGTATATGTTTTGCATTTGTTAAATTTCAATGAGTGTGGAATTGCCAGATATCAATTTATGTATAATATGAATACATTAACAATTTCTCCCTTATAAATTAAAAAGACAATAATGTAGAAAAATTCTACTGATCCTGTTATATTGATACATTTGCTGAATTTTTAAGGGTATAATGAGGTATTTAATATGTAAAATGCGATAAAATATGTTAACTTAAAAAGAATAGATGCATTGCATGCATAGCATAGAATATTTATATATAGTAAGAAGCAGTGTGAAAAAAAATGATGTTATTTATAATGCCATAAAACTGTAATGGGTTCAAAAATATAATGGAATATAGTATGTAATCAGTTATTGTGGAATTAAATGTCAGTGCAAACCATTAGATTGTAGCTTAATTTTCCTAGGTGATAATTCAAAATACAAATTACCAATTTGCATACTAAACCTATATAAATAATGTGGTATTTATTGCTCTGAAAAATCTTATGTTACTAATGGATAGATTTAATAGTAAATTACCTGCTTATTATTACTGAACAAAACTAATATTCTACCACATAGTATACTCAACTCTCTGATTAATATTAAGAAGACTTTGAAAGCCAAAAGTTACTTTTAAAGCCATTATTTGGTAGATATTACAAATAAGGGATGTAAGATGCATAAAATACACAGGATTTTAATACATGATACCATTTATTTACCATGAGAACCTAATTTCTACTTTTGTGTCTATATGGAATACAGACAAAAATACAATCAAGCACCCTGATGGTCTTCACTGAAACTTCTTCTAGGCCTGTGTTTTACACCTCTTGGCCCTGATTTCCTCTCAGGTCCTTTTTCAAGAAAAGAAAACAATGGAAAGTAATCATAGCCAATACTAGCCAAGAAAGACTGGATAAATGATATTATATCTAGTTGTTTGAAACCAGTAGTTAACTGAAAGAAGAAAAATTCAAATGACTAGCATCTATGAAAAAATGTTTAATCAACAGTGACAGTAATTTCATATATAAATAAAAAATTAATTTTGTATTAATATTGATTCATTTATTTGTATATGTTAAAAATATGTACATAAATATGTATCAACCTTTAATAATTAAAATTAGTAGGATTTCTACAAGAAATAAAAGCTTAGAAGATAAACACATCAAACATTACCATAACCATTTTAGAAATGACTCTTGAAATTAAATATTATATATATATATACCTTCTGACTCAACAATTTCACTTTTAGGCTCTTCATTATATATATATCAATATATTAAAATAACTACCTCCCTAAAATGTCATATATTTGTATTAGTTTGCTAGAGCTTCCATAACAAAGTACCATAGACTGAGTATTTAAATAACTTCTATTTATTTCTGAAAATTTTGGAGCTACCTGTCAGTGATCAAAGTTTCAGCAGTGTTGATTCCTTCTGAGGCCTCTTTACTTAACTTGTAGATGGCTATCTTTTCCCTACATCTTTGTCTTCCTGTGCATATATCTGTGTCCTATTTCATACAAGGGCACCATTCATATTGGATTAGGACCTATCCATTCTAACTTACTACTGTTTTAATGAACCGCCTCCATATACAGCCTAATTCTGTTACTGTGGCTTTGGACTTCAACAAAATGGAGCTTGGGGGGACACAGTACAGACAATGGCAATATTTAAGGCTTATTATGTGGCTACTTTCACTAGTTAACTGTTGAACTGATGCCTCAGAATTGTGGTGTTAGAGAAGACTCTTTTAAGATGGTCATGATAACACACACAGTGAACTCATGAAAAAACAGAGAATAGACATGGGGACATTGTGGAGACCGAACAAAAACAGGATTTTAATACATATTTTTGGTTCTTTTTTCTAAAAAAATACAATCAAGCACCCTGATGGTCTTCACTGAAACTTCTTCTAGGCCTGTGTTTTACACCTCTTGGCCCTGATTTCCTCTCAGGTCCTTTTTCAAGAAAAGAAAACAATGGAAAGTAATCATAGCCAATACTAGCCAAGAAAGACTGGATAAATGATATTATATCTAGTTGTTTGAAACCAGTAGTTAACTGAAAGAAGAAAAATTCAAATGACTAGCATCTATGAAAAAATGTTTAATCAACAGTGACAGTAATTTCATATATAAATAAAAAATTAATTTTGTATTAATATTGATTCATTTATTTGTATATGTTAAAAATATGTACATAAATATGTATCAACCTTTAATAATTAAAATTAGTAGGATTTCTACAAGAAATAAAAGCTTAGAAGATAAACACATCAAACATTACCATAACCATTTTAGAAATGACTCTTGAAATTAAATATTATATATATATATACCTTCTGACTCAACAATTTCACTTTTAGGCTCTTCATTATATATATATCAATATATTAAAATAACTACCTCCCTAAAATGTCATATATTTGTATTAGTTTGCTAGAGCTTCCATAACAAAGTACCATAGACTGAGTATTTAAATAACTTCTATTTATTTCTGAAAATTTTGGAGCTACCTGTCAGTGATCAAAGTTTCAGCAGTGTTGATTCCTTCTGAGGCCTCTTTACTTAACTTGTAGATGGCTATCTTTTCCCTACATCTTTGTCTTCCCTGTGCATATATCTGTGTCCTATTTCATACAAGGGCACCATTCATATTGGATTAGGACCTATCCATTCTAACTTACTACTGTTTTAATGAACCGCCTCCATATACAGCCTAATTCTGTTACTGTGGCTTTGGACTTCAACAAAATGGAGCTTGGGGGGACACAGTACAGACAATGGCAATATTTAAGGCTTATTATGTGGCTACTTTCACTAGTTAACTGTTGAACTGATGCCTCAGAATTGTGGTGTTAGAGAAGACTCTTTTAAGATGGTCATGATAACACACACAGTGAACTCATGAAAAAACAGAGAATAGACATGGGGACATTGTGGAGACCGAACAATGGGAGGGAGTAACATGGGAACCTATACTGTCATGTGTAGAAAGGATGGCTATTGTCATTGTGCTAGGGGAATAGGAGTACCTACAACCACTTGGAGCAATGGTCTGGAGGGATGGGGGTGGGGGGAACCTGGGTAGGGGGAGGGCCAAGGGATATGCATCTGATTGATGTGGGAACATACATGTACAAAAATAAATAAATAAATAAATTTAAAAAAAAAAATAAATAAAGTCCCTTGGACTGTAAGGAGATCAAGCCAATCAATCCTAAAGGAAATCAACCCTATATATTCATTGGAAGGAGTGATGCTGAAGCTGAAGCACCAGTACTTTGGCCACCTAATGCAAAAAGATGACTTGTTGGAAAAGACTCTGATACTAGGAAAAATAGAAGGCAAAATGAGAAGCGGCGACAGAGGATGAGATGGTTAGATGGCATCATCGACTGAATGGACATGAGTTTGAGCAAACTCCAGGATAAAGTGAAAGACTGGGAAGCCTGGCATGCTGCAGTCTATGCATAGTCGGACATGACTGAATGACTGAACAACAGTCAGGAGAGAATTATTGGGTAAAATTATAAATTATCCAAAGGAGAAAACTGGCTTCCCTGGTGGCTCAGACAGTAGAGGATCCACCTGCAATGCAGGACACTTGGGTTCAGTCCCTGTGTCTGAAAGCATCCTTGGAGAAGGGAATGTCTACCCACTCCAGTAGTCTTGCTGGAGAATCCTAAGGACAGCGGAGCCTGGTGGGCTGCAGTCTATGGAATTGCAAAGTTGGTCACGACTGAGTGACTATAAACACATATTATAAAATGTTATACAAATAAAAAAAGTTTATTTTTGTTCATTTTAACCTATGTTATACAAATAAAAAAAGTTTATTTTTGTTCATTTTAACCTGTGTGCACATTTATGATATGTTGTCAGGAGTAAGTCATCATGATATAATTTCCCTCGGAGGAGACACTTTTCTGTTCTTTTTTTAATCAAATAAAGACATGTAAATGACAGAATCCATACATTATTTCCATTCATTTATTTATTCCTAAAGTTCCATAAACAAGAAAAGGAACTAGTTTTTAGCAATTTTTTTTAACCCTGCCTTCTTTAAATATCTTAAGTGCTCCAGTGGGCAGGTCAGACATTTAAACGGCTATTATTTTGACTATATAAATGGTTTATCATTTTAATCACGGCAGTAAATTAAAAATGTTTTAGAGTTTCTTAGAAAACTATTACTCTTATGTTACAATTAAATCTCAAATTTAGTATGTAAAGTTTAGCATGTTTTCTAATGATCGTTTCAGTATATGTTAGATTTTTAAGCAAATTTGGGCTCCCCAGGTTGCGTTAGTAGTGAAGAGTCTGCCTGCCAATGCAGGAAACTTTAGAGAGGCAGATTTGATCCCTTGTTCAGGAAGATCAGTTGGAGGAGTACAGGGCAAATCACCCTAGTATTCTTGCCAGGACAATCCCATGCATAGATTAGATGGTGGGCTACAGTCCACAGTGTAGCAAAGAGTCTGCATGACTGAAGTGATTTAGTACCACATAAGCAAATTAACTTATTCTACTAAATTTTCTAAACAAAGGCACTCTTGCAATGAAAAAGATGATAATGGACATTAAAGTTCCCAAGAAATTGCACATGGAAACAAAACTTTTAAAGTATGAAACAACTATTAAAATTAAAACTGTTGTTTTTCCATTACTCAGTTGTGTCTGACTCTGCAAACCTATGGACTACAGCATGCCAGGCTTCCCTGTCATTCACCATCTCCCAGAGTTTGCTCAAACTCATGTCCACTGAGTTAATGATGCCATCCAAGCATCTCATCTTCTGTCATCCCTTTTTATCTTTTTCCATCAATATTTCCCAGCATCAGGCTCTTTTCCAGTAAGTTGGTTCTTTGCATCAGGTGGCCAAAGTATTGGAGCTTAAGCTTCAGCATCAGTTTTTCTAATGAATATTTAAGATTGATTTCTTTTAGGATTGACTACTTTGACTTCCTTGTTATAGAGGGTACCCTCAAAAGTCTCCAGAACTACAGCTCAAATGGATCAGTTCTTCAGTGTTCAGCCTTTTTCATTGTCCAGTCCTCACATCTATACACGACTACTGGAAAAACCATAGCTTTGACTATATGGACTTTTATAGAGAACATAATGCATTTTTATTTTAAATGAAAAATAAATGTATATTTTACATTAAAATTTAGAAGAGAAATAATAAAGAAAATTTGTGAATTATTTTATATTTTTTTCACTATTTTTGGGATGTGGTTATATATAATTCATAGTACATATAGTTAAATTAGTGATCCACTTTAATATTTAAAAAATGAAGCTCTCTTTACCAAAGGAAAAACTTAAGTGCTATTTTAGGTATATTTCCCACTATATATTGTCTCTGACATGATTGATTAATCAATTGATTAGTTGTAATTATTTCCTAACTAAGGGTAGGAGAAAATTTCTCCTAGTTTATATGAAAATGTTCCATTTCCTTTCCATAGCTTGTCAGACTATGAGTGCTCAAATGTTAATACAGGTATCACACTTCTAAAACTCTTAATCATAATGTCAACCAATGCTTTATAAAGAAAGTCTGAGGTTTGAAGTCATCAGTAACTTGACATATAGAAAAACCTGTGGAAGTAAGTACTGATTTTGTTTTTTCAATTTGCCCACACAAACAATGCACTTTTGACTGCTGTTTGCAGTTTTACCAAGGTCATCTACCAAACCAAACAAACAAAAATTGGAATAAATTTACAACACAACTACTGTTGAAATCAACTGAATTCAAATTGTACAGCAAAACAACAGCAGTTTGGAAAGCTTAGAAAATGTAATGAAAAAAAAAAAAAGATGGCTGGTGGTATAGGGCACATTTTTGAAAATAAAATGTTTAAGTGATAAGAATTTCTGGTTTATGTTAGCTCAGCTGGGATCTCCCTGCAGTGAGAGAGACACCAGTTCGATTGCTGGATTGGGAAGATCCTGTGGAGAAGAGAACAGCTATCTACTTCAGTATTCTTGGGCTCGCCTAGTGACTTATATGGTAAAGAATCTACTTGTAATGCAGGAAACTTGGGTTTGATCTCTGGGTTGGAAAGATCCCCTGGAGAAGGGAGGGGCATTCCAGTATTTTTTAATTTTTTCTTTGGCCTCTTTTATTGATTTTTTATCCATTTATTTTTATCTATCTTTATTCTTTGGCTTATGTGGGCCTCCCATTGCAGTGGCCTCTCTTGCTGCAGAGCTCCTGCTCTGGGCGCTTGTGCTCCAGAGCGCCTGCCCACAATTGGACACACCCGGACACACTCGTTCAGCTGCTCCACAGCACGTGGGATCTTCCTAGGCCAAGAATTGAACTGGTGCCCCTTGCACTGCAAGGCAGACACTTTACCCACTGGACCAACAGGGAAACCCTTGAGTGAAGTTTTTATAACCTGAATATCTAAATTTGTATCCTACTCATGGTCCTGCAAGTAATTTACTCCCTATGGTTGAACAGACAATATATTTCTACAAAATTCTTGCTGCATGAAATAATAATCTAAGATGAAATGAAGAAATACAGAGGCTTTTCACTAAATAAAGATATAGAGAGTTGTTTAGTTTGAATTATCTGTAATATTCTTATTATATACAAATGCAATCTAGATACATTATTGAAGAATTTTTTAAAATAATTTTATTTATTTATTTTTAGCTGTGCTGGATCTTCATTGCTCCGTGAGCTTTTCTCTGGTTGTGGTGAGTGAGCTTCTCATTATTGTGGCTTCTCTTGTTATGGAGCATGGGCTTTAGTAGTTGTGGTGCACAAGTTTAATTGCTTTGCCACATGTGGGATCTTTTGGGAAAAGGGATTGAACCTGTGTCATCTGCACTGGCAGGCAGATTCTTTAACACTGAGTCACCAGGGAAGCCTTAATTATTGAAGAATTAAGAAGGACAGTGAGAAAAATAATTATGAAAGCAGAAGAAAATAAGAAAAGATTAACATTGATGAAAACATAGCTGGTAGTCATTTTTAACTCAATGCAAAGAAAATAATCTATTTGAACAAATTGATGGAAGTCTATTTAGGGTGCAGCTAACACACCTCATCTTCAGTCCTTTCCATATACTAAAAGTTACCTCAGGACAGGAAAAAACCACTAGATATGAAACCTGAACATCCACATGTGGATTATTGCCTTCATCATCCTCCTTTTTCTTAATGTAGAAACTTTTATTCTCTGTGAACTCAGCTTTAAAATCACTGGTTCAGATTTAAAATCTCTACTCAGAATATACAAGGAATTTTCTGATTAATATATGAAGAAAAAAAAATTTGATCCTGGAGGTTAAGAACCTTTGATAAATCTGTACATCTATTTACCCTTCGGAATGTCCACCAGTCAACATGGCCTATGCAGCCTAAGATTACAAAGGACAGTGATCTTCAGGTGGTTGATGTAGGCCTTTATTGTGAAAGCAATTGAAAGCAGCAATAAGAACAAAAGAGGATTAAGGAAAACCCAGTGAATGCCTAGAGAATACCATCTAAATCAAGATGAAATAAAACAAAATAATGGAGTCTTTATCAATACTTATGAATATGAATTTAATGTGCCACTATTATTGAATCAAATAGCAATATCTAGTAAAGTTGAAGATACGAATATGTTGTGTGCTCAGTCACTCAGTTACGTCTGACTCTTTGTGACCCCATGGGTTTTAACCCGCCAGCCTCCTTTGTCCATGGAATCTGGAGAAGGTAGCCATTCCCTTCTCCAGGGGAATCTTGTCATCTCAGGGACTGAACTCATATCTTCTGCATTGCAGCTATTTTCTTTACCATCTCATCCACCAGGGAAGCCCCCCTTGATGATAGAAATAATCTTTAATCTTTAAGAACGGAGAAGTTCTTTTGATTTACTATCTTTGCAGGAGTCTGTAGTTCCAGGACGTTCTGAGAAGCACTTTCTTCCATAATATAGTTTACTCCATGAATAATGAAACCTAGGTAGGATTCCAGTTTATATTTTGGGATTTATAAAATACGTAATTTTTCATCATTTCTACTAGACACATTGTTAAATTTGTCTGGGCAAAATCTTTCTATTTTCCATTACCTGACCTCTATAAATCCCTTGTTTGGTGAACCAGACTGACAGTGGGTTTCAGGGAGGCAGTGGAAGTTTAGAACCAGTATCTGTTATTCTCTGAAAGTTATGGATAGTACTTATTTTCTAGTGCTCTATTACACCCATATACACACCAAACTCCATCACATTCAGTATCTGCAAGGCTCACTTGAGAATGCTTGGGGGAGTACATACTTTAAACCAACTGCCATGTTGCAGAATTGTCTTCAAATATTTCCTCCCCATTAGTCAAAGGCCCCACTTACATAACCAACGTAAAGGAACGAGTAAGAAGCTAAGCTTCCTCACAGTTCTAACTTGAGTGAGGGTTGACTTAAAAAATGTTCATCACCTAAAAGTTGAGAGTTATATTTTATTTAGTGGAAATTTATAGAATTTCAGGTTTGGGAGACAGAATTTCAAGCAACCCTGAGAGAACTGCTTCAAGAAAGTGAGGGGAAGGGCCAGGTTATATAGAAGTTTTGCAACAAAAGGAAGGTAGTCTGAACATCAAACAATTATTGCTAATTAAAGAAAACCAGATATGCCAAGTTCCTTGGTGGCTCAGTAGTAAAGAATCTGACTGCAATGCAGGAGAATTCCAGGAGATGTCGGTTTCATCACTAGTCCAGGAAAATCCCCTGGAGTAGGGGAATCCTTGCCAGTATTCTTGCCTGGAAAATCCCATAGACAGATGAACCTGGCGGGCTGCAGGTGACAGAAGAGTCAGACTCAACTGAGTGACTAAACAACAAAGAATTGAGCACTTATTTATATATGGGAAGATGCAAGAGTCTGCTTACGGAAATCATTCCTTTCATATGTACCTCATGTATCAGGGGCCAATGTTTTTGCATCCTGAGTTTTCTGGGGCTCCCTGTAAGGAGTGGCCGCAGGCTGGTTGCTGAGAGATTGCAGATGTTCTTCTTCCTGAGTGCCCTTAGAGTTCATCAGCTTCCATTGGAAGGCTGCAAATGCTGATGACTGTGACATACTTATTTACTGATATTGCTGGAAATATTTCATTTCTCAGGGTTCTATCAGGCCTCTATTTTTTCTTTCTGTTCATTAATCTCCCCTATAAATCCCTTGTTTGGTGAACCAGACTGACAGTGGGTTTCAGGGAGGCAGTGGAAGTTTAGAACCAGTATCTGTTATTCTCTGAAAGTTATGGATAGTACTTATTTTCTAGTGCTCTATTACACCCATATACACACCAAACTCCATCACATTCAGTATCTGCAAGGCTCACTTGAGAATGCTTGGGGGAGTACATACTTTAAACCAACTGCCATGTTGCAGAATTGTCTTCAAATATTTCCTCCCCATTAGTCAAAGGCCCCACTTACATAACCAACGTAAAGGAACGAGTAAGAAGCTAAGCTTCCTCACAGTTCTAACTTGAGTGAGGGTTGACTTAAAAAATGTTCATCACCTAAAAGTTGAGAGTTATATTTTATTTAGTGGAAATTTATAGAATTTCAGGTTTGGGAGACAGAATTTCAAGCAACCCTGAGAGAACTGCTTCAAGAAAGTGAGGGGAAGGGCCAGGTTATATAGAAGTTTTGCAACAAAAGGAAGGTAGTCTGAACATCAAACAATTATTGCTAATTAAAGAAAACCAGATATGCCAAGTTCCTTGGTGGCTCAGTAGTAAAGAATCTGACTGCAATGCAGGAGAATTCCAGGAGATGTCGGTTTCATCACTAGTCCAGGAAAATCCCCTGGAGTAGGGGGAATCCTTGCCAGTATTCTTGCCTGGAAAATCCCATAGACAGATGAACCTGGCGGGCTGCAGGTGACAGAAGAGTCAGACTCAACTGAGTGACTAAACAACAAAGAATTGAGCACTTATTTATATATGGGAAGATGCAAGAGTCTGCTTACGGAAATCATTCCTTTCATATGTACCTCATGTATCAGGGGCCAATGTTTTTGCATCCTGAGTTTTCTGGGGCTCCCTGTAAGGAGTGGCCGCAGGCTGGTTGCTGAGAGATTGCAGATGTTCTTCTTCCTGAGTGCCCTTAGAGTTCATCAGCTTCCATTGGAAGGCTGCAAATGCTGATGACTGTGACATACTTATTTACTGATATTGCTGGAAATATTTCATTTCTCAGGGTTCTATCAGGCCTCTATTTTTTCTTTCTGTTCATGTGAAGTAGCACTCTAATAGACTGTCAATCTATGACAACTACAGGGGCCTCTGATCGACTACCCACCATTATAGGTTTTTGGCTTCCCTTTGTCTCTGATGAGCAAGCACTCCTGTCTAAGTTCCCATTTTTCTCATTGATATCAGTGAATTTAATTCTATCGATTATTTGTTGCTTTCATTTTCAGCACAGAAATGATTTTCGTAGAGTCCTCTAAAGATACTGATACCCCCACCCCCATGTCTCCAAATTTTAAATGTTTTACAGAAAGCAGCATATTCCAGCCCCTCTCTGGGTGGTATTGCATATGAGGCGGAGGTCAAAATCAGGGTGAAAGACTGAGTTGAAATATTAACATTTTTATTTCTTCCCATGTTTGAATTTTCAGCATATGAATCTCTCTGAGTCTTCAATTCATAAAATTCCACTGGTGATAGTACAGAGAAAGCCTGTTTATTTATTTTTGTAGTCTCAATTAAAATGTAAATATTTGTGAAATATGCTACACAGTGTTCCTGAAAATGTGATTCAGGGATCATTTGCATCCAGATTATCTAGAGGCTCTTATATTGAACTGGAAAGTCCTGAGCTTCTCACAGGGACAATTGAATCAAATTCACTAGAGGATATTTGTGGAAATATGCATTTTTTAAAAAAAGTTTAGATGATATTTATGCATACCAAAGTGTGAGAAATAGTCATATGGAGAAAGATAGCATACATAGTCAGAATTCAGAATTGTATTAACTGCCCCAATAATAGGTCTCACGTTGCATTAGGAGAACATAGGTTCAAGAAAGAGGAGAAATTGTCATGTTGGCCGAATATCTCCCTCTTCTTTGGGTCACAAAATAAATTCGAAATATTTGCACTACCAATTCCCCATATGTTTTTACCTTTCATCATATATGTTCTTCTTTTCACCTCTAAACAGCATAGTGGTTGAAAGACACTCGCCAAGGTCTTTCTCAACATGGGAACTGAATTTTCTTAGAATAGTAATGACAACTAATATAAAGTGAGACTTAACCTAAAATAACAGGATGATGAAGTAGGTATGATATTAGTGGTAGAATCAGGGATCAGGGATGAGGTGGTGAGGTTTTCGGATGTGGCCAGGTCCAGTAATGTTGTACACACATCTTCAGCACTCATCTCTTCTGTTCAAGTCGAGTGTTTCCTATTACAAATATCAGCCTGTCTGGCTAAGGGCTTTCACTAAAAGTGATAGACATTTAAGGGCCCTTCTAGCTGCTTCAACCAATGATGCATGGACTTGTTGGATAAATAGGTGGGCTTCCTCACTAAATAAATGCAATATCACTGAGGCACTTTGTATATGGTTTCTCAAAGGTCCAATGTGAGTGCACTTCTGGTAGCCAACAATGGTTGCCTGCTTTATCCTATCATGTATTGCTTCCTTTCTTTCCTTGGCTTCTACCTACCTCCCTTAAGTATATTTTCTGAATGATTAACTGAAAATTTTCATAAATACTTGTATATTCTAATTACTTCCACATAAATGAAGGTTTACTATAAGGTTTATAATATTATTATCTTGACAACATCTATTGTCAATACCCAAGGAAAGATTAATATATTGGGGGAGGGATATATAACTGCTTCTTCACTTGGATCTCATGATTGCTTTGATTATTTAATTAAACACAGTTTTTAGAAAATTCTATCACCTGAAAATGTTTTTCTTCATAGCCAGCTCCATTTATGAGGTAATTTTATTTCCCTTACATGTTATAATAATAGTTTTCACCTCATTTAAATTTAAGCCATTAATTAGATTCTGAATTAGAGTGACTCTTTTCTCCGTAAGCTGTGAAATGCCATCATAAATTGCACTGCAGTTAGAGGGTGTGCCTTTTACTATCTGCTGATGTTTTGCATCATCATTTTGAACCAATTTTCACCATTTATTTAGAGATCTTCTCTACCACACAATCATTGGAAACTTATTACAGTGCTCCACATTTCAATTAATTTCACAAGCCTGTAAAATGTGAGTAAAGAAGGAAAATGTGCTTTATTACATTTTCAGTCATATACAACAGTATTTTTATGATTTTGTTTTTTTTTCTTTTTAGGGTTTTTTGTTACACTCTGTATAATGAAAACAACTAATATAAAGTGAGACTTAACCTAAAATAACAGGATGATGAAGTAGGTATGATATTAGTGGTAGAATCAGGGATCAGGGATGAGGTGGTGAGGTTTTCGGATGTGGCCAGGTCCAGTAATGTTGTACACACATCTTCAGCACTCATCTCTTCTGTTCAAGTCGAGTGTTTCCTATTACAAATATCAGCCTGTCTGGCTAAGGGCTTTCACTAAAAGTGATAGACATTTAAGGGCCCTTCTAGCTGCTTCAACCAATGATGCATGGACTTGTTGGATAAATAGGTGGGCTTCCTCACTAAATAAATGCAATATCACTGAGGCACTTTGTATATGGTTTCTCAAAGGTCCAATGTGAGTGCACTTCTGGTAGCCAACAATGGTTGCCTGCTTTATCCTATCATGTATTGCTTCCTTTCTTTCCTTGGCTTCTACCTACCTCCCTTAAGTATATTTTCTGAATGATTAACTGAAAATTTTCATAAATACTTGTATATTCTAATTACTTCCACATAAATGAAGGTTTACTATAAGGTTTATAATATTATTATCTTGACAACATCTATTGTCAATACCCAAGGAAAGATTAATATATTGGGGGAGGGATATATAACTGCTTCTTCACTTGGATCTCATGATTGCTTTGATTATTTAATTAAACACAGTTTTTAGAAAATTCTATCACCTGAAAATGTTTTTCTTCATAGCCAGCTCCATTTATGAGGTAATTTTATTTCCCTTACATGTTATAATAATAGTTTTCACCTCATTTAAATTTAAGCCATTAATTAGATTCTGAATTAGAGTGACTCTTTTCTCCGTAAGCTGTGAAATGCCATCATAAATTGCACTGCAGTTAGAGGGTGTGCCTTTTACTATCTGCTGATGTTTTGCATCATCATTTTGAACCAATTTTCACCATTTATTTAGAGATCTTCTCTACCACACAATCATTGGAAACTTATTACAGTGCTCCACATTTCAATTAATTTCACAAGCCTGTAAAATGTGAGTAAAGAAGGAAAATGTGCTTTATTACATTTTCAGTCATATACAACAGTATTTTTTATGAGTCTTTTTTACCAAGTTTACTATTATTTTTTTTTATCTTGCTTTTTCAGGGTTTTGTTGTTTACAACTCTGTATAATCCCAAGTCTGTCATAGGCATGTCTTTGACTCCTCCCATCTGAGCCCCGCTCCTACTTACCCCCATCCCACCCCTCCAGGTTGTTGCCTAGGCCCCGTATAAGATCCTTCAGTTCCACAGTGCATTCATAATGGTTATCTCTTTACATATGATAATGTAGGCTTCCATGTTACTCTTTCCAAACCTCTCACTCACTCTTCCCTCCTCTCAATGTCCGTAGGTCTGTTGTCTATGTCTGTTTCTCCATTGCTGTTCTGTGTGTGTATTTATCAGTGTAGCAGTATTTTTTACTGTGTTCTATTCAGGTTAACAAAGGGCAGAAAGTATAGAAAAAAGTTACTAATTCCCTTTTTAAAAATTAATAAAGGTATTTACAATGAAATCTTTTAAATGTTATTTCATTCTTGTTTTGGAATAAGGGATCTTAGTTTTCTGGAACAAAGGAGTTTTTATTTTTATTTTTTTGGTAACAAAATTTAAATCTTAAGTTGTGGATAAGATGTTAGTTATCAATTAGTGCAAAACAACATGTTCTCCAAATTGCAAATACGTTGTTGAAAACAATACAAATTTATTACCTCAGATAGATTTTGAGGCATGGGGATCCAGATGCAGCTTATCTGTATCTTTCTGACTCAAAGTTGTCCCTGCCATGGCTGCATCATCTGAAGTCTCCTGACTCACTGGTCTGTTGGTTGACACTGGCTGGTGGTCATTGACTCAGTTTCCTGAGTTCCCTGCTACCCAGATTCTCCTTCCACAAGTGCTCCAAGGACCTGCCAGTTGTTTTCCTTAAAAGTGAGTAATATGGCTTCATTTGTATTTCCTAGTAACCACTGATGTTGAGCATTCGATGTTTTGCATCATCATTTTGAACCAATTTTCACCATTTATTTAGAGATCTTCTACCACACAATCATTGGAAACTTATTACAGTGCTCCACATTTCAATTAATTTCACAAGCCTGTAAATGTGAGTAAAGAAGGAAAATGTGCTTTATTACATTTTCAGTCATATACAACAGTATTTTTTATGAGTCTTTTTTACCAAGTTTACTATTATTTTTTTTTATCTTGCTTTTTCAGGGTTTTGTTGTTTACAACTCTGTATAATCCCAAGTCTGTCATAGGCATGTCTTTGACTCCTCCCATCTGAGCCCCGCTCCTACTTACCCCCATCCCACCCCTCCAGGTTGTTGCCTAGGCCCCGTATAAGATCCTTCAGTTCCACAGTGCATTCATAATGGTTATCTCTTTACATATGATAATGTAGGCTTCCATGTTACTCTTTCCAAACCTCTCACTCACTCTTCCCTCCTCTCAATGTCCGTAGGTCTGTTGTCTATGTCTGTTTCTCCATTGCTGTTCTGTGTGTGTATTTATCAGTGTAGCAGTATTTTTGACTGTGTTCTATTCAGGTTAACAAAGGGCAGAAAGTATAGAAAAAAGTTACTAATTCCCTTTTTAAAAATTAATAAAGGTATTTACAATGAAATCTTTTAAATGTTATTTCATTCTTGTTTTGGAATAAGGGATCTTAGTTTTCTGGAACAAAGGAGTTTTTATTTTTATTTTTTTGGTAACAAAATTTAAATCTTAAGTTGTGGATAAGATGTTAGTTATCAATTAGTGCAAAACAACATGTTCTCCAAATTGCAAATACGTTGTTGAAAACAATACAAATTTATTACCTCAGATAGATTTTGAGGCATGGGGATCCAGATGCAGCTTATCTGTATCTTTCTGACTCAAAGTTGTCCCTGCCATGGCTGCATCATCTGAAGTCTCCTGACTCACTGGTCTGTTGGTTGACACTGGCTGGTGGTCATTGACTCAGTTTCCTGAGTTCCCTGCTACCCAGATTCTCCTTCCACAAGTGCTCCAAGGACCTGCCAGTTGTTTTCCTTAAAAGTGAGTAATATGGCTTCATTTGTATTTCCCTAGTAACCACTGATGTTGAGCATTGTTCTGTATGCCATTTGTACATTTCTTAGAAGAAATGCCTATTTAAACCATTGCCTCATTTTTCAGTTGGATTTTTTGGTGGTGGGATTCTCTGGTGGCTCAGATGATAAAGAATCTGCCTGCAATCCAGGAGACCTAGATTCAATCCCTGGGTTGAAAAGATCCTCAAAGAAGGGATAGGCTACCCAATCCAGCATTCTTGCCTGGAAAATTTCACAGCTCAACCATGGGGTCACAGAGTCAGACACGACAGAATTTCGTGTTGTTGTTGAGTCACTTATTCATGTCTGACTCTTTGTGACCTCATGCTAAGAAGCCCAGTGAGGGTTAAATATATATATTAAAAAATGACCTAAATACCTGTAAGCTTAAAGTGAAGCCATTTATTTCCCTCTTCCAGCCAATGTGAAGATCTGTTCAGTTAAATGAAAGATAGAATCATAAAAGAACATAAAATTTACTGAGGTCTAGCATTACTATTCCCAGTACAGTAACCAAAGAGACATGCCTAGTACTGGTCCCCACACAAAGAACTGCAATTTATTGAACACTGCATCCTTACAGAAAATACAGGAAAAGTTAAATAAAGTCATACCTTATAGCATCATATAATGGCTGCTGCCAAGGTATTTGCCAAAGGTATTTCAATAAAATCATTCTAAGCAGGCTGAAATGAAGTGCTTTATATTTGCAACCTCAGCTGTTCTGACATGAGCCAGGGATAGCTTATGCAGAATGGATAAACTGCACACCCCAAAGGTTATATCAGAAAGGTTGTATTTTCAGCCAAGCACCAAGGCATTGCCACTTATAATTCCTGATAGGTACTTGGAGTGCAGCTAAACTACCTTGCAGGTCACATTAAAGGCCATGTGATATTTCTTGTAACTCTCTAGCCACCTATGTTCCTTTCATTCTTCTTCATAAACCCTCTTCCTTTGCCACAGTGCTCAAAATTTAGGGTAGTTCTGGGATTTCATTCTGCCTGTTTCTCTTTTCAACATATGTATGCCATATATGAACAATATAGCCCAAGGACCTGCCAGTTGTTTTCCTTAAAAGTGAGTAATATGGCTTCATTTGTATTTCCCTAGTAACCACTGATGTTGAGCATTGTTCTGTATGCCATTTGTACATTTCTTAGAAGAAATGCCTATTTAAACCATTGCCTCATTTTTCAGTTGGATTTTTTGGTGGTGGGATTCTCTGGTGGCTCAGATGATAAAGAATCTGCCTGCAATCCAGGAGACCTAGATTCAATCCCTGGGTTGAAAAGATCCTCAAAGAAGGGATAGGCTACCCAATCCAGCATTCTTGCCTGGAAAATTTCACAGCTCAACCATGGGGTCACAGAGTCAGACACGACAGAATTTCGTGTTGTTGTTGAGTCACTTATTCATGTCTGACTCTTTGTGACCTCATGCTAAGAAGCCCAGTGAGGGTTAAATATATATATTAAAAAATGACCTAAATACCTGTAAGCTTAAAGTGAAGCCATTTATTTCCCTCTTCCAGCCAATGTGAAGATCTGTTCAGTTAAATGAAAGATAGAATCATAAAAGAACATAAAATTTACTGAGGTCTAGCATTACTATTCCCAGTACAGTAACCAAAGAGACATGCCTAGTACTGGTCCCCACACAAAGAACTGCAATTTATTGAACACTGCATCCTTACAGAAAATACAGGAAAAGTTAAATAAAGTCATACCTTATAGCATCATATAATGGCTGCTGCCAAGGTATTTGCCAAAGGTATTTCAATAAAATCATTCTAAGCAGGCTGAAATGAAGTGCTTTATATTTGCAACCTCAGCTGTTCTGACATGAGCCAGGGATAGCTTATGCAGAATGGATAAACTGCACACCCCAAAGGTTATATCAGAAAGGTTGTATTTTCAGCCAAGCACCAAGGCATTGCCACTTATAATTCCTGATAGGTACTTGGAGTGCAGCTAAACTACCTTGCAGGTCACATTAAAGGCCATGTGATATTTCTTGTAACTCTCTAGCCACCTATGTTCCCTTTCATTCTTCTTCATAAACCCTCTTCCTTTGCCACAGTGCTCAAAATTTAGGGTAGTTCTGGGATTTCATTCTGCCTGTTTCTCTTTTCAACATATGTATGCCATATATGAACAATATAGCCCATTTTCATATTTTCAGTTTTTTTATGATTTGATGATTCCCAAATGTTTAACATCTGTTTTCATTTTCCTCTTGAGCTTCAGACCCCAATGTTTCATTTATTGGCTGGACACTTGCCCTTGAACCACTCATGGTTATTTTAAACTCAGCACAGCTCTACCTACCATTCTGCAGAAGTCTGGTTTTGTGGTTTGCTCACATGTAATCAATCTTAAACTTGTGTCATTATTTTAAAACTTACAAAAGTTATACTTTTATACTGAATAGAATTCTCATAGTACACCCTCACTTTTTTACTGTGATATCATGATTGTTGACTGTAAGATATCATGTAAAACACAGATCTACTTTGGTTCTTCGCAGACACACTGGCTACCAATCTAAATAGTTCTGTTTTTATTTTGTTTGGTTTTGGTTTTGTTTTGTTTTCTAGATTGGTCTGAGGAATTCTAGGACTTCTGATGATTCTACTAGTCTAGTGCAGATTTTTTTCCCCCTCTGACTCAAGTAAGTTCTGTCTACATTTTCTTCTAACCTCTAACCAAAAAGAAGCTTCTATTTTCTGCCAGACTTTAAAACACTGGGAAATAGCTGTCCTGCACTTCAGCGTAGTGAAAGACAGGGAAGCTTGACCTTTTGCAGTCCATGGGGTTGCAGAGAGTTTATGGGGGTCCAAAGAGAGGGAAAAGACTGAATGACTGAACTGAACTGAGTTTAATACCCTGGGGGGAAACTCTCTTGACTTAAACCAGCTTTGTGAAGGTTGAATTTTGTCAGGTATTAAGATTTGGTTTCACTTATACCCACTCCCTAACCAGAGTCATTGACCTCTTGAGCTATTCTCCTTTCCAGGCCACATATTTTGGAATAGATATCCTGAGTGCACAGAATTGTAGACACTATGGAAATAATGGGCTTCCTTGGTATCTCGGATGGTAAAGAATCTGTCTGCAGTGAGGAGACCCAGGTTCTGTCTCTGGGTTGGGAAGATCCTCTGGAGAAGAGAATGGCAACCCAGTAATCTTGCCTAGAGAATTCCATGAACAGAGGAGGTTGGTGAACTATAGTCCATGGGGTTAAAAAGGGTTGGAGGTGACCAACACACACACAAACATACACACACACACACACATGGAAACAAACCATTCTTCCTTCAGTGTCTATAACCAGGTACTGTTTCTGCATCCTCTCCTCTTACCTTCTTAATCTAGGCCAATTTTTCTTAACCTTGAATAATCATTAGTATTATCTGTTGAGACTTTTGTTATTAACATGCAGGTAGATGAAAATGGCTAATATATACTACTGGGGTCATCTATTTCTCAGAAACCTACTTGACTTCTCTTGGATATTTTTAAAATTTGCTCAGAAAGCCACTTTCATACTGAGGACTAATCATTTCACCATGGAAAATATCCATATCCCAGCACCTTCTGGACAACCTCTCTATCCTTCCTTCTAAATCATTTCCCAGAGCACTTATAACGACTTGACAATTGTTTGTTTCTGTACATTCTTTCTTTTACATATTATGTACAATCCATGAGAGAGAATTTCAGATGTGTTTTCTTCATTGTCTATTACTACTGTTTAAAGTAGTGCTTGGCAAATAGATAGATTCACTTAATATTACTGAAGATAAGGGTATGGTCATATATGAACCTCAATGTATAACAGGACTCACAGTCTCTAAGGCTCAACGGAACTTTCACAATGCTAGACTCTGGCTTATTGAACTGGATCTCTGTGGTTTTCATCTTATAAGTTTTAAGTGGAAAATGTCTCTTTGTTTTACTACTTAAATCATAATATCTATACCCAGAAATATTCTTTCTCCTCTTAACTTTTCTTTAGGACTTGAACATTTAGAACCTAATAGCCTGAGGTTTTGCTAATTGTATCTTTAAAAAAATTTTTTTGACTCTGTATATATTTCTAAATATATACCTAACAAATCAAAGCAATTTTACTGAAAGGAAGGAAAAGAGAAAGACACACTCATAAAGATGTATACAAATAATTTCAAAATATCATCCAGCCAGATATATGTATAATAATG
Source organism: Tragulus kanchil (assembly GCA_022376925.1). Classification (NCBI taxonomy): domain Eukaryota; kingdom Metazoa; phylum Chordata; class Mammalia; order Artiodactyla; family Tragulidae; genus Tragulus; species Tragulus kanchil. The sequence continues at coordinate 139,282,215 of JAIOJX010000004.1, forward strand.
GGATGTCATACATTATTCCAGATGGTGATATAAATATCCTGCAGTGAGGAGACCCAGGGGGTCCTCTGGGTGGCAACCCAGTAATCTTGCCTAGAGAATTCCATGAACAGAGGAGGTTGGTGAACTATAGTCCATGGGGTTAAAAAGGGTTGGAGGTGACCAACACACACACAAACATACACACACACACACACATGGAAACAAACCATTCTTCCTTCAGTGTCTATAACCAGGTACTGTTTCTGCATCCTCTCCTCTTACCTTCTTAATCTAGGCCAATTTTTCTTAACCTTGAATAATCATTAGTATTATCTGTTGAGACTTTTGTTATTAACATGCAGGTAGATGAAAATGGCTAATATATACTACTGGGGTCATCTATTTCTCAGAAACCTACTTGACTTCTCTTGGATATTTTTAAAATTTGCTCAGAAAGCCACTTTCATACTGAGGACTAATCATTTCACCATGGAAAATATCCATATCCCAGCACCTTCTGGACAACCTCTCTATCCTTCCTTCTAAATCATTTCCCAGAGCACTTATAACGACTTGACAATTGTTTGTTTCTGTACATTCTTTCTTTTACATATTATGTACAATCCATGAGAGAGAATTTCAGATGTGTTTTCTTCATTGTCTATTACTACTGTTTAAAGTAGTGCTTGGCAAATAGATAGATTCACTTAATATTACTGAAGATAAGGGTATGGTCATATATGAACCTCAATGTATAACAGGACTCACAGTCTCTAAGGCTCAACGGAACTTTCACAATGCTAGACTCTGGCTTATTGAACTGGATCTCTGTGGTTTTCATCTTATAAGTTTTAAGTGGAAAATGTCTCTTTGTTTTACTACTTAAATCATAATATCTATACCCAGAAATATTCTTTCTCCTCTTAACTTTTCTTTAGGACTTGAACATTTAGAACCTAATAGCCTGAGGTTTTGCTAATTGTATCTTTAAAAAAATTTTTTTGACTCTGTATATATTTCTAAATATATACCTAACAAATCAAAGCAATTTTACTGAAAGGAAGGAAAAGAGAAAGACACACTCATAAAGATGTATACAAATAATTTCAAAATATCATCCAGCCAGATATATGTATAATAATGGGATGTCATACATTATTCCAGATGGTGATAAAATATTAAAATATATTCAATACTGGACCATGATGCCTCTTAATAGGTAATTAGCACATGATATACTTAAAATTTTCATTTATAGTATAAAAGCAACAGTATCATTTTAAAAACTATTTAGAAATATTCCTCATAAAACAGAAGATAATTTCATAACAAAATAGTTGTATGCATAGGGACCTTGTCTTTTTTTTTTTTTTTTTTTTAAAGATTTATTTATTTATTTACTTTGGGCAGGGGTCGGGTTGGGGAGGTAGGGGAGTGGGCGGGCCACTTCTATTGGTCTTTTTTTTCCCTCTATTTTCATTGGTCTTCATTCTTTGGCTCCTGTGGGCCTCCCATCGTGGTGGTGTCTGTCATTGCAGAGCACCAGCTCTGGGCGCATGAGCTCCAGAGCTCCAGCTTGGTAATTGGACACATCAGTCCAGCCATTCCCAGGCCAGGGCTCGAACCAGCGCCCCTTGCACTGTAAGGCAGTGTCCTTACCCACTGGACCACCAGGGGAAGCCGGGGACCTTGCCTTTTAGTGCACATTAGTTAAGAATCAGAGAACATCATGAAAATTGGTGCAGCAATAAATTGTTCTTTTATTGTTTGGAAGAAATTCCAAGAAACAAACAGAAATGAGTGTGTGCTATGGCATGAGTGTGCTCACTGGACAACAGTTCGATAGCTAGGAACATTTTACTCTCCATGTGTCTATTATGCCTACTACTTTAAGCTTGGCTTATTGAACTGGATCTCTGTGGTTTTCATCTTATAAGTTTTAAGTGGAAAATGTCTCTTTGTTTTACTACTTAAATCATAATATCTATACCCAGAAATATTCTTTCTCCTCTTAACTTTTCTTTAGGACTTGAACATTTAGAACCTAATAGCCTGAGGTTTTGCTAATTGTATCTTTAAAAAAATTTTTTTGACTCTGTATATATTTCTAAATATATACCTAACAAATCAAAGCAATTTTACTGAAAGGAAGGAAAAGAGAAAGACACACTCATAAAGATGTATACAAATAATTTCAAAATATCATCCAGCCAGATATATGTATAATAATGGGATGTCATACATTATTCCAGATGGTGATAAAATATTAAAATATATTCAATACTGGACCATGATGCCTCTTAATAGGTAATTAGCACATGATATACTTAAAATTTTCATTTATAGTATAAAAGCAACAGTATCATTTTAAAAACTATTTAGAAATATTCCTCATAAAACAGAAGATAATTTCATAACAAAATAGTTGTATGCATAGGGACCTTGTCTTTTTTTTTTTTTTTTTAAAGATTTATTTATTTATTTACTTTGGGCAGGGGTCGGGTTGGGGAGGTAGGGGAGTGGGCGGGCCACTTCTATTGGTCTTTTTTTTCCCTCTATTTTCATTGGTCTTCATTCTTTGGCTCCTGTGGGCCTCCCATCGTGGTGGTGTCTGTCATTGCAGAGCACCAGCTCTGGGCGCATGAGCTCCAGAGCTCCAGCTTGGTAATTGGACACATCAGTCCAGCCATTCCCAGGCCAGGGCTCGAACCAGCGCCCCTTGCACTGTAAGGCAGTGTCCTTACCCACTGGACCACCGGGGGAGGCCGGGGACCTTGCCTTTTAGTGCACATTAGTTAAGAATCAGAGAACATCATGAAAATTGGTGCAGCAATAAATTGTTCTTTTATTGTTTGGAAGAAATTCCAAGAAACAAACAGAAATGAGTGTGTGCTATGGCATGAGTGTGCTCACTGGACAACAGTTCGATAGCTAGGAACATTTTACTCTCCATGTGTCTATTATGTCTATATGGAACTGCCATTACACACACTTATTAAAGCAATGATGCTCTAAAATCTGGCTCTATATAAATTCAGGCACCTCATATGGTTTATGATATTTGTGTGAGTTAATTTAACAATTGGCAGTTGAGGGGCAAAGGGGGAACGCATAATAGTAACTCCTAATTTTATCAGCTTCTGGAGATCTACTTTCAATATTTTTTATACGTCTTGCCGAACTTTTTATGAGCTTTATTATCCATTTATTCATTCATATAATGAGTGCATACAGTCATGTCAAGTAATATACTGTGGACTTTTATAGATATTTATATAAATTATGATAAGATGTTCATCCCATAATAATTTGTTGTTGTTCTTTGTTGCTGTTGTTTAGTCGCTAAGTCATGTCTGACTCTTTTCCTATACCATGGATGATAGCCTGCTAGGTTTCTCTGCCCCTAGACTTTCTCAGGCAAGGATACTGAAATGGATTGTCATTTGTTTCTTCAGAGCATCTTCCTCACACAGAGAAAGAACCCGAGTCTCCTTCATAGGCAGGCAGGTTCTTTACCATTCAGTCACCAGGGAAGCAAGCCATGACAACTAATAGGAAGAAAATCCTCTTGTAAACATTAGGACATTTAACAAAAGGTTCAATAAGGTAGATTGAAAATTGCCACCTCACTCTTAGGTTTATTGTTTGCTTTCTGATAGAGAAGTATACAACCATGAATATAAAAAGCATATCACCTAAATATTAGATTTATTGCTATGGAATTATAATGTGTAATACATTCCTATATTACATGGTTCACATATTATATATTATGATAATATATAACAATGTATATACTAACAAGTAAAACGATAAAGACCAAATTATATAAGGAAGATTCAAGGAGAAATCCATTCAGTTGTTAAGGGGCAGAAGTTAAGATACCTAACCCTCTTAAATTCATTATAATAATGTCATATAATTTTAATTTAGAAAACTAAGTTCATCACATTCAAGATAAAAGTTGGCTAATCTGATTTTGGAAAGATGATTAATTCAAGGGATGGAGAAAGGAATTTGAAGAAAACCACACCTGCATAACTATTCAAAACTCAGACTCTAAATTTATAACATTAATTGTGATGTAGTTCTATAGATTACTGCAAAGGTTCTAACTGAGAATACGTGCAAAAATTCCAGGAGAGATTTCATAAAGGCAATTTTCCATACTTCATCCACAGATGTGCTAATATACTAAGACCAGAAATCTGCATCATTTAGGGCCTCCCTGGTGATCCAGTGGGCAAAGAGTCTGCCTTGCAGTGCAAGGGGCACGGGTTCTGTTCGTGGCCCGGGAAGATCCCATGTGCCCTGGAGCAGCTGGACTGGTGTGTCCAATTATGAGCCAGCACTCTGGAGTGCATGCGCCCACAGCCGGTGATCTGCAAAGAGAGAGACTGCTGCAATGGGAGGCCCACACAGGTCAAAGAATAAAGATGGATGAAAACAAATGGATAAAAAAATCAATAAAACAATCCAAAATTTAAAAAAATAAAAAAGGAAATCTGCATCATTTAGAGGGTATAAAGATATCTGGCAGATGCTTAATATATATAAATTTGCTATCAAGGTAGAAATTAATAGTAAAATAACAAAATAATAAAATATATCTAAATTCCAAAACACAGAATTAATTACAAAAATGTTGGAGAGTATTATCCAGCTCTATGCACACACATGCATACACACAAATATAAATACATATATAAAACAAGTCTGAATGTTTATAGATGGATACATAGATACATAGGTTAATATATTTTGTAAATTATATAAAGTATAATAATTCTATTGATACTGCTACATTTAAATATTAAGTCAATAATACAAGTTTTGAATACAAATGAAATAAGAGGGGCTTTCCTCGTGGTCCAATGGGTAGAGCGTCCACCTTGCAGTGCAAGGGGCATCTGTTTGATCCCTGGCCTTGGGAGGTCCTATGTGCCACGGAGCAGCTGGACAGAGATGTCCAACTACGGAGCCAGAGCTCTGGAGAGCATGCATCTATGACCCGTGCTCTACGACAAGAGAGGCCACCACGATGGGAGGCCCACACAGGCCAAAGAACAAAGATGGATGAAAATGAATAAATGAAAGACCAATAGAAGTTGGCAAAAAAAAAAAAAGAAATAAGAAAAAGGATATTTTAAACATCAGATATATATGTGTGTTTATATGTATAAACATACAAACATCATATTTATCTATATATCTATGTCCAGCATTAGTAAACATTACTAAAAATATAGAGTCATTGTGGTTGGAATCTGTCTTTTTAACTGTACTTCTCAAATTTTTATATACGTAATTCTTGGACAGTGCATTAAAACAGTTTGTAGTGGCTGTATAGCCCATCTGAAAGTAGAGAACCTATAACATCCTTATAAAATGGTCCCACATCCCAAACCAATAAAATAAAATTTCATAACACAGTTTGATTTTAGTTCTAAATTCAAATGTGAAAAAAGTACAAAACTATAAAATAAAGAAGTTTTGGAAATTTTATGTATAACATGGTGCCTATACTGTATTATGCACTTGAGACCTGCTAACAGGGTAGATCTCAAATATACTCATCACACAAAAAAGTGGTAATTGTGTGATTTTATGAAAGGGTTAAAGTCTTTGTATATTTGGGATAAAGTCCTATATCGGATTTTTTTGTAAATAAGTTTTTGCATTCTATATCTTGTCAAAGGATTAAAGGAATCTTTACATTCCTCCAAACAACTGATTTATAATGTGTTTAATTCTTATTTAAGCATATTTTACCACATTGCTGGTAAATTTTTCATCATTCTATATTCTCAAAACATTTTTATAAATAAAAGGAGACAAACACATTATTTTGTTTATGCTGAGTGGGAAATAGCAATACTGTAATTCCAAATCACATTGGTCAAATTTCCAAGTTATTTAAATAACCTAAATGCAAACATCAGAATTCAAAGTCCAGACTCAACCATAACATTTCATTACTTTCATAATTTCCTTTTTCTCGTTATTTTTTCTTTTAATTTGGTCTCTTTTATTGGTTTTTAATTTGTTTATTTTTCATCAATCTTTATTCTCTGGCCTGTGTGGGCCTCCCATTGCAGTGGCCTCCCTCATTGCAGAACACTGGCTCTGGGCGCATGCATTCACTCGTCCAGGCACTTGGGAACATCTCTGGCCAGGGATCAAATCAGTGCCCCTTGCACTGCAAGGCAGGCTTTCTACCCACTGGACCACAAGAGAAGCCCTCCTTTTCTCTTTATTTTTTAGAGAAAAAGCAAACAAACAAACAAAAAAACAAAACCTTTTATTTCTCCAAGCCTGTCACATCCTCATCCCACATTTTCATGAATGTGGAAATTGCTGAAGAGAGGAATTAGAAGTCATTTTCCTAACACAGCAATTTTATATCGTAATTCTAGGAGAGTGCATTAAAACAGTTTGTAGTGGCTGTATAGCCCATCTGAAAGTAGAGAACCTATAACATCCTTATAAAATGGTCCCACATCCCAAACCAATAAAATAAAATTTCATAACACAGTTTGATTTTAGTTCTAAATTCAAATGTGAAAAAAGTACAAAACTATAAAATAAAGAAGTTTTGGAAATTTTATGTATAACATGGTGCCTATACTGTATTATGCACTTGAGACCTGCTAACAGGGTAGATCTCAAATATACTCATCACACAAAAAAGTGGTAATTGTGTGATTTTATGAAAGGGTTAAAGTCTTTGTATATTTGGGATAAAGTCCTATATCGGATTTTTTTGTAAATAAGTTTTTGCATTCTATATCTTGTCAAAGGATTAAAGGAATCTTTACATTCCTCCAAACAACTGATTTATAATGTGTTTAATTCTTATTTAAGCATATTTTACCACATTGCTGGTAAATTTTTCATCATTCTATATTCTCAAAACATTTTTATAAATAAAAGGAGACAAACACATTATTTTGTTTATGCTGAGTGGGAAATAGCAATACTGTAATTCCAAATCACATTGGTCAAATTTCCAAGTTATTTAAATAACCTAAATGCAAACATCAGAATTCAAAGTCCAGACTCAACCATAACATTTCATTACTTTCATAATTTCCTTTTTCTCGTTATTTTTTCTTTTAATTTGGTCTCTTTTATTGGTTTTTAATTTGTTTATTTTTCATCAATCTTTATTCTCTGGCCTGTGTGGGCCTCCCATTGCAGTGGCCTCCCTCATTGCAGAACACTGGCTCTGGGCGCATGCATTCACTCGTCCAGGCACTTGGGAACATCTCTGGCCAGGGATCAAATCAGTGCCCCTTGCACTGCAAGGCAGGCTTTCTACCCACTGGACCACAAGAGAAGCCCTCCTTTTCTCTTTATTTTTTAGAGAAAAAGCAAACAAACAAACAAAAAAACAAAACCTTTTATTTCTCCAAGCCTGTCACATCCTCATCCCACATTTTCATGAATGTGGAAATTGCTGAAGAGAGGAATTAGAAGTCATTTTCCTAACACAGCTAAATTTTTGTGTTAAATTGAGTATCAGACCCACAATTTAAAAGATTTCTGTAACACATAGCAAATTATAGTGTCAATTTTCTTTATTCACCTCCACCAATGTCTAATGAAAAAATACAACATGTTTCCCAACTTTCCTCAAGATTATTGAAACTGGAATAATATAAACGGAAAGGAAATGGACCAAAAAGAGGTGAACTTAGTCATAGTACATGTGAGCATCGCCTTCTGACTGTAACTAAACTATTAACATTCAAGACCAAGAGTCTAAGAAATGATGAAAATAGTTTTTATAGTATCAGTTATATTATCAGCAACCATAGAAAAATCAGTTCCTACCTCCTTCAATTTCTGGATGTTATTGGATTGGGAGTTTCCATTTGCCAACATATAAACTTAATATTTTTTAAGTCAAATATTCTTACTTTGGGCTTCCCAGATGGTGTTAGTAGTAAAGAACCCACCTGCCAATGCAGGATACGTAAGAGTGTGGGTTTGACCCCAGGGTAGGGTAGATTCCCTGGAGGAGGGCATGAAAACCCAGTCCAGTATTCTTACCTGGAAAATCCCGTTGTCAGAGGAGCCTCAGCTACAATCCATGGGCTCACAAAAATTAGGACAGGAATGAATCAGCTTAGCACATATGCATTCTTACTTTTACCTAGCTCACACTATGTTCAACTGGAATGATTAGAAAGATAAAGTAAAACTCAACAGTAAATAAGAAGAGCAAAGAAATGTATTATAGAAAATTTATCCTGAAAATAACCAAAAGTCCCACGTCATGAACTTTCCTCAGTGGGTTTCAATTAGATTTTCAAAATCAAAGCAATTTCATTAGCACATTATATGATGTCCTCAAATTAACTAGAGAAAAATGCAATAAATTTCACACATTCCTTATAAGCATCTATGACAGCTATTTTTCATTCATTTATGCATTGAACAAATATACATTAAAAACTGGTTACTTGTTAGTTTCTGTGCTTTATCCTGATGAGACAATGAAGAGTAGAGATCATGAAGACATCTTCCTTGCCTGCTGGGCCTGCACAGATTTCAGTTTTATGGGGAAGAAAAATACTGAGAAAATATTTAATCAAAGAAATCAACCCAGGTGTATTAAATGTGGTTAGACAGACTATTAGCTAAAGTGGCATGTCTGAGGAGTCAAGAAAAATTGACTCCGAGAGTGAGCTACAAAAATCAGATTAAATAGGTTATAAGGAAAAGAGAATGAACCCTAATAAAGATAATTGTAAATTTATATAAAAACACATGCCAGTTTTATAATAATTCAAAAATATTTTTTGGATACTAACCTTTTTCAGCTTATGTTCTAGTCAGGTCACCCTAAAATATTGAGGTTTAGATGAGTTTTTCTCATAACTGACATTCAGAGCTACTTCCTGTTATCCAGACCTTCTAAAAATATGGTAAATTTGTCTTCAGTTCATGGATGAAGCCTCTCAAAAAATGTAGATTCCTGATTGAGCAATTTTTAAACAGTCCAGTTTAGTATAATACAGTGAAGTGTGAAAATATTAGTTGCTCAGTCATGTCTACCTCTTTGAGACCCCATGGACTGTTGCCCACCAGGCTCTTCTGTCCATGAGGTATTCCAGACAAGAATACTGGAGTTGGTAGCCATTCCTTTCCACGGGGGATCTTCCTTACCCAGGTCTCCTGCATTCTTTACTGTCTGAGCCACCAGGGAACCCCATAATATAGATTATCTAAGATTAAAGTCAAGAAGAAGAAAAAGCCTATTTTAAACCTTGAAAGAAAATAAGTTGTGCAAATAATACTTTCACCTAGTGAACTATTTAAATTTATTCATAATACAAAAAGCAATAATAATGACAAAGCTAAAAAAGTTATTAGAGTTTAATAATTCAGTTTGAGCATCTACTCTATACACAGGGAGTATCTGAGGTTTTTCTTTTTTTAATACTCAGTGAGATTACATCATTGAATAGTCAGTATGGTTCATGGGTTAAGAGCATGGATTTTTCTAATCGGACACATTTCTTGTCTTTGCTCCCAAGCAGTGTGACCCTTAGCAAGTTACTTTAATCAAAATGATCTTTGTTAGTAAATTGAGAAAAATATTACATCTTGCAACTGAAATAAGCCCTGTTTAAGAACTAAGGGTAAACCAATTAGTATAATACATAGTACATGGTGTTTGATACATGGTAAATGGGAAAACGCATTTTGTTTGAGTAAACATCACCTAAAGTATTATACATAATTTAGTTGATGGCATTAATAACACCTCAATTTAACATTCCTTTATTGTTAGATATTTCAGATATGTGTGCTATTATGGTAAATTTTAAAAAAATGCATTTAGTAAATGTCATAACTATATTTATGGATATTTACAAAGAGTAGTTTAGAAACTATGGTATATGGAATTCTTAAGCTATTCATATATATTGAAAATTTATCAGCCAACATGATTGCAGCTCACCCTGCCATTAGCAATGTCAAGTAGTATTCATTTCACCAGCCCTTTCATAAGCCTGCTTATTCATGTTCTTTCTGTGTCTAATATAAGTTTTCTAGTGTGATTAATAAACACAGTGTCCCGTTATTTTAATTACATTTTTTGAACAGTAATAAAATTGAACATTTTACCGAAAGTAATATTTGAAATTTGATGCAACATTTACATAATAGCATGTTGTTACTTCGTTCTATATAGATGGAGTTCAAAAACAGAGTTCTGCTGTTGTATTATTGATTGCCACCTTTAGAAATTAATTAGTTTTTGTTTATACTTCTTCTTCTTAAATTACAATAAATCGTGCCTTTTGTGCAAGTTCTTACACAGACTTAATTGCTTCATTGAAAGGTTTGCCAGATATATCAAGCCAGTTCATTAATGCACAGATGATTTCTTCACATTAAGAAAGACACATTGAAGCACCACAAATGTCAAGTCAGTTATTACGCACGAAAAGTAGAAAATGGCAACCATCAAAAGGTGAGCCCTTATTCAACAGGGACCAAAAATAAAACTGCAGTAACTCCTTTGCGTGATAATGGGGAGATATTAGATTATTTTAAGGTCATGCAAGGAGAATCTTTCATGTGTCAACTATGTCCCTTTGCAGAGGATTGGTTTTTTTTCTTTGTCTCACGATTGTATTCACAAATCAGTCCAAAAAAGAACAGTGGATTTTACCACTGTAATATCCTTATTTGGGTCTCTTTGCCCAAATATTTATTGTGCCAATACTATTTCCAAGCACATGTAAATGTGTGTCCTTCCTTTAAGTTATTTAGAATTTCATAGGAAGGATTAAAATGAAAATACCAGTATATATTCTAAAAATGGACAAAATGAATTAATAGTAATAATGAAAGCTGAATAGACATTTGGAAATTCAGAATTACTACTGGCTCTGAATTCCAACTAAGTGGGGTCAACATATTCATAATGTTTTATTTGACTTTAGAAAAATACTTTAAAAAGTACATTTAAATACTAATTTAATCATTGACATAGTGTATAATGGGCTATTGAATCTGTGTTTAAGGGAACAAATAATGAACTAAAATTATACGTCACTGGTTAACTAAGACACACCTCATCTTACAATTTTAAAAAAGATACATAATTTCCATGGTATAACTTCAAAGTTAATATTTCTTCTATAAAAAAAGAAATGTGCCAGGGAGATACACAGGAAATAAAAATAGGCAAATATCCTAAATTCATTATATTTGATATTTTAGTTAGAGAAGAGAATAAACAACAGAAATATGTAAACTATATAAAAAAATGATAGCAAAAAAGGAAAAAATTGATCTAGTCCCAAAAGAATTATTGATTGCCACCTTTAGAAATTAATTAGTTTTGTTTATACTTCTTCTTCTTAAATTACAATAAATCGTGCCTTTTGTGCAAGTTCTTACACAGACTTAATTGCTTCATTGAAAGGTTTGCCAGATATATCAAGCCAGTTCATTAATGCACAGATGATTTCTTCACATTAAGAAAGACACATTGAAGCACCACAAATGTCAAGTCAGTTATTACGCACGAAAAGTAGAAAATGGCAACCATCAAAAGGTGAGCCCTTATTCAACAGGGACCAAAAATAAAACTGCAGTAACTCCTTTGCGTGATAATGGGGAGATATTAGATTATTTTAAGGTCATGCAAGGAGAATCTTTCATGTGTCAACTATGTCCCTTTGCAGAGGATTGGTTTTTTTTCTTTGTCTCACGATTGTATTCACAAATCAGTCCAAAAAAGAACAGTGGATTTTACCACTGTAATATCCTTATTTGGGTCTCTTTGCCCAAATATTTATTGTGCCAATACTATTTCCAAGCACATGTAAATGTGTGTCCTTCCTTTAAGTTATTTAGAATTTCATAGGAAGGATTAAAATGAAAATACCAGTATATATTCTAAAAATGGACAAAATGAATTAATAGTAATAATGAAAGCTGAATAGACATTTGGAAATTCAGAATTACTACTGGCTCTGAATTCCAACTAAGTGGGGTCAACATATTCATAATGTTTTATTTGACTTTAGAAAATACTTTAAAAAGTACATTTAAATACTAATTTAATCATTGACATAGTGTATAATGGGCTATTGAATCTGTGTTTAAGGGAACAAATAATGAACTAAAATTATACGTCACTGGTTAACTAAGACACACCTCATCTTACAATTTTAAAAAAGATACATAATTTCCATGGTATAACTTCAAAGTTAATATTTCTTCTATAAAAAAAGAAATGTGCCAGGGAGATACACAGGAAATAAAAATAGGCAAATATCCTAAATTCATTATATTTGATATTTTAGTTAGAGAAGAGAATAAACAACAGAAATATGTAAACTATATAGAAAGCAGAAGGAGATGCCTTCTATAGAAAAAATATACAAGAAAGAATGATGGAAATTAGAAATTTGAAGTTACTTTTACATATAGCTGTATAGAAAATCTTTCCCAAGACTGTGATCTCTGAAGAAAGCTATGAAATTTCTAGGGAAAAATTATTACAGATTTAAGGATGAGCACATTCAAGGACCCCTGGGCCTTAAAATTTCTATATTTCTACACAAAAAAATAAGAGACTGCCTTTACTGTGGTAGAGTGAATGACTGGTAGAAAAATATGTTTGCTTAGATGGGATCACATAGGTTTAGATGATTTTTTCTTTTTCTTGCTGAATAATAGAAGGTACCATATGATCATGCTATATTTTCTGTATATTTAGCACTTAAGAAATGTAAAATGTCCCACCAATATCACAGGCTGGTCCTAGGATCTAGCCTGTGCATCAGTGGGCACTCCCAAGTACTATTTTCCTACTTCATTGCAAAGGAAGGATCAAAAACAACTTATTTAAAAGTTCAGCTTTAAAAAGAAACAGAAAAAAACTTCATCATTCGAAACACTGGGTACTTTATACAAATATTACCCTCTTTTTTGAAATTTATGTTTCTCAAAAGAATTCTTAGTAAAATTTTCAGGTAAGAATGTTAATGGGAAGAAAATGATAGGAGTTTTAATTAAACCCCAACTTTTTTTTGGCTAGCAAATATTTTATTAGACTCCACTTTTCATAATTTTCTGATAAACTTGAAAATTCTGATATTTTGATAAACTATCATTTAAGCATTCTGATATTATTTAAGTGTTCTGATAAACTTAAAAAATTTGAAATAGTAAAACTAGGTTTATATTCACTCATAACTATCAAACTCAGAAATTCAAAACAAGTATATGAATAAGATAGGAGCAATATAAAGATTACATAATTAAAATTGTTAATACTAATTCAATGTCAAAAATACTTTCTGCTGAAGTTAAAAAATCGAGAATTGTGGTAAAATAATTTTCCAGTGAAAAATCAATTGTTTTTATTTACACTAGCCTTTTTTTGTTTCTGAACATAATGAGAAATCCTTGTACCATCGTTGTTGTCATTACCTTTTAAACATATGAGTTTATGTGTTTATGGGCTTCCCTGGTGGTCCAGTGGGTAAGGACACCGCCTTGCAGCGCAAGGGCGCCAGTTAAATCCTTGGCCTGGAAAGATCCAATGTGCCGCGGAGCGGCTGGGCAGATGTGTCCAACTACTGAGTCAGTGCTCTGGAGCGCATGCGCCCAGAGCCGGTGCTCCGCAGCAACAGAGGCCACTGAGATGGGAGGCCCACACGGGCCAAAGAACAAAGATGAAAATAAATGAAAGACCAGTAGAAGTGCCCCTCCCCCCGCCAAAAAGAAAGCGTCAATTCTTAAAAAAAAAAAAAAAAAGAAGTTAATGTATTTAATAAAGTACCATACCATATGATTATGAATGATTAAGGGACTACTTCAACTTTGTTCCAACGATTTTTTGTGGCTGGTTTCCATAATATAAAAAGTGGTTTAAAAAGGGAAATCAGAAAAAACCTTATTTAAAAGTTCAGCTTTAAAAGAAACAGAAAACTTCATCATTCGAAACACTGGGTACTTTATACAAATATTACCCTCTTTTTTGAAATTTATGTTTCTCAAAAGAATTCTTAGTAAAATTTTCAGGTAAGAATGTTAATGGGAAGAAAATGATAGGAGTTTTAATTAAACCCCAACTTTTTTTTGGCTAGCAAATATTTTATTAGACTCCACTTTTCATAATTTTCTGATAAACTTGAAAATTCTGATATTTTGATAAACTATCATTTAAGCATTCTGATATTATTTAAGTGTTCTGATAAACTTAAAAAATTTGAAATAGTAAAACTAGGTTTATATTCACTCATAACTATCAAACTCAGAAATTCAAAACAAGTATATGAATAAGATAGGAGCAATATAAAGATTACATAATTAAAATTGTTAATACTAATTCAATGTCAAAAATACTTTCTGCTGAAGTTAAAAAATCGAGAATTGTGGTAAAATAATTTTCCAGTGAAAAATCAATTGTTTTTATTTACACTAGCCTTTTTTTGTTTCTGAACATAATGAGAAATCCTTGTACCATCGTTGTTGTCATTACCTTTTAAACATATGAGTTTATGTGTTTATGGGCTTCCCTGGTGGTCCAGTGGGTAAGGACACCGCCTTGCAGCGCAAGGGGCGCCAGTTAAATCCTTGGCCTGGAAAGATCCAATGTGCCGCGGAGCGGCTGGGCAGATGTGTCCAACTACTGAGTCAGTGCTCTGGAGCGCATGCGCCCAGAGCCGGTGCTCCGCAGCAACAGAGGCCACTGAGATGGGAGGCCCACACGGGCCAAAGAACAAAGATGAAAATAAATGAAAGACCAGTAGAAGTGCCCCTCCCCCCGCCAAAAAGAAAGCGTCAATTCTTAAAAAAAAAAAAAAAAAGAAGTTAATGTATTTAATAAAGTACCATACCATATGATTATGAATGATTAAGGGACTACTTCAACTTTGTTCCAACGATTTTTTGTGGCTGGTTTCCATAATATAAAAAGTGGTTTAAGTTCAAATGTATGGTCTTGGAATCTGAGTAATTCCTAGACTCTTTGTATAGCTTTGCCCTTCTTTACACCGTTTAAGGATTTTTGCCTTTGACCTAAATACTGCAATGTAATATCTTGAAATGACTTACTTTTCAGAATACTTGTTCTTAAATTGCTATAAAAATGTCCTTTGTGAATCTACTTCTTATTTCATTTCATCATTACTGTCCTCAAAAGTGATAAATTTAAAAGCGGGCCCCATTGTAGGCCCTGAATTCATTTATTTTACCTTGTTAATTTGTCATTTTGGATGATTCAGAATATATTAGCTGATTTTGTTAGATTAGGATGAAAATTTTTTAAAAATTACCTTTTTAAAATGTCAATAAACTAGAAAAACAAAAACAAAAACACACACACAACAGAGCAACAACATGTCCCTTACAGAGTTGTTAGGAAATTTCAGAAGTTTGTAAATCTTTACAAAATCACTGGGTCTGTTCTCTTAGCTGTAGAGTTGGATGGCTCTTCCTGTGGACCTAAAATAAAGGGTACTGGGCTGAAAAGCCTTGCACCATCAAGTACATTCAAGTCAAATCATCAAACTGTCTAATTACCGATTTTCTTCAATATATCTTCATTGATAAGGTGATAATAAAGAAGAAATAAAGCTTGCTTTTTAGTACTAATCTTTCAGGAAGGGTAAAATCATAGGAGAAACAGAATGAAGGTTAAATCAATGGTACATAAAAGGAAACATTGGCCTTTGAACTCCTGGTCTAGCCTATCTTTTTCAAGGACTAATTTGTAGCATTTACAGCACTAAGAGGCTCACCATAATAACTAAACTAAAATCCATATCAGACTCCTCTAGTTGTTTCCACTGGCTGGTTAAGGCAGCAGCAGAAGCACAAAGCAATCTGACACTCCATTAAGCAGCAGTTAGTAAACTTCCAAGGGCACAAGTGGACTGGACCATTCACAAACTTTTCACTGAATGTCTAAGAAATGTGATATTATGACATTTTGTAGCATCATGAAGAAATAAGCAAATTTAGCTTTTTTCAAAGCAAATTTACCAGGACATGAACAAAATACCACTTCAAAGGAAATAGCTAGAATATTATATTAAATCTGTAAATGTCAGAATATTCAATAAATATAAAGCCCTAAGATGAATCCTAATTAAAAAAATATTTACTTTGAATATTATAAATATGTGGAAAAGCAGATCTACATTTTGTCAAGGTAATGTAGAACCAGTGTAGTGGTCAGATCTTCACTAAATCTTTTAGTACCATTTTGGGGACCTGGTAAATTGAGGGTAATTCTGGCATCTGGTGATTAACTTGACTGGTTCATGTGATTTCTTTAGGTCAATGAAATTGAAGAAGCGCAGGGGATCTGGATATAAATTCTAATAGCCAGTACATAATATGCCATCTTCTTTTTCTCTGCCACAATATTCAGTAATGATTTAGATACAGACCAACCACCATTGTACCCTGGCAGCCTGGGTTCCAGAATGCAAAAGACATGAAGAGCTCCAGTCAAAGTCAATGTGAGAATGTTACTTTAAGTTTGTTAGATTTTGTGACATTTTGTGTCGTACTAAAACATGTTCCTAAGGCTGCTACTTTATGGAATTAATATTTGTGAAATTATGTCTAAAACATTTTATTATAAATATTCAAAATTTTCATTTAGTTACTTCCTTAGTGTACAACTGTAAGACTAAGAAGCTAACTTCAAATAATTTTTATTTCAAATAATATTTATTTAATAATTCTTATTAAATAAAATCTAAAATGATTTTATATATTTCTTTTTATCAATTTCATGTAAAACTGTTACAAACTTCTTATTTTCTTTTGTTGTTTACCTTGAAATAATGTAAACTGCTTCTTATTCCATATGTTTATACAAATTCTTTGGAAAAGCAGGTCATATAACAGGTACGGTATTATTCTATCATAGTACTTTTGGAATTTGATGGTTGGTATGTATGAAATATGGGCTTTCCCTGGTGGTTCAGAGGTAAAGAATCCACCCGTAATGCAGGAGACTTGGGTTTGACCCCTGGATCAGGAAGATCCTCTAGAGGAGGGCATGGCAACCCACTCCAGTAGTCTTGCCTGGAGAATCCCAAGGGCAGAGGAGCCTGGTGGGCTACAGTCCATGGAGTTGCAAAGAAATTTGAAAAAACTGAATGACTAAGCAAGCAGCTGTATGAAATATAGATCAAAATGAACAAAAACTTAATCATTAGTTATGGAAAATTTTGAGCTTCATGCTTATAATTAGAAAAGGAACAAATAAAGCCTGAAGTTAGTAGAAGGAAGAAAAGAATAAAATTCAGAGCCAAAATAAATAAAACAGAGACAAATAAGGTAGAAAAGATCAATGAAATGTACTTGGTATCTTCCTCCAGCATTGTAAACTAATGTCCTTGTGATAGGGACAGAGTAGAATAGGTAGGTGGTTGTAGAGTCCTAGCAGGATGGTAGGTAGAAAGGAGACACCTGAGAAAGGTTGGGAGGCCAGTGAGTTGGCGATAACTCAGGAGAGCTGCTCCTTGTTCAGTAAAGTAGGTTCGACTGGGTATAAACAGCTGATGAAGGAGGAGCTGGTGAAGAGGAGCCAATGATGTATGTCCTGCATCTGCGTCTACTTGAGGGGGGCGGTCTTCTATCATCCTATATATATTCCTGCCCACTCAGTCGAAGAGAGAGCAGAGCAGAGCTTTCCTGCCTGCCCGCTTGCACCTCTTACAAGTACCCTAGCCTAATAAATCCTCTTCTTGCCTATCATTCTGCCTCTCGCTCAATTCCTTCTGTGTTGAGGCACAAAGAACCTGAGCCTCAGTGGGTCCCAACGTTGACTGAGTGCTAGATTAAGTCCCGGCCGCATGGATTCAAGTTCCAGACAGGGTTTTGGCCAGGATTGAGTCCTGACTACATGGATTCAAGTCCCAAGCAGGGTTTTGGCTGGGGTTAAGCCTTAGTCATATGGGTTCGAGTCCCAAACCAGGTTTTGGCTAGGTTCAAGCCACAGTCACGTGGGTTCAAGTCCCAAACATGGTTTTGGCTGGAATTCAAGCTCCAGTCACATGTTTTCAAGTCGCAAGCAGGGTTCAATCAGGTCTGGGCCCTGTGTTGAAGTCTCAGATTGAGAGAAAACCCTTTCACTTGTACCTGCTTGTGTCTCTGGTGTCACTGGTGCCTTGCTGCTGCTTCTGCCCATGTCACTGCTGTGGATGGCGTTGCTGCTAAAGATAAAGGATGGTGGGATCCTCTGCCATGTTCAGGGTCAACTGCATTGGTGGTTTTGCTACTGTGGTGGATAAGGGAGGTTGTGGAAGACTCAGGGTTGAGGGTGCCTCGGCTGCACCTGAACCATGTGAGGTTCATTGAACTACTGCTGCACGCAGAAAGGACTGAATCATCGGCATGTCTACAACTGGAGGGATGGGATCATGAGTCCTGCTGCCTCTGCCTAGTTCCCTGGAACTAGGGAGTCTTGTGCACATTTTCCTTTTTTTGCTACCAGGCTCCCTGGGATTGCAGGCTTAGCTGCCATAGCCAGGGAGTCAGGATTGCAGTCCCCCTCTCCTCTGTTCCTCCGGATCTGCCTCCTCTATGTATTCTAGTTTACCCACTTTAGACAGAACGGAACTCGTACTGGTATCTTGGTGTGCTTGGCAAAGGAAACTGGATTTATAGCTGTTTTATGGTTGTAGATTGAAGGAGAGAGACAAAGCCGGAGGAATACTCCCCAAGATTTCTATCATCCTATATATATTCCCGCCCACTCAATTGAAGAGAGAGCCGAGCAGGGCTTTCCTGCTGCCCGCTTGCACCTCTTACAAGTACCCTAGCCTAATAAATCCTCTTCTTGCCTATCATTCTGCCTCTCGCTCAATTCCTTCTGTGTTGAGGCACAAAGAACCTGAGCCTCAGTGGGTCCCAACGTTGACTGAGTGCTAGATTAAGTCCCGGCCGCATGGATTCAAGTTCCAGACAGGGTTTTGGCCAGGATTGAGTCCTGACTACATGGATTCAAGTCCCAAGCAGGGTTTTGGCTGGGGTTAAGCCTTAGTCATATGGGTTCGAGTCCCAAACCAGGTTTTGGCTAGGTTCAAGCCACAGTCACGTGGGTTCAAGTCCCAAACATGGTTTTGGCTGGAATTCAAGCTCCAGTCACATGTTTTCAAGTCGCAAGCAGGGTTCAATCAGGTCTGGGCCCTGTGTTGAAGTCTCAGATTGAGAGAAAACCCTTTCACTTGTACCTGCTTGTGTCTCTGGTGTCACTGGTGCCTTGCTGCTGCTTCTGCCCATGTCACTGCTGTGGATGGCGTTGCTGCTAAAGATAAAGGATGGTGGGATCCTCTGCCATGTTCAGGGTCAACTGCATTGGTGGTTTTGCTACTGTGGTGGATAAGGGAGGTTGTGGAAGACTCAGGGTTGAGGGTGCCTCGGCTGCACCTGAACCATGTGAGGTTCATTGAACTACTGCTGCACGCAGAAAGGACTGAATCATCGGCATGTCTACAACTGGAGGGATGGGATCATGAGTCCTGCTGCCTCTGCCTAGTTCCCTGGAACTAGGGAGTCTTGTGCACATTTTCCTTTTTTTGCTACCAGGCTCCCTGGGATTGCAGGCTTAGCTGCCATAGCCAGGGAGTCAGGATTGCAGTCCCCCTCTCCTCTGTTCCTCCGGATCTGCCTCCTCTATGTATTCTAGTTTACCCACTTTAGACAGAACGTGCGTAACTCGTACTGGTATCTTGGTGTGCTTGGCAAAGGAAACTGGATTTATAGCTGTTTTATGGTTGTAGATTGAAGGAGAGAGACAAAGGGAGGATCTCACACAGCCATGAGACTGACATCACTCCCCAAGATTTCATTTTTAATTAAATATTTTAAAAATAGAATGATTGAATTAAGTAGGTACTACCATATAAACTATATTGAAAGTTCATAAATGTAGATTCCAATGACAATTTCTGTAAACACCATAATTAAGATCTTTAATGTCCTTACTCGCTGATAAAGAGCACCATGATTATAAAACAGGAAAGAACACCATTCTTTATATGGTTCTATGGAAATTACATACCCAATAGCCTACACTGTTTAGAA
Organism: Tragulus kanchil; assembly: GCA_022376925.1. Taxonomy (NCBI): domain Eukaryota; kingdom Metazoa; phylum Chordata; class Mammalia; order Artiodactyla; family Tragulidae; genus Tragulus; species Tragulus kanchil. Next base: position 139,302,282 of record JAIOJX010000004.1, read on the forward strand.
GGAAGGATTACAGAACACAAAAGAATCTAGAATATACGTCTTCATTTGTTCTGTGTGTTATGCTGAGTTATGTCTGACTGTTTTGGAACACGATGAACTGTGGCCTACCAGAATCCTCGGTCCATGAGGTTTCATGGGCTAGGATACTGGAGTGGGTTTGCCATTTCCCTCTTCGGGGAATCTTCTTGATCTAGGAATCAAACCCGACTGGCAGATTCTTTACCACTGAGCCACCTGAGAAGCCATATCTTCACTCACTTGAGTGTAAATGAATTGAAAATGTGCTTCATAAACTCTCACAGTACTTTGCCTGGGAAGAAGAGATAAGGAGTTTATAACCTCTGCATCTTTCTCTAGTTGAAAGTGTAGAATGCTAGCCAATAGAAAAGGAGGTGATTACAGGAATTAAATGTTCCTGGATTGGGGAGGCTTATCCAACTTTCACATTCTTTTAGCTGAATGCATCAAAGTAGCTTGTGTATAAAGCAGCAGCATACAGAACCTAGAGAATAAAGATAACTATAGTTGCAGTCTCAAAAGCACTTAAGAGTGTAGTTATAACTGTAGAATATTGGCTCTACAAATTCACTCAAAGAATGATCCAAATTACAAATATCTTGAAAACCAAACATGTGGATTTCTTGGCCCACTCCCAAACTAAAGATATAGCTTTTCTGTTGCAAACCAAGTGCTTCTTATATATCCAACAGACTGTAACTTCACTAGACTAGAACTCACATTTAGAAAAATTACTGATACAGAGAGATTTTCCTGACTTTAGTTGTTCAATAAACTCACTTAAAGCTTACATATGATAAAGGGAAAGATGACAATAATGAATATGGAAGAACAAAGCAGAGGTCTACCACCTAAGAACTGCAGAAGTTTTGCAAAAAAAAACTGGAATAGAAACAATCATAGAAATGTTATTTGCTGGTTTAAAATTATCAGATGTCTTGTGAAAACACTGCTATATTAAAAAAAAATAAGAGGTCTCACTTAAGGTTTGACCCACATCATTCAAGATACCATCAAATTATTGAATGTAATAATGGCATAATTCTAACTGTATATTAAAAAAGTCTTTCCAAGAGGCAAGTTTCTAAGGGTGTTCTTGGAATTTTTATGTACCATATGCTTATATGTATGTGCTTAGTCTCTCAATCATGTCTAATTCTTTAAGACCCCATGGGCTATAGCCCCCCAGGCTCCACTGTCCATGGGATTCTCCAGGCAAGAATACCAGTGCGGGTAACCATTTCCTTCTCCAGGGGATTTTTCTGACCCAGAGATCAAACCTAGATCTCCTGCATTGCAGGCAGATTCTTTTCCCTGTCTGAGTCACCGGGGAAGTATATAACATACTTAGCTGTAACTTGTTGACAAGATATTCAAGTTGCAAAAAAAGAAAGAAAAAAAAATTGAAATTGTCTTTCTAAAAATTCACAATTACTGTGTCCTTTTATCATGATTATAAAAATTATTTATACATATTATATCAAATTTATAACAAAGTCTTGTATAAAAATGCAAAATCTTTTACGAGACATATATGATGGCAAGTAGAGAATTGAGTCAATTTAGGTAAGGTGGTCTCTTAAGTCATGAGAGACCAATGTTTCTATGTTGGCTTTGTGCAAGTAACTAATCATGAGGTCCTAGAATCTTAGTAAAAGTAGTAAATAAAGGACTGATAATTTGCGCCTTAGTATTACTGCATACATTTTTGAATATACCACCAAATGAAGGATAACCACTGTGATCTGATATAAAGTTTTGATGTAGAGGTACTTGTGAAATTTTATTTAGACTGAACCACATTTAGAAAAATTACTGATACAGAGAGATTTTCCTGACTTTAGTTGTTCAATAAACTCACTTAAAGCTTACATATGATAAAGGGAAAGATGACAATAATGAATATGGAAGAACAAAGCAGAGGTCTACATAAGAAGCAGAATTTTGAAAATGGAAAGAAGACAATAATGAATATGGAAGAACAAAGCAGAGGTCTACCACCTAAGAACTGCAGAAGTTTTGCAAAAAAAAACTGGAATAGAAACAATCATAGAAATGTTATTTGCTGGTTTAAAATTATCAGATGTCTTGTGAAAACACTGCTATATTAAAAAAAAATAAGAGGTCTCACTTAAGGTTTGACCCACATCATTCAAGATACCATCAAATTATTGAATGTAATAATGGCATAATTCTAACTGTATATTAAAAAAGTCTTTCCAAGAGGCAAGTTTCTAAGGGTGTTCTTGGAATTTTTATGTACCATATGCTTATATGTATGTGCTTAGTCTCTCAATCATGTCTAATTCTTTAAGACCCCATGGGCTATAGCCCCCCAGGCTCCACTGTCCATGGGATTCTCCAGGCAAGAATACCAGTGCGGGTAACCATTTCCTTCTCCAGGGGATTTTTCTGACCCAGAGATCAAACCTAGATCTCCTGCATTGCAGGCAGATTCTTTTCCCTGTCTGAGTCACCGGGGAAGTATATAACATACTTAGCTGTAACTTGTTGACAAGATATTCAAGTTGCAAAAAAAGAAAGAAAAAAAAATTGAAATTGTCTTTCTAAAAATTCACAATTACTGTGTCCTTTTATCATGATTATAAAAATTATTTATACATATTATATCAAATTTATAACAAAGTCTTGTATAAAAATGCAAAATCTTTTACGAGACATATATGATGGCAAGTAGAGAATTGAGTCAATTTAGGTAAGGTGGTCTCTTAAGTCATGAGAGACCAATGTTTCTATGTTGGCTTTGTGCAAGTAACTAATCATGAGGTCCTAGAATCTTAGTAAAAGTAGTAAATAAAGGACTGATAATTTGCGCCTTAGTATTACTGCATACATTTTTTGAATATACCACCAAATGAAGGATAACCACTGTGATCTGATATAAAGTTTTGATGTAGAGGTACTTGTGAGAAACACATTTCTGATAAAAACATAAGGGCAGTGAACCCTGGCCATGAGATGTTATTCATTCATATTTCAATACATTTTATTGTATTTTAGGATGTTGTATTTTACAAGATAAAAGCAAAAGTCTTGTGAACATTTGCAGTCATTAACAAGAGTTTGCTTTTTATTTTGGTTGAGCTTATTTGATCTTTGTCCTCTCATTAACCTCTTTTCATATTTACTTTTCTTGCAACTGATGGTTTTCTAATTTATTTTTCATTCCCTTTTATCTGGCCACTTGAGTAAAAATTAGGTCAGGGAAGATAGTTAAGCTTTTGATGTTATAATAGGATAGAGTTTGACAGGTGAAAAATCCTAGGGAGGTCTAATTCAAATTCTTAACATATTTGACTAAAGCAAAATATAGGTCCAGCAAAGAAGTATTCAAATTGGAAACTAGATATCTTTGCAATAGATGTAATTTAACACAATATGTAACTGCTCTGGAAGAATTAGATCTTAAGTACGTACTTGTTTTGAGTATCTGTCCTTTGATTCAATTTATAGAGTCAACTTTCGAGAAAAAAATTAAGATTTTAGAGAGGACTAAAAATACATCACAGTTTAAAATATGCTGGAAGAGTACAAAATTCTTTAAACCATCTTCTCATTGATGATAGGAGTTATGAATTTTTTATATCTATTTGCTATTATTTTTTCTTAATTTTTGACAAATTTGGACAAGATATCTACAGTTATATTTACTAGTTTTAGCTGTAATAAATGATGTTTAGGCTTAGTGATTTAAAATTATAACAAATATTTTTTTCTTCAAGGTCTATATGTCATTGGGAATTGTTGACAGATTTGGGTTTGAATGATCTTGACTGGGTGCACTCATGTGTCTGTGTTAAGCTTATGGGGGAGTTAAGACTGGCTTGTCTCCAATAAATTCATTCACATTTGGTCTATATTAGCTATATGAGCAAGTTGGTGGGTACTCATGGCACAGCACAGTTCTAAGAAATATACCAGAAATCTGCAAGGTCGCTTGATGCCTGGGTTCAGAATTAGCAGATTGCCATTTTGGCTGCAGCATATTTGTCAAACTATGCCACAAGAACAGTGAATATTCCAGGGCTAGGGAAGTCAATTTTCTTTCATGGGAAGAATCACAAAGATCATTTACAATAAAGTATGGATAAAGGTTTACAAATCATTGCACTATTATAGGTATACACATTTTGTGCATTTGTGTCTCTATAAATGAACATGTGTGTTATATTTCCCTGTAAATAAGGTAATAATTGTACAGCATGGAAAGGGGAAAAGAAACCTTCTCCCTTTCTGTTGATATAAAGCTTTGAACTTGGAAGTAGAGCTCAGTTATGCCTGTCAATGCTGTATGTCCCTGTATTTACAGGCAGGTGCTATAGGCCATAATCTCTGAATTTCACAAGGTAACATACTGACAGCGGTCTCCCAGGATAAAAATTTATAGTCATAGGAGTCATCAGGTTTTGGGGATTTAGATTTCTGTAAATCACTCTGTTAACCAAGATAGATGTTCTTGATGTAGTGGCTATTTTGAAAATGTGGAGGATAAGCAAAGGATTGTGACATTTTGAGAATAGTTGTCATTTGGAAGCTTATGTGAGACTTCTAAACTCCACTTAGGGTCAGATTTCTAGAATAAAAATACATCACAGTTTAAAATATGCTGGAAGAGTACAAAATTCTTTAAACCATCTTCTCATTGATGATAGGAGTTATGAATTTTTTATATCTATTTGCTATTATTTTTTCTTAATTTTTGACAAATTTGGACAAGATATCTACAGTTATATTTACTAGTTTTAGCTGTAATAAATGATGTTTAGGCTTAGTGATTTAAAATTATAACAAATATTTTTTTCTTCAAGGTCTATATGTCATTGGGAATTGTTGACAGATTTGGGTTTGAATGATCTTGACTGGGTGCACTCATGTGTCTGTGTTAAGCTTATGGGGGAGTTAAGACTGGCTTGTCTCCAATAAATTCATTCACATTTGGTCTATATTAGCTATATGAGCAAGTTGGTGGGTACTCATGGCACAGCACAGTTCTAAGAAATATACCAGAAATCTGCAAGGTCGCTTGATGCCTGGGTTCAGAATTAGCAGATTGCCATTTTGGCTGCAGCATATTTGTCAAACTATGCCACAAGAACAGTGAATATTCCAGGGCTAGGGAAGTCAATTTTCTTTCATGGGAAGAATCACAAAGATCATTTACAATAAAGTATGGATAAAGGTTTACAAATCATTGCACTATTATAGGTATACACATTTTGTGCATTTGTGTCTCTATAAATGAACATGTGTGTTATATTTCCCTGTAAATAAGGTAATAATTGTACAGCATGGAAAGGGGAAAAGAAACCTTCTCCCTTTCTGTTGATATAAAGCTTTGAACTTGGAAGTAGAGCTCAGTTATGCCTGTCAATGCTGTATGTCCCTGTATTTACAGGCAGGTGCTATAGGCCATAATCTCTGAATTTCACAAGGTAACATACTGACAGCGGTCTCCCAGGATAAAAATTTATAGTCATAGGAGTCATCAGGTTTTGGGGATTTAGATTTCTGTAAATCACTCTGTTAACCAAGATAGATGTTCTTGATGTAGTGGCTATTTTGAAAATGTGGAGGATAAGCAAAGGATTGTGACATTTTGAGAATAGTTGTCATTTGGAAGCTTATGTGAGACTTCTAAACTCCACTTAGGGTCAGACTTCAGCTGTAGCATAGACTGAATACAAAATTGGACTATTTCTCCCACCCTTCCAGCATCCATGAATTTCACATTGTGACCCCACAACTCCTGCTTTCAACTGATTCTGTTTTCCTATGCCTTATATCCAGATAGGCCTTGTGAATATTTCAGTCCAATAGAATGTGGCAGGAGTACCTGTACCAATTATAGCACTAAATCGGCTATGCACACTTGTCCTCTCTTATGCCTTCTGTCTCCCCCGATGAAAAGTCTATGGGAAGATGAACAATCACCAAGATCAGAGCCAGGTCAGTGCAGGTGTCCAAGGTGAGGCCCAAACCTTGTCAAAGAGGCAAGTAGAGATGAACATAGCTGATCAAGGAAGCATACAGAATCCCAGTCAGGCCATAGAATTGTGAATTGTTTTTTTAAGGAATTAGGTGTGACGTGGGTTTTATAAACAAATATGACTGATAAAATTAGGATCATTGATTCATTTCAAATTATCTTCAGAATTATAACGAGTAAATCATTTCTTTATATTGCCTAAGATCTACAGCTATAAGATGAAGTGATAAAAGTTTATGAATATATTAATAAATATATAGTCTCAATTATATTTTTATACATGGGAAATTTTTCAAAACAGAGCCTAAAGGAACAGTTTTATACAAGTGATTGCTAATTAACTAAACATTAATTCAATTAAAAAATAGCCAACCCATCCATAACACTGAGTGGAATAAAATAAAAATATCCATAATGATTTCATTTTATGACACATACATAACAGATATGTGAAATGTGGGTGTCACATTAATTTTATGCATGGCAGTGTGTCTTCTAAATTCTTAAAGTATTAATTAAGAATAAGAACCTCCATCATTATTTATATTTTAATTACAGTAAACTTGTGATCGTTTCATCATTGTTAAGGGCTTGTGAATAATTCTTTGTAAAAATATCTTATTATAGAGTATGATCTTTTTTTATTAAAATTAGCAACCTGTATTATTAAATGTTTTACAAAATGATGAAAATTATCTTGTGACACAGATTTAAAATAATGTGTTGATAATTTTGAAATAGTAAAAATGTAGATGCTGACAAACAGCTTAAATAAAAAATGAAGGTACAGAAAATTGGGGACTTTTTTTTTTTTTTAATTTTGGCCTCTTTTATTGGTCTTTCATTTAGTTATTTTCATCCATCTTTGTTCTTTGGCCTGTGTGAGCCTCACACTGCAGTGGCCTCCCTTGTTTCAGAGCAGCATATGTGCTCCAGAGCCGCTGACTCGTAATTGGACATACCGATCCAGTCACTTCACGGCACGAAGGATCTTCCCAGGCCAGGGATTTAACCAGTGCCCCTTGCACTGCAAAGCAGACTCTTTACCCTCTGGACCACCAGGGAAGCCCTGAGGAATTGTTATTGATAAAATATATATATTATTAAGAGATATTTAGTTTTAGGGATTTGCATTTTATGGAGGACGCTATTTCTAACTAGTTACTACTTACACTCAGGTTCTTTGAACTCAAGTGTAGCTACCTAGCAACTATGAATAGGTAAATGGCCAGGTTAGGGAAAAGAGTATTGGTAAATCCTAGTTTTAAATATTGGCTTGAATGTATTAGACACATCACAATGTGTCTGTACCTTTGAATTCTAATGAATCACTGATGTTGCTACTTCTCAGGATCTCCAGCTCATAAATTTTTAAAAGTTTATGAATATATTAATAAATATATAGTCTCAATTATATTTTTATACATGGGAAATTTTTCAAAACAGAGCCTAAAGGAACAGTTTTATACAAGTGATTGCTAATTAACTAAACATTAATTCAATTAAAAAATAGCCAACCCATCCATAACACTGAGTGGAATAAAATAAAAATATCCATAATGATTTCATTTTATGACACATACATAACAGATATGTGAAATGTGGGTGTCACATTAATTTTATGCATGGCAGTGTGTCTTCTAAATTCTTAAAGTATTAATTAAGAATAAGAACCTCCATCATTATTTATATTTTAATTACAGTAAACTTGTGATCGTTTCATCATTGTTAAGGGCTTGTGAATAATTCTTTGTAAAAATATCTTATTATAGAGTATGATCTTTTTTTATTAAAATTAGCAACCTGTATTATTAAATGTTTTACAAAATGATGAAAATTATCTTGTGACACAGATTTAAAATAATGTGTTGATAATTTTGAAATAGTAAAAATGTAGATGCTGACAAACAGCTTAAATAAAAAATGAAGGTACAGAAAATTGGGGACTTTTTTTTTTTTTTAATTTTGGCCTCTTTTATTGGTCTTTCATTTAGTTATTTTCATCCATCTTTGTTCTTTGGCCTGTGTGAGCCTCACACTGCAGTGGCCTCCCTTGTTTCAGAGCAGCATATGTGCTCCAGAGCCGCTGACTCGTAATTGGACATACCGATCCAGTCACTTCACGGCACGAAGGATCTTCCCAGGCCAGGGATTTAACCAGTGCCCCTTGCACTGCAAAGCAGACTCTTTACCCTCTGGACCACCAGGGAAGCCCTGAGGAATTGTTATTGATAAAATATATATATTATTAAGAGATATTTAGTTTTAGGGATTTGCATTTTATGGAGGACGCTATTTCTAACTAGTTACTACTTACACTCAGGTTCTTTGAACTCAAGTGTAGCTACCTAGCAACTATGAATAGGTAAATGGCCAGGTTAGGGAAAAGAGTATTGGTAAATCCTAGTTTTAAATATTGGCTTGAATGTATTAGACACATCACAATGTGTCTGTACCTTTGAATTCTAATGAATCACTGATGTTGCTACTTCTCTCCAGGATTCCTTCCAGCTCATAAATATTTCATATGAATTTTGCTTCAGTTTTGGCATAGAGGACTTAGATAATCAAAAGATGTGTCAAATAATACTATAAACACTTTTGCAAATTCATAAACTCCTTTCAATTTGTGGCCAAAACAACACCAAATTGTACGAGTCTGGCTGGGAGTCAAATGCAAACTATTCACAGCTCCCTCATCCACATTCCCCTCTTAGCCTTTTGGAGTGACAGTCCCCTTTTCCATGAAAACTGAAAAAAAAAAAAAAAAAGCCACATTTCATTTTCTTTGAGATTATGTCAGTAACATTGAAACGAATTCTGTCTGTAAAAACCTAGGAAACAAAATAATGAATAGATGCAACAGAACTCATGTTCACGTGGCCTAGGCAGTGGGCAGTGTGGAAAAGATAAGAAAATTTGTTGAATTAATATTTTCATATCTCCAACTTGTTTTACTATTATACATACAAAGTGTCACATAGAACTTTAAGCAAGAATCATATACTCACAATTACATTTATGTCCTAGTGCTGATTTTATTAATAATGTTTTCATGTCTTCTATTATTCAGTACCTCACTTAGACACAGGCATATCACTGTGATGGGTTCTATACCTGGGACAAGAGCTCAGTGGGGTTCCTCTTTTGAGTGTCATTGAAATTTTTTTCTTTTTTTTAAGATTTATTTATTTATATATTTATTTTGGGCAGGGGTTAGGTTGGGGAGGGAGGGGAGCGGGCGGGCCACTTCTATTGGTCTTTCATTTCTCTATTTTCATTCGTCTTTGTTCTTTTGGCTCCTGTGGGCCTCCCATCGTGGTGGCGTCTGTTGTTGCAGAGCGCTGGCTCTGGGCGTATGTAATCCAGAGCTCCGGCTCGGTGATTGGGCACATCGGTCCAGCCGCTCTGCGGCACGTGGGATCTTCCCAGGCCAGGGATCGAACCAGCGCCCCTTGCACTGCAAGGTGGTGTCCTTATCCACTGGACCACCAGGGGAAGCCCGCATTGAAAATTTTAAGTTCCCACAGTGTTTGGGATTCTTACAGAGGCATCAGTTATGGCCTTTACTTCTTTCCTTTGGTGCTTTCTCAGCCACATTTTCTTCCAGGTCCACTGATTATGGGTTGGTTGAATGACATACTCTAAAGATATTCAGAACTTTCAACAAAGTGATCGTCTCAGGACCCCATTGCCCAGCCCAGTTTCAAGTGAATGTCTTGATAAGAGGATCATATCTCGGTCTACTGCAGAATTGCTTTCATGGAATCATGATTTCTTTCATGGGCTTCCAAAATGTACTGTCTCACTGATTAAGAGTAAAGCACATTAATTACACTGTGAGAACAGCCATGGGAAAATATGCCAACCACCACAAAGAACACACTAGGGGAAACAATCTAGTAATTTTCTACACTTTCAAACATTTTATTTTACTAGAAAAGGGGATTAGGTACTTTTAAAACAAGAGTGAAATTGCAACTGAAAATACAAACTGTAAATAATTTTAAAGTGGTTTGGAGATATGGAACTAAAATATGAGCTAGAACTCAAATATAACTGTCTTTAGGGACTCAAACACCATATACATACAAAGTGTCACATAGAACTTTAAGCAAGAATCATACTCACAATTACATTTATGTCCTAGTGCTGATTTTATTAATAATGTTTTCATGTCTTCTATTATTCAGTACCTCACTTAGACACAGGCATATCACTGTGATGGGTTCTATACCTGGGACAAGAGCTCAGTGGGGTTCCTCTTTTGAGTGTCATTGAAATTTTTTTCTTTTTTTTAAGATTTATTTATTTATATATTTATTTTGGGCAGGGGTTAGGTTGGGGAGGGAGGGGAGCGGGCGGGCCACTTCTATTGGTCTTTCATTTCTCTATTTTCATTCGTCTTTGTTCTTTTGGCTCCTGTGGGCCTCCCATCGTGGTGGCGTCTGTTGTTGCAGAGCGCTGGCTCTGGGCGTATGTAATCCAGAGCTCCGGCTCGGTGATTGGGCACATCGGTCCAGCCGCTCTGCGGCACGTGGGATCTTCCCAGGCCAGGGATCGAACCAGCGCCCCTTGCACTGCAAGGCGGTGTCCTTATCCACTGGACCACCAGGGGAAGCCCGCATTGAAAATTTTAAGTTCCCACAGTGTTTGGGATTCTTACAGAGGCATCAGTTATGGCCTTTACTTCTTTCCTTTGGTGCTTTCTCAGCCACATTTTCTTCCAGGTCCACTGATTATGGGTTGGTTGAATGACATACTCTAAAGATATTCAGAACTTTCAACAAAGTGATCGTCTCAGGACCCCATTGCCCAGCCCAGTTTCAAGTGAATGTCTTGATAAGAGGATCATATCTCGGTCTACTGCAGAATTGCTTTCATGGAATCATGATTTCTTTCATGGGCTTCCAAAATGTACTGTCTCACTGATTAAGAGTAAAGCACATTAATTACACTGTGAGAACAGCCATGGGAAAATATGCCAACCACCACAAAGAACACACTAGGGGAAACAATCTAGTAATTTTCTACACTTTCAAACATTTTATTTTACTAGAAAAGGGGATTAGGTACTTTTAAAACAAGAGTGAAATTGCAACTGAAAATACAAACTGTAAATAATTTTAAAGTGGTTTGGAGATATGGAACTAAAATATGAGCTAGAACTCAAATATAACTGTCTTTAGGGACTCAAACACCATCAGAAACCATTTACTACCTTTAAACTTGGCTTCTATCTGCATACAGGTTCCTTTCTTTCATGTAAATTTCCCAATGCACACACACTCACGCACCTATCAAGACTCACATACTTGAAGTTTCCTGTCAAAAAATAAAATAGATGCTCTCCTGTCTGCTTGGGCTTCCCTGGTGGCTCAGTGGAAAAGAATCTGCCTGCAATGCAGAAGACTGTAATACAGAAGATGTGGGTCTGATGCCTGGGTCAGGAGTAGCCTACTTCAGTATTCTTGCCTGGGAATTCCGTGGACAGAGGAGCCTGGTGGGCTACAGTCCGTGGAGTTGCCAGAGTCAGATAAAACTTTACAACTAAATAGCTAGCACAATCTGTCTGTTTATGTATCCTCTCTTTGCCTGTGTATATACTTTTCTGTGTAGTCACTGTGCATTTGCTTGACAGTTCAAAACAGGATATTCAGTTTGGCAGCTGTAAAGACAGGACTGAAATCACAGAGATGACCAGTTCCCCATAAGAAGTACCAGTCAAATAAGAAATTTATTCAAAATAATAGTGGGAGGAATCACAGATTATAAATAAATATTCAAAAATACAGAATTCTATTGAATTGAGAAATTCAATAAAATTCATATTTGTTATATGAGTATGCTCTTTATTTGAATAGTGTTTTAGTATATGAAACATTTAATTATCTTTAAGACAACCAGTCTGTATTGCAAAGTCACTGAACATAGAATCATGCAGTCTGAGTCGTTTCTTCAATTTTTACTAATTTTCATGGCTATCTAGGTAAAGTCTTTAGGTATTTTTGGAGTGGATCATCTTCACTTCTAAAGTGGAAACTTAATTTAGATCATTAAATATTTTGAGTGAAATGGGAAAAGAGTGCTGTTTAACTCCTCTGCTTACTGCTCTTCATATTTTTCCCGATCTTGAGGAGCCTTCAGAAAGCACTCTGTGATCTTCAACATCAAATTGAAAACACCCTACAATACAATCTATAGCTTTAAATATATTATCAAGTCCTCTTCACTATTGCATCAAACCGAATTGCAATGATAGTAGCTTAGAAGTGCTTAAAAACTTAACAGAAATGGTATATAACTTGAAAAACTATTGATTGTGTTCTTAGTGAAGCAGTCATTTTGCTTAACACCAGAAATACCTAGCTTTTTATGAAAGGAGAACAAATATATTTTTAAAAATTCCTGATATCTTTCTAATTTTGCTTAGTGTTATTCAATTCCAGGGTTGGGACGATCTCCTGGGTAAAAAGATAGGCTACCTATTCTAGTATTCTTGAGCTTCTGTGGTCACTCAGATGGTAAAGAATCTGCCTGCAATGCGGGAGACCTGGGTTCCATTGCTGGGTAGGGAAAATCCCCTAGAAAAAGGATTTTCCTTTCCAGTATTCTTGCCTGGAGAAATTCCGTGGCTCATCCATATATCACAATGGTCAGACATGACTGATAAACTTCACTTTCACTTATTTATTAAGAAACCATTTATACACATTTTAAAATATTTAGCAACTTTATTAAAACATTGCTTCATCCATTTAAAATAGAATTCAATGAATTTCAGTATATTCAAGTTAGTGTAATCATCACCACAATCAAATCAAGAGAGCATATTAAAAAGCAGAGACACCACTTTACTGATGAAGGTCCAGTAGTCATATATGGATGTGAGAGTTGCACCATAAAGAAGACTGAGAGCCAAAGAATTGATGCTTTCGAATTGTGGTATTGAGAAAGACTCTTGAGAGTCCCTTGGACAGTAAGGAGATCAAACCAATCTTAAAAGAAATGAATCCTTAATATTCATTGAAGTGATGAATATTCATCATCTGATGAAAGAAGGCTCTGATGCAGATGCTGAAGCTCTAATACTTTGACCACCTGAAGCGAAGAGTTAAGTTATTGGAAAAGACCTTGATGCTGGGAATGACTGAAGGCAAGAGGAGAAGGAGGTGGCAGAGGATGAAATTTTTAGATAGTATCACTGACTCAATGGATATGAATTTGAGTAAACTCCAGGAGATAGTCAAGCACAGAGAAGCCTGGTGTGCTGGAGTTCTTGGGGTCACAAGAGTTGAACACAGCTTAGCGACTGGACTACAACAAATGGTGTATCACCTTGGTTGACATGTGTATATTGAAGAATCTTTGTATCCCTATGATGAATTCTACTCAATCATGGCATCTGATCTTTTTACTGAACTGTTGGGTTTGGTTTGCTAGTATTTTGTCGAAGATATTTGTGTCTATATTCTTCAGTGATATTTATCTGAAATTTTCTTCGTTAGTGACATCTTTGTCTAGGGTTAGTGTCAGGTTGCTGGTGTCCTTGAATAATGAGTTTAGGAGTGTTCCTCCGACTGAAATTTTTTTTAAAAGAGTTTGAGAATGGTATGTGTTAGCTTTTCTTTAAACGTTTGGTAGAATTTGCCTGTGAAGGTATCTGGTCCCGAACTTTTCTTTGTTGTAAGACTTCTAATCACCATTTCAAATTTATTACTTGTGATTTGTCTGCTCATATTTTCTATTTATTCCTGGTTGAATATTGGAGGGTTGTACTTTCTAAGAACTTGTCTGTTTTATTGGCATACATTTACTAATAGTAGCCTCTTGTAACTCTTTCTTTTTCTGCAGTGTCAGTTTTAACATCTCCTTTCTCATTTCTAATTTTAATGACTTGGGTCCTCTCCCTTTTTTTCTTGATGAATCTGACTAAAGGTTTACCAATCTTGCTTATTTTTTCAAAGAACCAGCTTTTAGTTTCACTGATCTTTCCTATTATTTTATTTGTCAATTTATTGCTGCTTTGATCTTTATGATTTCTTTCCTTCTGCTAACTTTGGGTTTTGTTTCTTTTTCTTTCTCTAGTTGCTTTAAGTGTAAGTTCAAGTTATATGGGATTTTTCTTGTTTCCTTTGGTAATCTTGCTATATCCCATAGGTTGTGGATCATCAAGTTTTCATTGTCATTTGCGTTTAGATTTTTTTTTTATTTCCTCATTGGTTTCTTCAGGGATCCGTTGGTTGTGTAGTAATTATTGTTTAGCCTCCATATCTTTGTGTTTTCTCATTGTATTGTGTTTGGAAAAGATGCTTGATACGATTTCAATTTTTTAAGTTTACTGTGGCCTGATTTGTTGCCCGAGATATGATCTATCCAGGAGAATGTTCCATCTGCACTTGAGAAGAATGTACATTCTGCTGCTTTTAGATAGAATGTCCTATAAATGCCAATTAAGTCTATTGGTCTAATATGTCATTTAAGGTTTGTGTTTCTTTAATGATTTTCTGTCTGGATGATTTGCCCATTGGTATAATTAGGGTGGTAAAGTTCCCTGCTGTTATTGTGATGCAGTTGATTTCCCCTTTAGCCAAGTCTTGATGTTGCAATGGATACCAGAATTTATGTGTTGGGTTTGGTTTGCTAGTATTTTGTCGAAGATATTTGTGTCTATATTCTTCAGTGATATTTATCTGAAATTTTCTTCGTTAGTGACATCTTTGTCTAGGGTTAGTGTCAGGTTGCTGGTGTCCTTGAATAATGAGTTTAGGAGTGTTCCTCCGACTGAAATTTTTTTTAAAAGAGTTTGAGAATGGTATGTGTTAGCTTTTCTTTAAACGTTTGGTAGAATTTGCCTGTGAAGGTATCTGGTCCCGAACTTTTCTTTGTTGTAAGACTTCTAATCACCATTTCAAATTTATTACTTGTGATTTGTCTGCTCATATTTTCTATTTATTCCTGGTTGAATATTGGAGGGTTGTACTTTCTAAGAACTTGTCTGTTTTATTGGCATACATTTACTAATAGTAGCCTCTTGTAACTCTTTCTTTTTCTGCAGTGTCAGTTTTAACATCTCCTTTCTCATTTCTAATTTTAATGACTTGGGTCCTCTCCCTTTTTTTCTTGATGAATCTGACTAAAGGTTTACCAATCTTGCTTATTTTTTCAAAGAACCAGCTTTTAGTTTCACTGATCTTTCCTATTATTTTATTTGTCAATTTATTGCTGCTTTGATCTTTATGATTTCTTTCCTTCTGCTAACTTTGGGTTTTGTTTCTTTTTCTTTCTCTAGTTGCTTTAAGTGTAAGTTCAAGTTATATGGGATTTTTCTTGTTTCCTTTGGTAATCTTGCTATATCCCATAGGTTGTGGATCATCAAGTTTTCATTGTCATTTGCGTTTAGATTTTTTTTTTATTTCCTCATTGGTTTCTTCAGGGATCCGTTGGTTGTGTAGTAATTATTGTTTAGCCTCCATATCTTTGTGTTTTCTCATTGTATTGTGTTTGGAAAAGATGCTTGATACGATTTCAATTTTTTAAGTTTACTGTGGCCTGATTTGTTGCCCGAGATATGATCTATCCAGGAGAATGTTCCATCTGCACTTGAGAAGAATGTACATTCTGCTGCTTTTAGATAGAATGTCCTATAAATGCCAATTAAGTCTATTGGTCTAATATGTCATTTAAGGTTTGTGTTTCTTTAATGATTTTCTGTCTGGATGATTTGCCCATTGGTATAATTAGGGTGGTAAAGTTCCCTGCTGTTATTGTGATGCAGTTGATTTCCCCTTTTATAGCCAAGTCTTGATGTTGCAATGGATACCAGAATTTATGTGTTGCAGTGAAAGTAGTGTTCAGAGAGAAATTTATGATTATAAACATCTGGGATGAGATCAACTGTAGACTGGCCACAGATGAGGAAAGAGTCAATGTGCTCAAATATAGGTAAATACTTCCCAAAATGTAGAGGACAAAGGTTAACAACTCTGTGAGAGTCAACTTTTCCAATATATTTAATTAATTAAGATCTGATCTTTGATGTTTAGCTGTAACTGGAAAGACATAAGGTGATTTACAAAGGTATTTTTAATGTTTAAAACTAACTGTAGTCTTATAAAGGTCAATAGTAGCAGTCTCTATTTCAACGTGCTCAACTTATTCTATGTTAAAACAATTTTATTCAGGTCTATAATTTAATAAAATAAGTATGTGAGTTTATTTTCATCTTATTTTGCCTTTGTTTAAAAAAATTTTGGGGGGGGCACTTCTATCGGTCTTTCATTTATATATTTTCATCCATCTTTGTTCTTTGGCCCATGTAGGCCTCTCATCACAGTGGCTTCTCTCGCTGTAGAGCACCGGCTCTGGGCACATGAGCTCCGGAGCTCCAGTTTGGTAGTTGGACACATCGTTCCAGCCACTCAGCAGCACGAGGGAATCTTCCCAGGCCAGGGATCAAAATGGCACCCCTTGCACTGCAAGGTGGTGTCCTTACCACTGGACTACCAGGGAAGCACTTAAAATCTTTTAAATTTGTAATTTTTATAATATTTAACATACCATAAGGAATTTTTTAACATTTTAAATTGATCTTAATATTTTGCTTTTTATGACATTTTGTTAAAAGAAATTATGTTATAGAAGATTTTATGTTTTCTTAAATTTTGCTTTTTTATGTCCTAGCAAAACTTCAGGTCACAGGAATTAGAGTAAATTTGTGGTTTTGTGTTAGTCAGACAACAGTTTGCTATAAATGTCTATTTAAGGTTTTTTTGTTTTCTTTAATGATTTTCTGTCTGGATGATTTGCCCATTGGTATAATTAGGGTGGTAAAGTTCCCTGCTGTTATTGTGATGCAGTTGATTTCCCCTTTTATAGCCAAGTCTTGATGTTGCAATGGATACCAGAATTTATGTGTTGCAGTGAAAGTAGTGTTCAGAGAGAAATTTATGATTATAAACATCTGGGATGAGATCAACTGTAGACTGGCCACAGATGAGGAAAGAGTCAATGTGCTCAAATATAGGTAAATACTTCCCAAAATGTAGAGGACAAAGGTTAACAACTCTGTGAGAGTCAACTTTTCCAATATATTTAATTAATTAAGATCTGATCTTTGATGTTTAGCTGTAACTGGAAAGACATAAGGTGATTTACAAAGGTATTTTTAATGTTTAAAACTAACTGTAGTCTTATAAAGGTCAATAGTAGCAGTCTCTATTTCAACGTGCTCAACTTATTCTATGTTAAAACAATTTTATTCAGGTCTATAATTTAATAAAATAAGTATGTGAGTTTATTTTCATCTTATTTTGCCTTTGTTTAAAAAAATTTTGGGGGGGGCACTTCTATCGGTCTTTCATTTATATATTTTCATCCATCTTTGTTCTTTGGCCCATGTAGGCCTCTCATCACAGTGGCTTCTCTCGCTGTAGAGCACCGGCTCTGGGCACATGAGCTCCGGAGCTCCAGTTTGGTAGTTGGACACATCGTTCCAGCCACTCAGCAGCACGAGGGAATCTTCCCAGGCCAGGGATCAAAATGGCACCCCTTGCACTGCAAGGTGGTGTCCTTACCACTGGACTACCAGGGAAGCACTTAAAATCTTTTAAATTTGTAATTTTTATAATATTTAACATACCATAAGGAATTTTTTAACATTTTAAATTGATCTTAATATTTTGCTTTTTATGACATTTTGTTAAAAGAAATTATGTTATAGAAGATCATGTTCTTATTAGCTTATCTCCTCATTTGAATGGTATGCTTCGTTTTTATTATAATGTCCTAGCAAAACTTCAGGTCACAGGAATTAGAGTAAATTTGTGGTTT
The DNA here is from genome assembly GCA_022376925.1 of Tragulus kanchil. Classification (NCBI taxonomy): domain Eukaryota; kingdom Metazoa; phylum Chordata; class Mammalia; order Artiodactyla; family Tragulidae; genus Tragulus; species Tragulus kanchil. The sequence goes on from JAIOJX010000004.1 coordinate 139,320,139, forward strand.
TGTGTTAGTCAGACAACAGTTTGCTATATTAATAGCTACCACTGAAGAATTAGCATTATTTTATTTTGCAAATCAGAAGTAAATGACATTTGGCTTTTACATTTCTCTTCCTTTTTGTTTAATAGATATTTCTAAGGCTAATTACCACATTTCTATATTTAGCAAGAAGTACATATGAAGATAAAAGCACTATGTGATATTTATAAGATGTCAATATGCCACAAATATAGAATTTCTCTAATTATCTTAGAGATATTCATGAAAATTTTAGTACTTTCTAAGAATTTAGACTAATTGAACAAAAGCTGATTACTCTTACTATAAATTACTATCTAAGAGAGTTGAATTTACAATAAAATAAGAACAAAAGCTGATTATACTTACTATAAGTTAATATTTGAGAGAGTTGAATTTATAATAAAATATTAATTTTAACATAATGTCCTAACAGAGATTCTTTACTATAAGTTGCTATTTCAATTTATAATTGACATAAAAATTACTAACAGGGAATGAGGATGATGCTTCTCCTTGTACAATGTTTTTGTTAAATTATTTTTACATTAGGGTTAATCATATCATCAAAATCTTGAAGCATTAAATTTGTCTAACAACTTTTTTAGCAGCTAAATTCAGGATCAGAGATCTTGTGGATAGCTGATTATTAGAAGGTAGCATTTTAGCAGAAATGCCATTATGTTGCACATGTAAATTCCATACTTTTTAAATAGTTCCTTTTTTGGCACACTGGCTTCAGATGAACCTCTTCTAAATGCCATGACAATTGCAGTTTTTATTTTTATCAACTTTTGTTTAGGCTTAGGTTACACTTGTGAAAGGAAAAGGCTTCTTTAGTGTCATATATTTACAGGTTATAAGGCAGACACTATTATCTTTAAAGTTTACAATTTTTCTTTAAATAAATTATCACAGAAAATTGCCATTGTTTTATACATATAAAATTTAAGCCTTTTTTTCCTGGTGTACCACTAACTGAATTTGTTGGCATTTATATACAGTGTCAGAAGATAGATAAATAGAAAACATTTCCTCTCCAATATGCCTACGTAAATCTAGTACCGGTGCCAGTAGGAACTAATCCTCCAGGGTCATCCCTGAAGAAACTTGAGAAGTAATTTTCCAAGGATCGACAGTTTCATAATGATAAGGCTTTTTTTTTTTTTTTTTCCTGAAATAAGCCTGAATACTAGTGAAAGCATGAGATAGGGGCAAAAGAGTGAATAAAGGGCTTCCCTGGTAGTCCAGTGGGTAAGCACACCGCCTTGCAGTGCAAGGGGCACCGGATTGATCCCTAGCCTGGGAAGATTCCACGTGCAGTGGAGTGGCTGGATTGATGTGTCCAACTACCAAGCCTGAGCTGTGGAGCACAAGCGCCAAGAGTGGGGGCTCTGCTGTGACAGAGGCCATTGTGATGGGAGGCCTATGCAGGCCAACGAACAAAGATGGATGAAAATAAATAAATGAAAGACCAATAGAAGTGCTACCCCCTAAAAAAAAAAAATAAAGTGAATAAAGAAGCTTACAAAATGAGATGCCAAATTTGGAGCACACTAGAAGCAAAGTCAATGAAGAAACAAAAAGAGGGGGTAGAAAAAAATGGCAAAGTCATGAATGGGTAGTTTTACTCAACTCATGGTGGAGAGAAATCCTTCCACAGCGTATATATTTATCAAATCACTACATTGTACATTTTGAATATCTTATATTTTTATTTGTCAACTATAATTCATCAGGGGCTTTCCTGGTGGCTCAGTCAGCAAAGAATCCGCTTGCAATGCAACTAAACTTGTGTTGGACCCGTGGGTTTGGAAAATGCCATGAAAAAGGAAATAGTAACCCACTCTCATATTCTTGCCTGGAAATTTCATGGACAGAGAAGCCTGGTGAGGAACACTCCGTGGGTCTCCAAAGAGTTGTGCACAACTTAGCGACTAAACCGTCACCATCACACTTCAGTAAACTAGGGGGTCAAGAAAGGTATAGGTTAAAGGGAGGGGTTGGGGCCACTTCAGGAAAGCTCTCTAGACTTTCGTGCTATGCAATTGTTTGTCAGATTGATTAAGTCTGACTGAACAGTTCCTTTTTGAAAGTGAAGATTTGCCATGGCTTCCTGTGAAGACCAGGTCATAACGTTCTGATTCAGCTACTCAGACGTAGCGACTACGTAAATCTAGTACCGGTGCCAGTAGGAACTAATCCTCCAGGGTCATCCCTGAAGAAACTTGAGAAGTAATTTTCCAAGGATCGACAGTTTCATAATGATAAGGCTTTTTTTTTTTTTTTTTCCTGAAATAAGCCTGAATACTAGTGAAAGCATGAGATAGGGGCAAAAGAGTGAATAAAGGGCTTCCCTGGTAGTCCAGTGGGTAAGCACACCGCCTTGCAGTGCAAGGGGCACCGGATTGATCCCTAGCCTGGGAAGATTCCACGTGCAGTGGAGTGGCTGGATTGATGTGTCCAACTACCAAGCCTGAGCTGTGGAGCACAAGCGCCAAGAGTGGGGGCTCTGCTGTGACAGAGGCCATTGTGATGGGAGGCCTATGCAGGCCAACGAACAAAGATGGATGAAAATAAATAAATGAAAGACCAATAGAAGTGCTACCCCCTAAAAAAAAAAAATAAAGTGAATAAAGAAGCTTACAAAATGAGATGCCAAATTTGGAGCACACTAGAAGCAAAGTCAATGAAGAAACAAAAAGAGGGGGTAGAAAAAAATGGCAAAGTCATGAATGGGTAGTTTTACTCAACTCATGGTGGAGAGAAATCCTTCCACAGCGTATATATTTATCAAATCACTACATTGTACATTTTGAATATCTTATATTTTTATTTGTCAACTATAATTCATCAGGGGCTTTCCTGGTGGCTCAGTCAGCAAAGAATCCGCTTGCAATGCAACTAAACTTGTGTTGGACCCGTGGGTTTGGAAAATGCCATGAAAAAGGAAATAGTAACCCACTCTCATATTCTTGCCTGGAAATTTCATGGACAGAGAAGCCTGGTGAGGAACACTCCGTGGGTCTCCAAAGAGTTGTGCACAACTTAGCGACTAAACCGTCACCATCACACTTCAGTAAACTAGGGGGTCAAGAAAGGTATAGGTTAAAGGGAGGGGTTGGGGCCACTTCAGGAAAGCTCTCTAGACTTTCGTGCTATGCAATTGTTTGTCAGATTGATTAAGTCTGACTGAACAGTTCCTTTTTGAAAGTGAAGATTTGCCATGGCTTCCTGTGAAGACCAGGTCATAACGTTCTGATTCAGCTACTCAGACGTAGCGACTACAGCGCAACAGCTACAATCTGTTGTCCCTTCACTGTTTTTAATCATTCTGGTCTCTGGAGCCTTCACCTTATACATTGCTTCTTTATTTCTGCCCTTTTCGAGAGCTCCTTTGCTTTAGGCTCAAAGATATTGTCCTAGAGATATCATTAGTCAATAAGACTGTTCCTTTTCTTTCCACTTAATGAACCGATGAATCACTATGCCAGGTTTCTGTTCATCCAGTTTGGATTGTTTGTGCTGTGTCAAGATCTACTTCTTCACAGAGTGATCTTGCTGTCCTGTCTCCTCCTTTTATATATTCTGAGACCTGAGTTTCAGCTTGACTCTACTGACTGGTCCCCTGGTAGCTCAGATTCTTTCACAGCATGCCTTTTTGAACCATGCTAAACACTCCATAATATTACAGATCTACAAAGCATACACAGGTTTGCAGTCTGATTTTTTTATGATGAAGATATGGCTTTAAAATAAGAATTGAGTACACTGACTTACAACATTAACTGTAACCCAAGGACCAAATGAATGGTGATCAGAGACACAACTAAGGTCTTTTCAGTGTATAAATAATGACAATGCAAAATCCATGCTTAAAGCTAGAAGAGAACAGCAGAACAAGCATAATCATAAATGAATCACAAAAGAGGATGTGATAAATTTTGAAAATAATATGTACATGGTGAGTTTAAGGCTTCAAGGAAGTTGGAGGTATCTGATGAATTTAGCTAATATATTTAGGCAGGAGCATCTGTCAGGTTTTCATTCAGCTCTATTTTATGGGGTAGCTTGGGATACTAATGAGAATGGATTCTGAAATCAGCTGGACTTGGATTTGTATCTATTAATAGATTCTGCTTTCTACCAGTTACATAAACTTGGTGATAAATAAAAGTCTCTAAGTCTAAATTCCTCATATGAAAAATGAGACTATGATGCCTGGTTGTATGAATAAAATTTCTCAGTTGCAAGCAAAGCCAAAATTGGGAGATATTTGCAGAAAATGAGTTTACTTCAGGAAAGTTTGATTTTTACATGCATTGATTAAGTCTGACTGAACAGTTCCTTTTGAAAGTGAAGATTTGCCATGGCTTCCTGTGAAGACCAGGTCATAACGTTCTGATTCAGCTACTCAGGCGTGCGACTACAGCGCAACAGCTACAATCTGTTGTCCCTTCACTGTTTTTAATCATTCTGGTCTCTGGAGCCTTCACCTTATACATTGCTTCTTTATTTCTGCCCTTTTCGAGAGCTCCTTTGCTTTAGGCTCAAAGATATTGTCCTAGAGATATCATTAGTCAATAAGACTGTTCCTTTTCTTTCCACTTAATGAACCGATGAATCACTATGCCAGGTTTCTGTTCATCCAGTTTGGATTGTTTGTGCTGTGTCAAGATCTACTTCTTCACAGAGTGATCTTGCTGTCCTGTCTCCTCCTTTTATATATTCTGAGACCTGAGTTTCAGCTTGACTCTACTGACTGGTCCCCTGGTAGCTCAGATTCTTTCACAGCATGCCTTTTTGAACCATGCTAAACACTCCATAATATTACAGATCTACAAAGCATACACAGGTTTGCAGTCTGATTTTTTTATGATGAAGATATGGCTTTAAAATAAGAATTGAGTACACTGACTTACAACATTAACTGTAACCCAAGGACCAAATGAATGGTGATCAGAGACACAACTAAGGTCTTTTCAGTGTATAAATAATGACAATGCAAAATCCATGCTTAAAGCTAGAAGAGAACAGCAGAACAAGCATAATCATAAATGAATCACAAAAGAGGATGTGATAAATTTTGAAAATAATATGTACATGGTGAGTTTAAGGCTTCAAGGAAGTTGGAGGTATCTGATGAATTTAGCTAATATATTTAGGCAGGAGCATCTGTCAGGTTTTCATTCAGCTCTATTTTATGGGGTAGCTTGGGATACTAATGAGAATGGATTCTGAAATCAGCTGGACTTGGATTTGTATCTATTAATAGATTCTGCTTTCTACCAGTTACATAAACTTGGTGATAAATAAAAGTCTCTAAGTCTAAATTCCTCATATGAAAAATGAGACTATGATGCCTGGTTGTATGAATAAAATTTCTCAGTTGCAAGCAAAGCCAAAATTGGGAGATATTTGCAGAAAATGAGTTTATTTCAAGGATTTGGAATTTTCTGGATGGGCTGAGCATTACTGAGCCAGGAACACATCTCCAAAGTCCATGGCAGAACAATCCAGATTAAAATTTGCAGAGTGCTATTGTTAAGCAGTAGCAACTGGAGCATGGACAGCTGGGACAGTGAGCTCTGAAAACTGGGGCTGGACCTCTGGGATTGCTTCCACTGATACCAAAGGTCACATGTTCCCATTATTTTGTTAAAATATTAAAAAATGGTGGCAAATTAAACAATGGTACCCCAAAGAAAGATGAATGTGGCATAACTAAGACTGATCAACTAAGAATTTCTCATACCTAATTAAATTTTCTATGCCAACATGTCTATATCCATCTGAATTATATGTATATATACTGCTTTAGCTGTCTCAATATTTTTATAAATATCTTAAGTGTTTTAGAAATACAATGACAAAAATTTGGGGGAGGTCTTTGAAGGTGAAAATCTATCTTATTGGACTTGAGACACTCTTTTATATCACAGTGTTTTCTATTTCTGTGTTATTCCATTTGGGGAAAAAGTATCATTACCATTTTAAATTTCAGATTTGGGTATTTCAGCTTTTATTTCTTTTATATTTATTTTTAAATATGCATTTATATATATATTTATATATCCATGTATCTGTGCATGTGTGCATGCATCTATCTATCTACCTATCTAATATAATCCAGTGGATGTTGTCAAGCTGATCTCTGGTTCCTCTGCCTTTTCTAAACCCAACTTGAACAAGTAGAAGTTCTCATTTCATATACTGTTGAAGATTTTGGGTATTACCTCGCTAGCATATGAAATATGTGCAATTGTATGGTAATTTGAACACTCTTTAGTATTGCTGTTCTTTGGGATTGAAATGAAAACTGAACTTTTCCAGCTTTGAGGCCTCTACTAAGTTTTACAAATTTGCTGGCATATTGAGTATAGCACTTTTACAGCATCATCTTATAGGATTTAAAGTAGATCAGTGGGAATTTCACCACCTCCTCTAGCTTTGTTTATAGTAAGTCTTCCTAAGGCCCACTTTACTTCATATCGATACATAAACTTGGTGATAAATAAAATTTGAAAGACTATGATGCCTGGTTGTATGAATAAAATTTCTCAGTTGCAAGCAAAGCCAAAATTGGGAGATATTTGCAGAAAATGAGTTTATTTCAAGGATTTGGAATTTTCTGGATGGGCTGAGCATTACTGAGCCAGGAACACATCTCCAAAGTCCATGGCAGAACAATCCAGATTAAAATTTGCAGAGTGCTATTGTTAAGCAGTAGCAACTGGAGCATGGACAGCTGGGACAGTGAGCTCTGAAAACTGGGGCTGGACCTCTGGGATTGCTTCCACTGATACCAAAGGTCACATGTTCCCATTATTTTGTTAAAATATTAAAAAATGGTGGCAAATTAAACAATGGTACCCCAAAGAAAGATGAATGTGGCATAACTAAGACTGATCAACTAAGAATTTCTCATACCTAATTAAATTTTCTATGCCAACATGTCTATATCCATCTGAATTATATGTATATATACTGCTTTAGCTGTCTCAATATTTTTATAAATATCTTAAGTGTTTTAGAAATACAATGACAAAAATTTGGGGGAGGTCTTTGAAGGTGAAAATCTATCTTATTGGACTTGAGACACTCTTTTATATCACAGTGTTTTCTATTTCTGTGTTATTCCATTTGGGGAAAAAGTATCATTACCATTTTAAATTTCAGATTTGGGTATTTCAGCTTTTATTTCTTTTATATTTATTTTTAAATATGCATTTATATATATATTTATATATCCATGTATCTGTGCATGTGTGCATGCATCTATCTATCTACCTATCTAATATAATCCAGTGGATGTTGTCAAGCTGATCTCTGGTTCCTCTGCCTTTTCTAAACCCAACTTGAACAAGTAGAAGTTCTCATTTCATATACTGTTGAAGATTTTGGGTATTACCTCGCTAGCATATGAAATATGTGCAATTGTATGGTAATTTGAACACTCTTTAGTATTGCTGTTCTTTGGGATTGAAATGAAAACTGAACTTTTCCAGCTTTGAGGCCTCTACTAAGTTTTACAAATTTGCTGGCATATTGAGTATAGCACTTTTACAGCATCATCTTATAGGATTTAAAGTAGATCAGTGGGAATTTCACCACCTCCTCTAGCTTTGTTTATAGTAAGTCTTCCTAAGGCCCACTTTACTTCATACTCCAGAATACCTGGCTCTAGGTAAGAGATCACAGCATTGGGGTATTCTGGGTCATTAAGACCTTCTTTATATAGTTCACCTGTGTATTCTTACCATCTCTTCTTAATCTCTTCTGTTTCTGTAAGAAATGGCTTCCTTGCCATTTCTGTCCTCCATTATGCCCATTTTACCATGAAATATTCCCTTGGTATCTCTAATTGTCCTGAAGAGATCTCTAGTCTTTCTCATTCTATTGTTTTCCCCTATTCCTCTATATTGGTCGCTTAAGAAGGCTTTCTTATCTTTCCTTGCTCTTCTCTGGAATGCTGCATTCAGTTGGGTACATTTTTCCCTTTCTCCTTTGCCTTTCATATTTCTCTTGCATTCTCAGCTAGCTATTTGTAAGGCCTGCTCAGACAAACATTTTATCTTCTTGCATTTCTCTTTCATTGGGATACCTTTGATCACTGCATCCTGTGACCAAAGCCATGCTTCAAACCTCCATCCATAGTTGGCATTCGAGCAGATCTAATACCTTGAATCTATTTGTCACTTCTGCTGTATAATCACATGTGATTTAACTTAGGTCATAGCTGAATAGCCTAGTGATTTTTCCTACTTTCTTCAGTTTAAGTCTGATTTTGCAATTAGTTCATGATCTGAGCCACAGTCAGCTCCACGTATTATTTTTGCTGACTGTATAGTGCTTCTCCATCTTGGACAGTAGAGAACATAATCAATGTAATTTCAGCATTGACCATCTGGTGATATTTTTGTATAGAATTGTCTCTTTTGTTGTTAAAAGAGGGTGTTTGCTATGATCACTGCATTCTCTTGGCAAAACTCCATTATTTTGTAGTCCAAGGCCAACCTTTTCTGTTACTCCAGGTAAATCATGATAGCCTGCATTTTCATTCCAATCCTCTATGATGGAAATGACATCTTTTAGGGTTGTTAGTTCTACAAGGTCTTGTAGGCCTTCATAGAACTGTTCAACTTCAGTGGAATTAGTGGTTTGTGTATAGACTTGGATTACCGTGATGTGGAATAGTTTGTCTTACTGAGATCGTCCTGTCCTTTTTGAGATTGCATCAAGTACTACATTTTGGAACCTTGTTGACTCTGAAGCCTACTCTATTTATTTCTATGGGATTCTTGCCCACAGTAGTAGATATAATCATTGGGGTATTCTGGGTCATTAAGACCTTCTTTATATAGTTCACCTGTGTATTCTTACCATCTCTTCTTAATCTCTTCTGTTTCTGTAAGAAATGGCTTCCTTGCCATTTCTGTCCTCCATTATGCCCATTTTACCATGAAATATTCCCTTGGTATCTCTAATTGTCCTGAAGAGATCTCTAGTCTTTCTCATTCTATTGTTTTCCCCTATTCCTCTATATTGGTCGCTTAAGAAGGCTTTCTTATCTTTCCTTGCTCTTCTCTGGAATGCTGCATTCAGTTGGGTACATTTTTCCCTTTCTCCTTTGCCTTTCATATTTCTCTTGCATTCTCAGCTAGCTATTTGTAAGGCCTGCTCAGACAAACATTTTATCTTCTTGCATTTCTCTTTCATTGGGATACCTTTGATCACTGCATCCTGTGACCAAAGCCATGCTTCAAACCTCCATCCATAGTTGGCATTCGAGCAGATCTAATACCTTGAATCTATTTGTCACTTCTGCTGTATAATCACATGTGATTTAACTTAGGTCATAGCTGAATAGCCTAGTGATTTTTCCTACTTTCTTCAGTTTAAGTCTGATTTTGCAATTAGTTCATGATCTGAGCCACAGTCAGCTCCACGTATTATTTTTGCTGACTGTATAGTGCTTCTCCATCTTGGACAGTAGAGAACATAATCAATGTAATTTCAGCATTGACCATCTGGTGATATTTTTGTATAGAATTGTCTCTTTTGTTGTTAAAAGAGGGTGTTTGCTATGATCACTGCATTCTCTTGGCAAAACTCCATTATTTTGTAGTCCAAGGCCAACCTTTTCTGTTACTCCAGGTAAATCATGATAGCCTGCATTTTCATTCCAATCCTCTATGATGGAAATGACATCTTTTAGGGTTGTTAGTTCTACAAGGTCTTGTAGGCCTTCATAGAACTGTTCAACTTCAGTGGAATTAGTGGTTTGTGTATAGACTTGGATTACCGTGATGTGGAATAGTTTGTCTTACTGAGATCGTCCTGTCCTTTTTGAGATTGCATCAAGTACTACATTTTGGAACCTTGTTGACTCTGAAGCCTACTCTATTTATTTCTATGGGATTCTTGCCCACAGTAGTAGATATAATCATCTGAATTAAATTCACCCATTCACATCTATTTTAGTTGTCTGATTTCTAGAATGTTGATGTTTACTCTTGCCATCTCCCACTTGTCTACATCCAATTTACCTTGTTTCATGGACCTAATATTCCATGTTTCTATGCCATATTGTTATTTAGAGTGTCAGACTTTGCTTTCACCACCAGACACCTCCACAACTGGGTATAGTTACTACTTTGGCCCAGCCTCTCCATTCTTTCTGGAGGTATTTCTCTGCTCTTACCCATTTGCACATTGGACATCTACCATCCTGTAGGGGCTCCTTTTCCAGTATCATATCATTTTCCCTTTTCATACTCTTTATGGGGTTATTATGGCCAAGAGTGATTTGCCATTCCTTCCTCCAGTGGGCCATGTTTACTCAGAACTCTCTACTATGACACATTTGTCTTGGATGGCCTTGCACAGCATGGCTCATAGCTTCATGAAGTTATAAAGACTGTGATCCATGTGATCATGTTGGCTAGATTTTTGTGATTGTAGTTTTTGTTTTGGGGAATTTCAGTTCTTGCTTCTCCTATCTGATGGATGAGGATAACAGGCTTTCTGTACAAATGTCTTGATTGGAGGCACTGATTGTGGGGAAAACTGAGACTTGCTCTTGTGGGCAGGGCCAGGTTCAGTAAATTTTAATCTGACTGTCACATATACATATACATATATACATTATATATATATATATGTACATATTTATGTATGTAAACTACATATTATATATACTAAAACAACACAAATTTATTATACTTACAGTTTTGGCAATCAGCAGTTAACACAGGAGTCATCGTCTACACACAGACACATACACATGCTCATTATCGTAATAATAGTTTGATCAACTTTCTGAGTTTTTACCACAGTTTTTACTACAGGTATTCTTCTAAATACCTTTAAATAGAAATATTCCTTTGAGAAAAATCTCTGATGGTTTTTTCCTATCCGATTGTTAATACAAATCCAGTGAAACATCCTTGACCTACAAAATCAAAATCTTTGAAGGTTGATTCAGAAATCACTTTTGACAAAATGTGTAGGATATTTTTAGTCAGTTCTGTTGCCTGAACTACTGCCCTTTGAGGTATATACTAATGTTATTTCATTATAGAGTCAAACGAATTGAGCCTTCCAGGTGGCACTGGTGGTAAAGAACACATCTGAAAATGCAGGAGATGTGAGAGACACAGGTTTGATCCATGGGTAGAGAAGATCCCCTGGAGGAGGGCACGGCAACCCACTACAGTATTCTTGCCTGGAGAATGCCATAGACAGAGTAGCCTGGCAGACTACAGTCCATAGGGTCGCAAAGAGTCGGACACTTGTACAGCCTCTAGAAACTGGAAAAGGCAGAGAAACTGGTTTTCCTCTAGAGCTTCCATAAGAAACAAACACCTGCTGACACTTGATAATGACCCCATAAAACCCATGGGGCCTCTGATCTCCAGAACTGGCAGGGACATAATAAGTAAATGGATGCACTTTTTGTCCTTCTTGAAAATAGAAGCCAGAAGCAGAAGAATAAGTATCAGAGTAGTATGATATGAGAGAGACCTTACTGGCCACTGTTGGCTTGGAAGATGGCAGGGAGCCATAAGGCAAAAAAGTGGGTCAGCTGTGGAAGTCAGAAAAAGCCTAGGAAAGAGATACACCCTAGAGCAGTGGTCCACTACCTTTGGGATCTAATGTCTAATGCTCTGAGGTGGAGCTGATGTAATAATGGTAGAAATAAAGCAGACAATAAATGCAATGAGCTTAAATCATCCTGAAAGCATCTTCATCCCCGATCCATGGGAAAAATTGTCTTCCACAAAAACTGTCCCTGAGCTTTCAAAAGGAATTCAGCCTTGTGTGATAGCTTGATTAAGGATGGACATATTATATATACTAAAACAACACAAATTTATTATACTTACAGTTTTGGCAATCAGCAGTTAACACAGGAGTCATCGTCTACAAAAAATACCATTTTTACGTAATAATAGTTTGATCAACTTTCTGAGTTTTTACCACAGTTTTTACTACAGGTATTCTTCTAAATACCTTTAAATAGAAATATTCCTTTGAGAAAAATCTCTGATGGTTTTTTCCTATCCGATTGTTAATACAAATCCAGTGAAACATCCTTGACCTACAAAATCAAAATCTTTGAAGGTTGATTCAGAAATCACTTTTGACAAAATGTGTAGGATATTTTTAGTCAGTTCTGTTGCCTGAACTACTGCCCTTTGAGGTATATACTAATGTTATTTCATTATAGAGTCAAACGAATTGAGCCTTCCAGGTGGCACTGGTGGTAAAGAACACATCTGAAAATGCAGGAGATGTGAGAGACACAGGTTTGATCCATGGGTAGAGAAGATCCCCTGGAGGAGGGCACGGCAACCCACTACAGTATTCTTGCCTGGAGAATGCCATAGACAGAGTAGCCTGGCAGACTACAGTCCATAGGGTCGCAAAGAGTCGGACACTTGTACAGCCTCTAGAAACTGGAAAAGGCAGAGAAACTGGTTTTCCTCTAGAGCTTCCATAAGAAACAAACACCTGCTGACACTTGATAATGACCCCATAAAACCCATGGGGCCTCTGATCTCCAGAACTGGCAGGGACATAATAAGTAAATGGATGCACTTTTTGTCCTTCTTGAAAATAGAAGCCAGAAGCAGAAGAATAAGTATCAGAGTAGTATGATATGAGAGAGACCTTACTGGCCACTGTTGGCTTGGAAGATGGCAGGGAGCCATAAGGCAAAAAAGTGGGTCAGCTGTGGAAGTCAGAAAAAGCCTAGGAAAGAGATACACCCTAGAGCAGTGGTCCACTACCTTTGGGATCTAATGTCTAATGCTCTGAGGTGGAGCTGATGTAATAATGGTAGAAATAAAGCAGACAATAAATGCAATGAGCTTAAATCATCCTGAAAGCATCTTCATCCCCGATCCATGGGAAAAATTGTCTTCCACAAAAACTGTCCCTGAGCTTTCAAAAGGAATTCAGCCTTGTGTGATAGCTTGATTAAGGATGGACTTTAATTGTATTTTTGGAAGTTGATTAAAGATATTATTATGAATAGAATGTTTTTATTCTTAGTATAGAAACATATTTATGGTATTCCAAAGTAAACTAAACAATAAATAAATCCCATAATCTTAATTTTTCTTTAATATTTATAAGTATAATTATCTTGCATTTTTCTCCTTTGATATAGTTTTGGTTCAGTTTCTCAAATTGCATTGATCCTCTCAATACGTTTAAGAGCTTGATTGTCAAAATTTCTGGGTGAGTTTTCTTTTCTTTAATACTAATTCCTCTATCTTTCGAGATAATACAACTTTGAAAAAGGAGATAAATACTGACAACTGGAAGGGGTTTTCTGGTCACCTGAAGAATAGTTTTCCCACCTCTAATTAATCACATGTCAGCCGCTGGGCATGTGTAATTAATGGCTCATACTCTCAAAGCTATAATGTATAGAGCATTGCTTATCTGGTTAGAGAAATAGTAGCATGCTGATGATCACTGCAAATGAGAATGATTTGCTAATATGGTCTTTGACTATTGAAGCTGGTATATTAATACATGTCAGCATGAAAATAAAGAGATTAGTTGGAAATAAAAAGCATAGAATGATGCAGCATAAATATATATTTACACATATTAAGATACATATTATATAGAGATAAGATCAACCAACCACCTTGCATACTTTGTTTTACTACAAACATGGCATAGACAGAATAAAAATAGGTAGAAAAATTTAACTTCAAATAGCTGCTTTAACCCCTTTTAACTATAGAATTTAAGAGATTAGTTAATTTCTTTGAATTGTCTTTTCACAAATGTAGAAGAAGAAAGTATTATTTCAACTGTAAAGATTTTAAGAAATAAATATGATGATTTTTTCAAAAATTTTGAGATATGATTGATAGGTAACATTGAGTAATATTATTTTTTAATTGAAATACAGTTGATTTACAATGTTGTGTTATTATTAGTTTCAGGTGTACAGCACAGTGATTTTTCAATAAATTTATGTTGTTTTTCAGGCTCTTTTCCCTTATAGGTCATTACAAAATAACACTCAGTAAGTTTAAATTATAAAACAGGCAGATTTGTTATTTTTACATATTACCATATGGTCTACACTGTAGTGTTAGGTGGCACCTCTATCATGTCACATAATATTTATGGTATCTGTCTTGTATGACTTATTTCACTGTGTATAATACTCTCAATATCCTTCCAGATGGTCACAAATGGTGTATATATATATATATATATACTTCCTTGAACAGCTCAGTTGTTAAAAGGATCTGCTTGCATTGCAGGAGACCATGGTTCAATTTCTGGATTGCAAAGATCTCCTAGAAAAGAGATAGGCTACCCACTTCAGTATTCTTGGGCTTCTCTGGTAGCTTGGGGCAGTAAAGAATCTAGCTGCAATGTCAGAGACCTGGGTTCAGTACCTGGTTTGGGAAGATCCCTTGGAGGAACTCAAGGCAACCTACTCCAGTATTCTTGCCTGGAGATTCCCCATGGACAGAGGAGCCTGGCAGTCTACAGTTTATGGGCTAATAGAGTCAAACAATCACCTATTCTCTTGCCATACACTTAGATTGTTTCCATATCTCAGCTATTGTGAATACTGCTGCAGTAAACAACAAAGTAATGACACATTTTCAATATCTTGTTTTCATCTCTTTGGCTATATTCTCAGAAGTAAGATATTTTTTGGACATTTAGCCCAAGGCAACAGATGATATTGATAAGACACAAAATGGTTATTTGCCAAAGCAAAAGTACCAGTCTTCAAGCAACATGCTGAAAACTATCTACACGAATCTTAAAATTGTAATCTTTTTTTTTATCATTTTTTTTAAACCTTTATTTTACTTTTAACTTTTACAGAGTTTTGTTGTTTACAGATATGTATGTTCCCAGATTAGTCATATGTATTTCCCCCCCGTCCCTCCCCTCCCGACCATCACACAGCACCCCTGAAGGATCACCTTTTCTCACAGAGCAATGACTAGAGCTATTTTCTTCACTTACGGTAGTACAGGCCTTCATGCTACTTCCTTTACGCCTCTCACCCACAATGTTGTGTTATTATTAGTTTCAGGTGTACAGCACAGTGATTTTTCAATAAATTTATGTTGTTTTTCAGGCTCTTTTCCCTTATAGGTCATTACAAAATAACACTCAGTAAGTTTAAATTATAAAACAGGCAGATTTGTTATTTTTACATATTACCATATGGTCTACACTGTAGTGTTAGGTGGCACCTCTATCATGTCACATAATATTTATGGTATCTGTCTTGTATGACTTATTTCACTGTGTATAATACTCTCAATATCCTTCCAGATGGTCACAAATGGTGTATATATATATATATATATACTTCCTTGAACAGCTCAGTTGTTAAAAGGATCTGCTTGCATTGCAGGAGACCATGGTTCAATTTCTGGATTGCAAAGATCTCCTAGAAAAGAGATAGGCTACCCACTTCAGTATTCTTGGGCTTCTCTGGTAGCTTGGGGCAGTAAAGAATCTAGCTGCAATGTCAGAGACCTGGGTTCAGTACCTGGTTTGGGAAGATCCCTTGGAGGAACTCAAGGCAACCTACTCCAGTATTCTTGCCTGGAGATTCCCCATGGACAGAGGAGCCTGGCAGTCTACAGTTTATGGGCTAATAGAGTCAAACAATCACCTATTCTCTTGCCATACACTTAGATTGTTTCCATATCTCAGCTATTGTGAATACTGCTGCAGTAAACAACAAAGTAATGACACATTTTCAATATCTTGTTTTCATCTCTTTGGCTATATTCTCAGAAGTAAGATATTTTTTGGACATTTAGCCCAAGGCAACAGATGATATTGATAAGACACAAAATGGTTATTTGCCAAAGCAAAAGTACCAGTCTTCAAGCAACATGCTGAAAACTATCTACACGAATCTTAAAATTGTAATCTTTTTTTTTATCATTTTTTTTAAACCTTTATTTTACTTTTAACTTTTACAGAGTTTTGTTGTTTACAGATATGTATGTTCCCAGATTAGTCATATGTATATCCCCCCCTTCCCTCCCCTCCCGACCATCACACAGCACCCCTGAAGGATCCCCTTTTCTCACAGAGCAATGACTAGAGCTATTTTCTTCACTTATGATAGTACAGGCCTTCATGCTACTTCCTTTACGCCTCTCACCCACTGTTCCTTCCCCACAATGTCCATATGTCCACTGTCCATGTCTGTCTTTCTGTCACTTCACTGCGTGTGCCATCATCACCATCCTACTAGATTCCATATATATGTGTTAATATACTGTATTTATCCTTCTCTTTCTGACTGACTTCACTTTTTATGATACGTTCTAGATCCAGCCACCTCGTTAGGGTTGATTCTTCTGCATTTCTCTTTACAGCTGTGTAGCATTCCATTGTATATATGTACCAGAGCTTTTGGATCCATTTGTTCGTCGATGGGCATCTATGTTCCTTCCATGTTCTAGCTATTGTATAGAGAGCTGCAATGAACATTGGGATACAGGTGCTTCTTTCAGTTTTGATTTCGTCAGAGTATAAGCCTAAGAGTGGGATTGCTGGATCATATGGTGCTTCTATTTTTAGTTTTTTAAGACATCTCCAGACTAAAAAGACAAATGAATATGTGGGACCTAATGAAACTTAAAAGCTTCTGTACAGCTAAAGAAATTACAAAAAAGCTGAACAGACAGCCCACAGAGTGGGAGAAAATCATAGCAAATGAAATAACAGACAAAGAATTAATCTCCAAAATCTACAAGCAACTCAGACAACTCAGCACTGGAAAAACGAACAACCCAATCAAAAAATGGGAAAAGGACCTAAACAGACACCTCTCCAACGATGACATACAGATGGCCCAAAAACACATGAAACGATGCTCAACTTCACTAATAATTAGAGAAATGCAAATCAAAACTACAATGAGATATCACCTCACACCCGTCAGAATGGCCATCATCCACAAATCGACAGACAATAAATACTGGATAGGCTGCGGAGAAAAGGGAACACTCCTGAATTGCTGGTGGGAGTGTAAATTGATACAGCCTCTATGGAAGACAGTCTGGAGATTCTTAAAATTGTAATCTATATTAAAGATATAAATAAAGAATATTGGAGGACTTGGGGCATAATTAATCCGAAGAGAGCTACTGATTTGCTTTAAACTTTATTCTCTACAGTTTTGAAAGAGGAAGATTCCCCTGTTAACTGACAACTAGACAGAAAAGCTTAGAATATAACCCACTCAAGAAACAGGCTATAAAGCTACTGAAGTTGGGGTTGGGGAGCCACTGGGCTAGTATTTAACACTTTTCAATTTATTTTACAGTTTGAGAAGGAGAGTATTTAGCTACTGAAGAAAATGTGAGGGTAAATAGCTTCCTGTGGACAGATCCTTACTGCTTTAGCTTGTTTCCTGTGGAGCACAGCAAAGAAAATGTGTGAGGGATACTAGTGTGAGATCATATTAAGAGAAGAGACTGTGTTCAGTTGTGTCTGACTGTTTGTGACCTCATAGACTGTAGCCTGGTCCCCTGTCCATGGAATTTTCCAGGCTAGAATATGGGTATGGAATGTCATTTCCTATTCCAAGGGATCTTCCTGACCCAAGGATTGAATCTGTGTCTCCTGCACTAGCAGGTAGATTCTTTACCACTGAGCCACCGTGGAAGCAAGAATCACATTAGGACATCTCTTTCAGTTTTGATTTCGTAATAAGCCTAAGAGTGGGATTGCTGGATCATATGGTGCTTCTATTTTTAGTTTTTTAAGACATCTCCAGACTAAAAAGACAAATGAATATGTGGGACCTAATGAAACTTAAAAGCTTCTGTACAGCTAAAGAAATTACAAAAAAGCTGAACAGACAGCCCACAGAGTGGGAGAAAATCATAGCAAATGAAATAACAGACAAAGAATTAATCTCCAAAATCTACAAGCAACTCAGACAACTCAGCACTGGAAAAACGAACAACCCAATCAAAAAATGGGAAAAGGACCTAAACAGACACCTCTCCAACGATGACATACAGATGGCCCAAAAACACATGAAACGATGCTCAACTTCACTAATAATTAGAGAAATGCAAATCAAAACTACAATGAGATATCACCTCACACCCGTCAGAATGGCCATCATCCACAAATCGACAGACAATAAATACTGGATAGGCTGCGGAGAAAAGGGAACACTCCTGAATTGCTGGTGGGAGTGTAAATTGATACAGCCTCTATGGAAGACAGTCTGGAGATTCTTAAAATTGTAATCTATATTAAAGATATAAATAAAGAATATTGGAGGACTTGGGGCATAATTAATCCGAAGAGAGCTACTGATTTGCTTTAAACTTTATTCTCTACAGTTTTGAAAGAGGAAGATTCCCCTGTTAACTGACAACTAGACAGAAAAGCTTAGAATATAACCCACTCAAGAAACAGGCTATAAAGCTACTGAAGTTGGGGTTGGGGAGCCACTGGGCTAGTATTTAACACTTTTCAATTTATTTTACAGTTTGAGAAGGAGAGTATTTAGCTACTGAAGAAAATGTGAGGGTAAATAGCTTCCTGTGGACAGATCCTTACTGCTTTAGCTTGTTTCCTGTGGAGCACAGCAAAGAAAATGTGTGAGGGATACTAGTGTGAGATCATATTAAGAGAAGAGACTGTGTTCAGTTGTGTCTGACTGTTTGTGACCTCATAGACTGTAGCCTGGTCCCCTGTCCATGGAATTTTCCAGGCTAGAATATGGGTATGGAATGTCATTTCCTATTCCAAGGGATCTTCCTGACCCAAGGATTGAATCTGTGTCTCCTGCACTAGCAGGTAGATTCTTTACCACTGAGCCACCGTGGAAGCAAGAATCACATTAGGTCCTGCCCAAAATGATACTTGAAGGGGTGATTGATTTCAGGAGGAAGAAACTGAAGATATTGTTGCATTCCTGAGTGAGCATTACTAACATCAACAAGAGAAAGATTTCTAGCGTTAAGATGTTTCTGAAGAAGACATATAAATGTTGACTTAAAGAAAATAAGTCTTACATGCATCTGGATAAAAGATTGAGAAGCTAGTTTCAAAGAGGTTTAGTCAAGTGAGAATTTATTGCTGTTCCTCCTCCTTCTTCCCTCTCATTTTCTGTTACCATAACCTATTAGAAATAGGAACTGTCCAGTTAAAACAAAGTAGGAAGTTGAAAATGTTGAGGGGGTGGGGAGGATTTTTTTTTCAGTCATTTTCTCATGTTTTAGGGACTACGAGGCTTTACCAGCCATTGTTGATGAAAACTAAGAATTTAGGATGCTTAACGAACTAGACATTTTATATTACTGAAATGAGCTGGTTTGAAAAACTAAACTTGATCAAAGAACAGAGAATGATCAGTAAAATTATCCATGGCAGGTTAAAATTAGACCACAGGATGAAGTTAGAGCAACAGTAGAAAAAATATCTTTGCACTATCATTTAATCCCACCGCTAATGCTTCTGCAATATACTTATTGATTATGATAGAATTGTTTTTAAAGTAGAATTTTTAAAATAGAGTAGAATTAACCCATGTAAAATGGTGATAAAACATCTTGAGAGATAGCTATACTATTATTATTTCCTTTTTAAATTATTGTTTCTTAGTATCTCAGTGCATAATTCATTTTAGCAATGAACATTTTGTCTCCCAAATATTTTGATCCTAAAATTTCAGGTTTTCCGCTAGAAAAATGTTAGCTGCTGACAAATGACATAATTAGGGTCATACATTCAAATAATAAGAGATAATAATAATCTACTTAACTCTCAAAATGCTTTTTTTTCCACGAAATTTGATGTAGGGGTTATGGATTTTCGTTTACATTTCCTATTCCAAGGATCTTCCTGACCCAAGGATTGAATCTGTGTCTCCTGCACTAGCAGGTAGATTCTTACCACTGAGCCACCGTGGAAGCAAGAATCACATTAGGTCCTGCCCAAAATGATACTTGAAGGGTGATTGATTTCAGGAGGAAGAAACTGAAGATATTGTTGCATTCCTGAGTGAGCATTACTAACATCAACAAGAGAAAGATTTCTAGCGTTAAGATGTTTCTGAAGAAGACATATAAATGTTGACTTAAAGAAAATAAGTCTTACATGCATCTGGATAAAAGATTGAGAAGCTAGTTTCAAAGAGGTTTAGTCAAGTGAGAATTTATTGCTGTTCCTCCTCCTTCTTCCCTCTCATTTTCTGTTACCATAACCTATTAGAAATAGGAACTGTCCAGTTAAAACAAAGTAGGAAGTTGAAAATGTTGAGGGGGTGGGGAGGATTTTTTTTTCAGTCATTTTCTCATGTTTTAGGGACTACGAGGCTTTACCAGCCATTGTTGATGAAAACTAAGAATTTAGGATGCTTAACGAACTAGACATTTTATATTACTGAAATGAGCTGGTTTGAAAAACTAAACTTGATCAAAGAACAGAGAATGATCAGTAAAATTATCCATGGCAGGTTAAAATTAGACCACAGGATGAAGTTAGAGCAACAGTAGAAAAAATATCTTTGCACTATCATTTAATCCCACCGCTAATGCTTCTGCAATATACTTATTGATTATGATAGAATTGTTTTTAAAGTAGAATTTTTAAAATAGAGTAGAATTAACCCATGTAAAATGGTGATAAAACATCTTGAGAGATAGCTATACTATTATTATTTCCTTTTTAAATTATTGTTTCTTAGTATCTCAGTGCATAATTCATTTTAGCAATGAACATTTTGTCTCCCAAATATTTTGATCCTAAAATTTCAGGTTTTCCCGCTAGAAAAAATGTTAGCTGCTGACAAATGACATAATTAGGGTCATACATTCAAATAATAAGAGATAATAATAATCTACTTAACTCTCAAAATGCTTTCTCACAATTTTCTCATAAATTTATATAAATCAGCAGTATATTGATAATCAATATTGCAAGGATAATTTCCACAAATAGTAACTTTTAATAACTAAAATGGCATCCACCAGTATTTATTTATTGGAAACTTAGGAAAGAATGAAATCATCACGTTCAAATTTAGATTG
Source organism: Tragulus kanchil (assembly GCA_022376925.1). NCBI lineage: Eukaryota > Metazoa > Chordata > Mammalia > Artiodactyla > Tragulidae > Tragulus > Tragulus kanchil. Next base: position 139,341,234 of record JAIOJX010000004.1, read on the forward strand.
GCTAAGTCAACCCAGGAAAGTTGAGTTTGAGACACAATCTAGGAAAAGACTATTGTATTATTTATTGTAATATTTTAGAAAGCATAATTATAATACCTATTTGGAAAATAAAACAATTCTAATTTAAATTACATTAAATAACATGTAAGAAGTATGATTTCTGTACATATAGAAGACAAAAATTGTTACCTTGGTAGTAAAAGTTTTATAAATTTTTAATAGAGCTTAATTCATAAAGTTACGGAAAATTTTCTTTTTATTTCATTTTTATTCATTAATAATAAAAGTATTTTTGTGGTTAAAATATGGTACCTAAAATTCTGGCATCCAAGCAGCATTATAGTAAGACAGTGCAGCAAAACAGCACGATCACAGCAATTAACTACCCGTTGTGCATAAGTGCTAAGTCGCTTCATACTGCCAAGTCGCTTCATACTGCCAAGCCGCCTCAGTTGTGTCTCTGTATGGCCCTATGGACCGTAACCCACCAGGCTCCTCTGTCCAAGGATCTCTTTAGGCAAGAATACTGGAGTGGACTGTGATGCCCTTCACCAGGGCATCTTCTTAACCCAGGGATCTAATCTGTGTCTCTTATATCTCCTGCACTGTCAAGTGGATTCTTTACCACTAGTGCTACCTGGGAAGCCCACTCCCTGCCATACACATACCTAAATCACTACCTAGACATTAGTAAACACTCCACAATGTCGCCTCTTTATCACATCTCCTTGGAATGGCACCTACACCATATTTATGTACATAGATTTACTCAGTGCATAATTCATTTTAGCAATGAACATTTTGTCTCCCAAATATTTTGATCCTAAAATTTCAGGTTTTCCCGCTAGAAAAAATGTTAGCTGCTGACAAATGACATAATTAGGGTCATACATTCAAATAATAAGAGATAATAATAATCTACTTAACTCTCAAAATGCTTTCTCACAATTTTCTCATAAATTTATATAAATCAGCAGTATATTGATAATCAATATTGCAAGGATAATTTCCACAAATAGTAACTTTTAATAACTAAAATGGCATCCACCAGTATTTATTTATTGGAAACTTAGGAAAGAATGAAATCATCACGTTCAAATTTAGATTGGCTAAGTCAACCCAGGAAAGTTGAGTTTGAGACACAATCTAGGAAAAGACTATTGTATTATTTATTGTAATATTTTAGAAAGCATAATTATAATACCTATTTGGAAAATAAAACAATTCTAATTTAAATTACATTAAATAACATGTAAGAAGTATGATTTCTGTACATATAGAAGACAAAAATTGTTACCTTGGTAGTAAAAGTTTTATAAATTTTTAATAGAGCTTAATTCATAAAGTTACGGAAAATTTTCTTTTTATTTCATTTTTATTCATTAATAATAAAAGTATTTTTGTGGTTAAAATATGGTACCTAAAATTCTGGCATCCAAGCAGCATTATAGTAAGACAGTGCAGCAAAACAGCACGATCACAGCAATTAACTACCCGTTGTGCATAAGTGCTAAGTCGCTTCATACTGCCAAGTCGCTTCATACTGCCAAGCCGCCTCAGTTGTGTCTCTGTATGGCCCTATGGACCGTAACCCACCAGGCTCCTCTGTCCAAGGATCTCTTTAGGCAAGAATACTGGAGTGGACTGTGATGCCCTTCACCAGGGCATCTTCTTAACCCAGGGATCTAATCTGTGTCTCTTATATCTCCTGCACTGTCAAGTGGATTCTTTACCACTAGTGCTACCTGGGAAGCCCACTCCCTGCCATACACATACCTAAATCACTACCTAGACATTAGTAAACACTCCACAATGTCGCCTCTTTATCACATCTCCTTGGAATGGCACCTACACCATATTTATGTACATAGAATTTACTGTCAATCTATATTTACCCCAATCTGGCTTAATGAATATAATTAATTCTTTAATAGTAAACATAACTATCATAGTCTACTTGATAATGAGTCAAAATCATCAGATGAGCAGATAAATGCAAAAATAAATGAAAGTGAGGTCAAGGGCTATGTTAAGATATATGCTAGAATAAAAAAGCAAAGCAAAAAAAGAGTAATACACATGAATGATGAAGTCAGAACTTGGTACCATTTTTGTTTAACAAATGATATTCAGTCCCACCTGCCAGTGCAGGAGCCATGGCAGACTCAGGTTTGATGACTGGGTTGGGAAGATCCCTTAGATGAGGAAAATGGCAACCCAGTCCAGTGTTCTTTCTTGCCTAGAGAATCCCAAGGACCAAGAAGCCTGACAGGCTACAGTTAATAGGGCTGCAAAAGTCAGACACAACTGAGGGACTGAGCATGCACATTCAGTCAAATATTTTATTTATACATAAATTGTGGGATTCAGTTCTCAACATACAAATATTACTTGAAGGTATGTAGCTGAATAAGAGCACGAAGAGAATAAATTCGTAAAAAAGAGTAGAAGGAACAATCCCTGGTCACTTCAACAATATGAAATAGGCAGAAATTAGTAAAGAATATTTAGAATACATTGCATACCGTCTAGAAGGAAAGGAATAATAGTGTGGTAAGTAAAACCTAAGGCAAAAAGATATTGTTTAAGGGTGCAAATTTGACCTAGGAGATAAATAAGTCAAGACACACACAGCATAAGGAATATAGACAAGAATACTATATTATAATCATCAAACTTGGTTAGACACTAAAGCTTAATTTTCCCATCACAAAAAAGAAAATAAATAATTATGCATTGTGATAGAGGTGCTTTTGCTACAATGACAATCATACTACAATACATAAACATATCAAATCAATGTGTTGTATACTTTAAATATATACACAATGTTATATGCAAAACATATTTCAATTTAAAAAAGCAAAACAAGAACTTCTTAGAGAGTAGAATAAAAATGTAATTTATCTGCTACTAATCAGTCAGATCTAATTCTTTGGCCGCTTGATATGCGGAACTGATTCATTGGAAAAGACACTGATGCTGGGAAAGATTGAAGGCAGAAGGAGAAGGAGGCAGGAGAGGATGAAATGGTTAGATAGCAACTGAGTCAACAGACATGAATTTGAGCAAACTTCAGAAGACAGAGGAGGGCAGAGGAACTTGGAATGCTGTAGTCCATTGGGCCACAGTGTGTCAGATATGATTTAGCAACTGAACAACAGCAAAATCAGTTAGGTCAAATAAGATAAATGTTGAACGTTGGTTGTTTATCATTAGTTTTAGCCAGTTTGAGGTTGTTGGTGATTTTGTCAAGGGAAGATTTCAGAAGTGTAGTGGAGTCAAAAGTCTGGGTAAAGCAGATGAATGGGAAAGAGGATTTAGAGACAGACGATTAATTCTTCAAAGTAATTTGGTTGTGAAAGGGGAGCGGTAGTATGAGTAAGAGCTTATAGAAGATATGGAACAAAGAAAAGTTTTGTTTTTTTTTTTTTCAGAAGAAAAAATGAATAGCTTAATGTTATCCTTCAACTTCTTTTTGCTTCTTTTTATTATATGTTTCCCCATATTAGTGTATATTTTATCTCCTCATCCTTACTTATTTTAGCAAGTTGCCAGTGTATGGCACTTGAGTTGTTTTATACTCTTTGCTATTAAAAACAATGAAGCAACCATCCTATTTTTTATATACATGCATATATTTAACTATAAGATGAATTTTGAAAGTAAAGAATCCCTGGTCACTTCAACAATATGAAATAGGCAGAAATTAGTAAAGAATATTTAGAATACATTGCATACCGTCTAGAAGGAAAGGAATAATAGTGTGGTAAGTAAAACCTAAGGCAAAAAGATATTGTTTAAGGGTGCAAATTTGACCTAGGAGATAAATAAGTCAAGACACACACAGCATAAGGAATATAGACAAGAATACTATATTATAATCATCAAACTTGGTTAGACACTAAAGCTTAATTTTCCCATCACAAAAAAGAAAATAAATAATTATGCATTGTGATAGAGGTGCTTTTGCTACAATGACAATCATACTACAATACATAAACATATCAAATCAATGTGTTGTATACTTTAAATATATACACAATGTTATATGCAAAACATATTTCAATTTAAAAAAGCAAAACAAGAACTTCTTAGAGAGTAGAATAAAAATGTAATTTATCTGCTACTAATCAGTCAGATCTAATTCTTTGGCCGCTTGATATGCGGAACTGATTCATTGGAAAAGACACTGATGCTGGGAAAGATTGAAGGCAGAAGGAGAAGGAGGCAGGAGAGGATGAAATGGTTAGATAGCAACTGAGTCAACAGACATGAATTTGAGCAAACTTCAGAAGACAGAGGAGGGCAGAGGAACTTGGAATGCTGTAGTCCATTGGGCCACAGTGTGTCAGATATGATTTAGCAACTGAACAACAGCAAAATCAGTTAGGTCAAATAAGATAAATGTTGAACGTTGGTTGTTTATCATTAGTTTTAGCCAGTTTGAGGTTGTTGGTGATTTTGTCAAGGGAAGATTTCAGAAGTGTAGTGGAGTCAAAAGTCTGGGTAAAGCAGATGAATGGGAAAGAGGATTTAGAGACAGACGATTAATTCTTCAAAGTAATTTGGTTGTGAAAGGGGAGCGGTAGTATGAGTAAGAGCTTATAGAAGATATGGAACAAAGAAAAGTTTTGTTTTTTTTTTTTTCAGAAGAAAAAATGAATAGCTTAATGTTATCCTTCAACTTCTTTTTGCTTCTTTTTATTATATGTTTCCCCATATTAGTGTATATTTTATCTCCTCATCCTTACTTATTTTAGCAAGTTGCCAGTGTATGGCACTTGAGTTGTTTTATACTCTTTGCTATTAAAAACAATGAAGCAACCATCCTATTTTTTATATACATGCATATATTTAACTATAAGATGAATTTTGAAAGTAAAAACATTTTCAAGATTATATTTGGCAAAGAAACAGTATTATCAAATTGTTTTCAAAAGCATCTGTACCAATTTAGATTCTAAAAATACTGTTTTGAGTTACATCTGTTATTCAATACCACATTAATATAGCATGTGATCAGATGTGCATGTTTTACCAAATAATTTGGGAGAAATAATATTTTATATGCTTTTTGTAAAAGCATGAAACAAAGTTTGTGGATGTTTTATACATATTTTAAATTTAAGTGTATTAAATGTCTATTTGAAATCCTTTAGACAGTGATGTATTGAAATTTTGATGCTTTTCTTATTGAATCACAAAGAAAAATGTTACATAGGTGGAAATTTTGAGACACTGACCAAAATAACAAATATATGTCCTTATATTTGTAATAATAAAGTAGAAATGCATAGAAGCAGCTGGTCAATGATTTTGTAAAGTCCTATATTATTCATTTGAATTGGAGTTTAAACTTACAGTTTTATCTATACATCTTCTTCAAACAAGGCAAATGTTTAAGTTTTTTTAAGAAGTTAAGTGTTAAAATATAGTCAATAATTATCCTTGGCTTCCTAGATGAGTTTTCTTATTCAAATAAATTTGGATATTTAGTGATTAATTACTTCTGAAATTATCTTTTTGTGTAAGAATAACAGTTCACACAGAGAAAGCTCTGTTGGTAATAAGCAGGCATGAACACTTGTAGGCCTTTTTCTCTCTCCTGAGGACAGCACAAACACTAGATCTTACATACCCACAATAGGTAGGAAAAGTCAAATGAGGACAACTTATTTCTTTGGATTAAAAAAAAGGATTGCCCAGCATTCTCTGTCACAGTAATTATTTCCCAAGGTTATGTGGTGCTTCCTGAGTCTATGTTATTTACTTGTAAATAAATATGAGCCAAAAGCAAAAAAAAAAAAAAAAAGGATTGCCAGTTAACAGTAAACTGTATAATGATACATTTTCTCTTCAAGTTTCTCTTGTAACTTGACTCTACAGATCTTTCTCCATAAACTAATCCAACTTTGGTGTTTTCTAGTTATTTCTCCTCAATTCTATGTGTTGTCTGTATCCTAAACTCTACTTAAAAGGCAACAATTTGGTTAGGTGCCACCCACAATATCTGGGACTTCTCAGACGGTGCTCATAATAAAGAACTCACCTGCCAATACCAGAGGCGTAAGAGACACAGGTTCAGTCCCTGGGTGAGGAAGTTCTCCCGGAGGAGGGCATGGCCATCCACTCTAGTATTATTGCCTGGAGACTCCAACTGACAGAAATCTGACAGGCTATAATCTATAGAGATACAAAGAGTCAGATAAAACTGAAGCAATTTAACACACATGCACGCACCCACAACACCTAGTTTTACCTCAGTTATCTCTTTAAAAGCCCAATCTACAAATATTAATACATTCACATTCTAAGGCATTAAAGATTAGGACTCCAACTAATTCTCCAATTCTCTAATTCACCAGTTCAGCTATAACGTCAATTAGTCTTAGGCTTTTGACTTTGAGACCAACAATGGATCAAATCTGGCTTGATTTAAACATGGAAAGATAAAATATAATCCACAGAATCCTTGAAATCCTGAGATGAAAGAGCAAGGAATGGAGTGATGAAGACTCAGGGCTACAAGAGAAATATCGAATATTATCCATTGGCAGGAGTCAAGACCTCCTACATGGCTAGGTTTAAAGCTTTGTGTAAACAGTCAATATTTTTTCTGTTTTCTTTTTGACAAAAACACAAAGGAAACTTGAAAGTGGTTTAGCATTAGTGAAACAGGTTTGGATAGATGATAATAAACATAGAGTATCTGGATAATATTTACACTTGTAACACCTATTCTAAAATACACAGCTGATTGTGAAAAACATGGCAGGACCAAGGGTTTTTCGTTGTGGTCTGTGTACTCTCTCGGTCCCTGGAACCCTTTATCTCATCTCCTCTTGGAAATAAACTTACTCCATCAGTGTTCACCAGCCCCTCTTGATAATATCCAAGACAACCTCTTAAACAACTGACCATATAACCAATCTTTCCTCTCCCAAGAAACATCCTTCATCAACTATTGCAGTACTTTGCAGAACCCCAAAATGCCCAGAACTTTAGCTGACACAATCCTGTTAAAATCCTTTGACGCATTCCTTCTTCTTGACTAAATTAAAACACTCTAATGGAGTCTTCAAGTAAAAGCTCTCATTGATATTATTCTAATATCACAATTATTGGAACTTGAAGAAAATTTACAGTTCAAGGCTTTTATCTAGAAAATTGACTTTTAAAGAAGATTTACAATTCAAGGCTTTTATCTAGAAAATTAACTTTTAAAGAATCACACAGAATAGATGATGCAAAATGTAAAACATGCAGTAATCATCTGACATCCTTCCATTTCATTAACAGCCAAGCCTGATTTTGGAATAGATGATGACAATTTAAAAATTCGAGTTTAAACTACTAAGTTCATTTGAAGTTCATTTTCAAATTAAAGATTGCCCAGAGTACTTTCCAGAATATTCTGAAGCAGAATGCTAAATTAAAAAGGCATTGCATCTTTTTAAAAACAAAATTAGAAGAAACAAGCAAAAACAGGTCTAACAGATGATCTTCTAATCCACATGGCCATATTATGGAACTAACTATAACTGGTGGTAGATCCTCCTTTTTTTATATTACTAAGATTAAGTTCTCTTTATATTTTCTCTGTTTTTGAAATGCTTGGGTGGTGATTTCTGGTTTCAGTCAATTGCCATCAAGCTTCTCAGACTGACACTGCCGCATGTACCATGTGCATGCTTGGTCATGACTGACTATTGAAGCTCCACAGACTATAGCCCACCAGGGTCCTCTGTCAGTGGAATTTTCTAGGCAAGAATACAGGAGCAGATGGCCATTTTTTTATCCAGGGTATCTTCCTGACCCAGTGACTGAACCCTTGTCTCCTGCATATCTTGCATTGGAAGGATGATTTTTTTACCACTGAGCCATCTAGGAAGCCCCATACAATTTGAAGTAGGACTTAAACTTTAACACACATATGAAATTTTAATATACATATAATTTGTGTTATATGAGAATTGTTTTAACAATGAGATTTTATTTTTTCAGTTTTCAGTGTATCCCAATTTTCTGTATTTCCAGCAAACTTTCAAGTGATTCCAGTACATTTGGACCATAGGAAATATTTTGAATAGCAAGGCTTTATATTTTTAAATCTATTCAGCTCGATCCACACATATGGTCCTGAATATTTTTGTCATGTAAAGTTGAATAGGAATCTCATAATTTGTCTCCTCATGACATTTTCCTTGGTCAGGTTTCTCCACCTCCTTGATACATCCCATATTTCCTATAGATTTTTATTTTCTTTCCTTTTATATTCAGTATTTATCTTTTGGTTACATGACTCCCTCTCTTAACAAACTGCAAATTTTCTAATGATTTCCCATCAAAAGAGTTAGTTGTACCCACAAAGTGGTACATTGTTTTTCTTATCTTGTGTTATAGTAGGCACTTCCTTGATCAAGCCTGATCGAATTAATTATATTTCTCCAATTCAGCAAAGCCCATATTCAGCAGGAAAACATAATTTGTTTACTAAAGAAAGAAAGAAACAAAAAAAAAAATCCCAAAATCTGTAGAAAGAAATGGAACCACCGAAATTTTATAAAGATGGGCTTTATTTTTAAAAAAAATTATGCTAAAGTTCTAATCTTCCATTATACTTAAAATTTCTAGTGTTAGATATTTATCCTAAATTGTCCATATGATATGAGTGCCCATAGTTAGACTCTTACTCTTCTTCCACAGTTGGTTTTTTTTCTATTAGCACAGGGAATTTTCAGGCTCTATTATGAAAGAAGAATAAGTAAATTAGAAGTATCCCAGGACTCTGATAATAAAGAATAGAAACAAAGTCAATGATGACAGTCAATCATTTTATGTTAGTTATTCATCTTCCACAATTTCAATACTTATTCTGCTTTAGGAGGTGCTAGCAATGACATTTGGAAAGATAAAGAATCACTAACCAAACTATGTTCAAATGGGGAATACACGTTCAAATGTAAAATTTCTTTTAAAACAAAATACCTCAGATACCACTGGCAATCTAAATTCCACATTTACTGCCTATGCATTTAAATCCTGTAATTTCAGTCTGTTTTGCAACCAGAAAATTGCTCTTTCTCTTCTCCAAATTACCCTAGGCTGCTGTCATATCATTAAAATAGACATTTTGGAAATCAGATTAACTACAGAGCTGAGCACATCATAGCTAACTTTGTTTCTTTCAGAGCTGTCATCCCCTTGCCCCTGGTGTTTAGAACACCTTGCCAAACCCTTTTTTGTTGTTGTTGTTGCTAGCAAGAGAATATCTTGAGAGAAAACATCTCTAGAATATAATGAATGATACGACGCTTAAATGCATGCAAATATCCAATAAGTTTTGTTTCTCATGTTTACTCAGGGAAGCTATTAACTGGCAAAAAAGGTAGATTTAGACTTTAAAATAGACATTGCTAAGCACCAAGTGTTTAGACTGATTTGATGTTGATTCATTATTCTTCCAAGCTTCTCTGCAATTTACATTACCAAAGCATACAAATATAAACTATATCTATTTAACTATAACTTTAACTCCATTCTTATAAAGTAAATGACACAAAAATCTGCACAAATGACTCAAAAGTCCCTGTCTTGGAAAGAATAAAATATGCCTCTTTCAAGGCAAATATTTTACTGTTATGTTCGCTATCAAAGGTCATTGAGCTGCTTCTCACTAAGCAGCAGGGTCGAATCTCTGGACAAGATCTCAGCTTCTAATATTGCATTGTGTTTTTGTGAGATATATTTTGTAATATTGAATTCATACAAGGAAATAATTAAAATATGCCTATGAATGATTTTAGATAAATTCCCTTACTTCCTTTGGAAAATGTTAACAATTCAGAAATATTTTAGTATTTGTGTTATGCATAGAAGGAGAGGAGTGAAAGGTGGAGCAAGAAATATTCAAACTTTGGCAGTAACCACTTAACATAGCTTGATTCTCATTTAACTCATCTATAAAATGAGACACAGCTTACATACTGGGTATCTGTGAGGTCTGAACAAGATAATGGATATAAAATCCACAGTAAAATGTTTAATTTATGGAATTCTATATGTTGGTGTTTAAAACAAAATACCTCAGATACCACTGGCAATCTAAATTCCACATTTACTGCCTATGCATTTAAATCCTGTAATTTCAGTCTGTTTTGCAACCAGAAAATTGCTCTTTCTCTTCTCCAAATTACCCTAGGCTGCTGTCATATCATTAAAATAGACATTTTGGAAATCAGATTAACTACAGAGCTGAGCACATCATAGCTAACTTTGTTTCTTTCAGAGCTGTCATCCCCTTGCCCCTGGTGTTTAGAACACCTTGCCAAACCCTTTTTTGTTGTTGTTGTTGCTAGCAAGAGAATATCTTGAGAGAAAACATCTCTAGAATATAATGAATGATACGACGCTTAAATGCATGCAAATATCCAATAAGTTTTGTTTCTCATGTTTACTCAGGGAAGCTATTAACTGGCAAAAAAGGTAGATTTAGACTTTAAAATAGACATTGCTAAGCACCAAGTGTTTAGACTGATTTGATGTTGATTCATTATTCTTCCAAGCTTCTCTGCAATTTACATTACCAAAGCATACAAATATAAACTATATCTATTTAACTATAACTTTAACTCCATTCTTATAAAGTAAATGACACAAAAATCTGCACAAATGACTCAAAAGTCCCTGTCTTGGAAAGAATAAAATATGCCTCTTTCAAGGCAAATATTTTACTGTTATGTTCGCTATCAAAGGTCATTGAGCTGCTTCTCACTAAGCAGCAGGGTCGAATCTCTGGACAAGATCTCAGCTTCTAATATTGCATTGTGTTTTTGTGAGATATATTTTGTAATATTGAATTCATACAAGGAAATAATTAAAATATGCCTATGAATGATTTTAGATAAATTCCCTTACTTCCTTTGGAAAATGTTAACAATTCAGAAATATTTTAGTATTTGTGTTATGCATAGAAGGAGAGGAGTGAAAGGTGGAGCAAGAAATATTCAAACTTTGGCAGTAACCACTTAACATAGCTTGATTCTCATTTAACTCATCTATAAAATGAGACACAGCTTACATACTGGGTATCTGTGAGGTCTGAACAAGATAATGGATATAAAATCCACAGTAAAATGTTTATTTTATGGGAATTCTATATGTTGGTGACGCTATTTTTCTATTTTTACTATTGAAAATATATTTTCACTAAGATTCTCTTAAATTTAGAAGCACTGGATAAAGTCCACACAAAGTCTTTGAATTATTTTGATAAGCCTTGTCATGAATTTTTATCCTAGTACCCTGGTTCTTCATATTCATTGCAGAATAGTAGTTAGAAGAATGACTGTTGGTATCAAGTATACACTTAAGCATTTATTTTTAATTTTGACCTCTCATTAATTTTTTAAATTTATTCATTTTCATTCATCTTTATTCTTTGACCTTTGTGGGCCTCCCATCTCATTGGCCTCTCTCATTGCAGAACCTCAGCTTTTGGTGCATGTGCTCCAGAGTGCTGGCTTGTAGTTGGACACATCGGTCCAGCTGCTCCATGGCCCGTGGGATCTTCCAGGGCCAGGGATTGAACCAGTGCCCTCTTGCACTGAAAGGTGGACTCTTTACCCACTGGACCACCAGGGAAGCCCTCAAGTATACATTTAAATTTCAGTATACATTTAAATTTCTCTAATTGTGAGTTCAACCTTTTACTTTCTATATTCTCAACTACATGCCTTTATACGTGCATGATTGTCTTTGCAAAAAATCTGCAATTAGATGATTTGGGGTACTTAACTGAAAATATGACAAGGCAGTTCTCTTGACTCTCTTTCACATGATTGTAGATATAGCAATATTTCTAAGTCACACAGTGGGAGTAACGACTGTCTGTTATTTCATAGGGCACAAAGTGTTTTATATGGCACCATTATATCAGCTAGGTCAAAAACAGAGGTTAAGCTTTACCTTATTTTGAAGAGGTCTACATGTAGAAATATAAATTTTCCATGCGTCTGACAAGAAACTTGATTTTAGTGACGAGTTCTCTTCATGCAAGCGACCTCTGAATTCTTGCTCTGCCTCGTTTTCTGGGCACAGATGATGTATATGAGTTTACTTCTGATGTGGAGACTGGATTATCAGCTGGCAATATCTTTTATAGGCCCACAGTTAATACAATACCTTGTGTTAGGCCCAACACAAATTTGAAGCATTTGGAAAGTGCCACTGTCTTGAATCACTAGAACCCTCTATCCAGCATCTCATGCTTGCATTCTTCTTCTGATTCAGGGATCTTCCCTCTTGTCCAATTGTTCCTAAAATTTTTAAACTTTTTAGCTACAATCCATTTACACCTTCTTCACAAAAATCCTACTCTTATCTCTCTTCCCTGGACTGTTTCCTATTGACTCAGGGAGAAATTAACACATTAATCTAGTATGTAACCACAGCAGATATGTAGCCAGTACAAGTCAGTAGTATTTGTGCTGGTACTAGATAATAGAATATATAGTTTTGATATTACTAGACATTAAAATACTGATGTTAAGGTATATAAATATTAATATTTCTGCACTTGCTGACATATAGCTATTAACCCCTAAGTATTGTTTGCCTCCTCTTGTACCATGGAACTACACCAGGAACACTTTTCCCCAACATTTTCAAGATCCAGAAATTGAATGACCAACCATGACATGCAAGAGGCTTTCTAGAGTTATATTTAGTGCATATATTGGTATCTATGATAACTCATTTTGTTTGCCTTAAGTGATATCATTTTACTTTAACAGGGGTTGAAAATGAGATGCAGAGAGATTATGTAAGATGCAGAGCTTCCATTCTAACCTTGTCAGCCTTGTGTTCCTTATCCTTATTCTACAGCATTTCTTGTCTGGCATAAAACCTTGAACTTTATCTAAGTAAATACAACATTCATATTAAGGTATTTTGTGTACTTAATTCACAATAAAAATACGGGATCTATAAAAATCTTAGCTACAGTTTTTAACTTTGCAATATTTTTATGCAATTGTTTTAGCTCAGCAGCAGTAGTAGAAGCTTTAGCATATCAAACAAAATCATTAATGTTTGGAGTAATTCACTACAGAATGAAATAAAAAGGCATCAATATCTGTCAATTAAGAAAAGAAGCCATTGGAAGAATTTGATGCTATTCGTCAGGAAACATTGTGTTCCAGCAAGGTGCATTTGCAATGCGACCTCTGAATTCTTGCTCTGCCTCGTTTTCTGGGCACAGATGATGTATATGAGTTTACTTCTGATGTGGAGACTGGATTATCAGCTGGCAATATCTTTTATAGGCCCACAGTTAATACAATACCTTGTGTTAGGCCCAACACAAATTTGAAGCATTTGGAAAGTGCCACTGTCTTGAATCACTAGAACCCTCTATCCAGCATCTCATGCTTGCATTCTTCTTCTGATTCAGGGATCTTCCCTCTTGTCCAATTGTTCCTAAAATTTTTAAACTTTTTAGCTACAATCCATTTACACCTTCTTCACAAAAATCCTACTCTTATCTCTCTTCCCTGGACTGTTTCCTATTGACTCAGGGAGAAATTAACACATTAATCTAGTATGTAACCACAGCAGATATGTAGCCAGTACAAGTCAGTAGTATTTGTGCTGGTACTAGATAATAGAATATATAGTTTTGATATTACTAGACATTAAAATACTGATGTTAAGGTATATAAATATTAATATTTCTGCACTTGCTGACATATAGCTATTAACCCCTAAGTATTGTTTGCCTCCTCTTGTACCATGGAACTACACCAGGAACACTTTTCCCCAACATTTTCAAGATCCAGAAATTGAATGACCAACCATGACATGCAAGAGGCTTTCTAGAGTTATATTTAGTGCATATATTGGTATCTATGATAACTCATTTTGTTTGCCTTAAGTGATATCATTTTACTTTAACAGGGGTTGAAAATGAGATGCAGAGAGATTATGTAAGATGCAGAGCTTCCATTCTAACCTTGTCAGCCTTGTGTTCCTTATCCTTATTCTACAGCATTTCTTGTCTGGCATAAAACCTTGAACTTTATCTAAGTAAATACAACATTCATATTAAGGTATTTTGTGTACTTAATTCACAATAAAAATACGGGATCTATAAAAATCTTAGCTACAGTTTTTAACTTTGCAATATTTTTATGCAATTGTTTTAGCTCAGCAGCAGTAGTAGAAGCTTTAGCATATCAAACAAAATCATTAATGTTTGGAGTAATTCACTACAGAATGAAATAAAAAGGCATCAATATCTGTCAATTAAGAAAAGAAGCCATTGGAAGAATTTGATGCTATTCGTCAGGAAACATTGTGTTCCAGAAAGGTGCATTGTTTTCTTAAAAAGAAAACAATTAAATTAAAAATAAACAACTTAGCAAGAATTTATAAAAATACATTTTAAAAACATATTTGCAAAGTATTTTTAATGATTTCATAAACAGTTTCCACTATATTAGATTATTTGATAAGCAGCATTATGTATGTGCCTTTATGTGCGTGTGTACAGAGGGGGAGATTTAAATATAGATATTTTAAATTATATGTCAATTCCTACTATCTACTGTTTCAGAATATTTTCATATCCTCACGCTGGAAATAACATAAACATGGAATCCTCCATCCATGAAAGGAGGAAGGACTTTTTCAGAAAAACAATTGCCTTCACCTTTCTCCTGAAGAAACTGATAATCCAAAGTACAGAAAGACAAATCCTACTCTAGAACATGCTGTACTATCTCTTAAAAATACTATACTAGAGCATGCTGTACTACCTCTTAAAATTCCTCAAAGAACATAGTGCATTAGGAAGAATTTGAACATGCTTATCCTGCTGCATAGGTTTTATCAATTCTTTTTTATTCTTAATCAAATAATGAAATGAATTACATAGTCTGGGTTCTTCAATGTATCTGTCCATGATTTTCAAGTTGCTTCACATCAAATCTCTCTTTACTGTGTTGTTCCACACCCAACATCTCAAATTTCTGATTTTCAAGCCTCCCTGGCTCCCATTTCTCCTGTTTTCTCCTTGCTCCAATTGCATCTTGAATTCTAAAAACTTGAACCTCTGGATGTCTATTAGTTTCTGTCCAGCCATAGTTACAATAACAAGTTGAGATTTCACCATATGTAACTGAGATGATTCTATTATTAATTTTCTCTTCATCTATGTTTGCCACAGTCACCCTTCCATATATATATATGTATATATTTGAGTATGTAATATTCAAATCTAAAATTAATAATTTTGGAAATTGGAAACTTCTTTGAAACTGGAGAAACAAGTTATAACTACGAGAATAAGACAGTCTCTCCCCAAAAGGCAAACTGAGAATAGAATCTGAGAATCCTTAAGTCTCAAATATTCCATGATATTTCTAATGAGTTTATAGACTGATTTGAGGCTGTCACTTCAGGCCAAATTCATAGGTGATCATTCTAATCCTCAGTACCTAAGACTGTGGCTGTATTGGAGAGAGATCTCTAAAGAGATAACTAGGTTAAAATTAGGTCAGTAGGATGACACAAGGGAAAGATGCCTATCTCCTAAGTCTTAGTGTTTGAGTCCCCTCAAAATTCACTTTCGGAGTCTTAGTGCCCAACAGTACAGTATTAGACAATGAGGCCATTGGGAGGTGATTAGGTCATGAGGGTCATGGGATTAATGCTCTTACAAAAGAGACTGCACAGAGCTCCCTGGTTCCTTCTGCCATTTGAGGATTCAAGGACACATCTGCAACCCAGAAGAGGACTTGCATCTAAAAATGCTGACACTCTCTCAGAATTCCTGCTTCCAGAGCTATGAAAAATAAATTTGTGTTGTTTATAAGCTACTCACTATACTATTTTTCTATAGCAACTCTAAAGACTATGACTCTGCACACCTGCCTAGTAGCTTCGATCATGCCTGACTCTTAGTGACCCCCATAGACTGCCAGGCTCTTCTGTCCATCGGATTTCCCAGCAAGAATACTGGAGAGGGTTGCCATTCCTTATCCAAAGACACGATAGGGGAGGATAAAAGTTCTCAACATTTTTAGGGTTGCTTGCTGGATCTGAAAATTAAATCAATAAAGAAAAACACAAAAATTTATTGAATATACATCTTGTGTAAAATGTGAACCTTTGTAAAGAAATGAAGATCTGAAGATACAGATCTGAGCTTTTGTGCCAGGTCTGATGAAGAATAGACAGTCATGGAAGAACAGGGCCAGTACTCTGTGACAACCTGGAGAGATCAATGTGAAGGGAGGTGAGAAGGAGGGTCAAAATGGGAGGACACATGTATCCCTATAGACAACTCATGTTGACGTATACCAAAAGTCATCACAGTATTGTAAACTAATTATCCTCCAAAGACAATGAAGAAATACAATTTTTTAAAAAGACTATGACATAAGTATAATGTAGGAAAATGGGGAAAACATATTTGTTTGCTTGGATTCTTCTATTTATTTGTCTTCAGAGATAAGGGGGTATGTATGTATAGTATTTCCGCTTTTCTGGTGCCTCAGATGGTAACAAATCTTTCTGCAATGTGGGAGATCCAGCTTCCATCCCTGGGTCTGGAAGATCCCCTAGAGAAGTGATTGGCAACCCGATGCAATATTTTTGCCTGAAGAATTTCATGGACAAAGGAGCCTGAAGGGCTATGGTCCATGGGATTCCAAAGAGTCTGGACAGACTGAGTGACTTTCATATGTGTATATGTATGTATGTGGGGCTTCCCAGGTGGTAAAAGTTGTAAAGAATCTGCCTCCCGATGTAGCAGTCGTAAGTGACATAGGTTCAGTCCCTGGGTTGGAAAAATCCCCTGGAGGAGGGCATGGCAACCCAATCCAGTATTCATACCTGGAGAATCCCATGGACAAAGGAGCCTGGGGAGCTCCAGTTCGTATGATCACAAAGAGTTAGACAGGACGTATATATGTAACTATTTATTTATGTCCATCTGGTCCATTGTATCATTTAAAGCCATTGTTTTCATCTTTGCTGTATAAATAATCCTGTCCCTTGATGTAAGTGATGTGTTAAGGTGTCCTGCTATTATCATGTTATTGTCAATGTCTCACTTTATGTCTGTTAATGCTTATATATTTCGGTGCCCCTATGTTGTGTGCATATAAATTTGCAATTGCTATGTCTTCTTCTTGGATTGATCCCCTGATTATTATGTGATGTCTTTCTTTTTCTCTTGTTACAGTCTTTTTTTGTAAAGTCTAATTTCTGATACAAATATTAACATGTGATCAAAGCTATAGTTTTTCTAGTAGTCATGTATGAACTTGAGAGTTGGGCTATAAATAAAGTTGAGTACCAAAGAATCAATGCTTCTGAACTGTGAAGACTCTTGAGAGGCACTTAAACTGCAGGAAGATCAAACCAGTCAATCCTAGAGGAAATCAACCCTGAATATTCCTTGGATGGACAGACAATGAAGCTGAAGCTCCAATACTTCAATACTTCCACTACATCTCCAGTACTTCCAGTACTTCTTCATCTGAGGAGCAGTCAACTCATTGGAAAAAAATCCTGATGCTGGGACATATGGAAGGCAAAAGGAGAAGGGGGTGGCAGGGGAGGAGACAGTCAAATAGCATTATTAATTCAAACGATATGAATTTGAGCAAACTCTGGGAAATAAAGGAGGACAGGGGAGGAATCAGGCCCCACCCTGACCATCCTTGCTCTTTGCATGTCTGCATTCCTAGCATGTATTCCTCACTGGAGGCCTCTTTCTATGGCCGAGTCCCTCAGTAGAGGTCTTCTCTAGTCATCTGTGCAGACTGGCTCCCACAGTCAATAAATGAGAGCATTTTATTTTTCAGAGATCCCTCAGGCCGCTGTCTGTGCTGATGCATCTGACCCTTGCCTGCTGCCTATGGTGAAAAATGGAACTTTAAAGCAGCTGACATCTTTTGCTGTGTATCCTCTTGTTTATAATGCTGCAATAAGCAATTAAAGACTTGATTGTTACTTTAATTTTGGCTCCTTGTCTTAATTGACTCCTTCAACAATGACAGCTCAGGTCTCCCCAGCTGAGTTCACAATTTAGAATAAGGAATGTAAGGAATGACTTACCCTTCAGTACATAAAGTTTGTACTTCATTCTAAAGTGGTTTCCTTGAGTCCAATGAGTTAAATTTAGTTAATATTCCTTTGAAAGAAAAAGTGTAACTCTGACTGATTATTTTGTTAATTAAGCATTAACTAAGTTTATTTGTTAAATAATAAACACCAGGCTTCCTGTTTTCTCAGATGGTAAAGAATCTGCCTGCAGTGCAGGAGACCAGGTTTTATTCCTGGGTCAGGAAGATCCCCTGGAGAAGAGAATGGCTACCCATTCTAATACTCTTCCTTGGAGAATTCCATGGACAGAGGACCCTGGCTGGCTACAGTCTCGTGAGAATGCAAAGATTTGGACAAGACTAAGGGACTAACACACACAAATTTATTAAAGAATTTTAGGAAGCTTATAAAACTTTTAGAGGAGCCAAAGGACTTAATTCAGTAACAAATTTCCAGAGACAACAACAGTCCTCCTGCAGAACTTGTGTGACCAGAAAAGTCACACCACCGCAATGCATATACAAAGAGCTGCGTCTTTACTGTTCAAAAAATTCAATTTTGTAATTATTATTACTTCCACATTCACCAGTGAAAGAGACAGAGGATTTCTTAGTACCTTTCCACCTCTGTCCCAGCTCCTTGGTCAAAAGTCAAGGAGTGTGTATGATAGCACAGATCAGAGCTCTGCAGAACTTGTATCATGATGTAGTTATGACCATAGACTCTTATGTTCCCCTGCTCATTTATCACATCAAACAGCTGTGTGGCCTTCTGTAAGTTTCTAACCTCTCTATACCTCATACACTTTATCTATAAAATAAGAATAATAATGATAAATGAGGAAAAATAATTATAAACAAATAAAACACTTATAATAAGGCTTGAAATATTATCAGCATTATTTATTTTTTAATAGTTTTGATTATTAGAGAGACAAGAAGAATTGATTCTCAAGTATGTTTTTTTTCCTGTTGGGTCAGATGAGATTTTGATCTAAATCACATGTGGTAAATAGGGAATGCTCCAAATATTCTATGACATCCAGATTTCAGGGTAAATGAAATAAAAACTTTGTCGTAACAGCCTAGAAAATGTCTTCTTCTTTTGTATATTGAGAATATACTATAAGTAGAATATGCTGTATGTAATACATATTACATGTTTACATGCATTATACATGAGAATTATTGTTATATAAAACTTTGTGATTGTTTTCATAATTAAGTAATTAATACAAAAATTGCCTAAGACGGGCTTCCCTAGTGGTCCAGTGGGTAAGGACACCGCCTTGCAGTGCAAGGGGCGCCAGTTCGAGCCCTGGCCTGGGAAGATCCCACATGCCACAGAGCAGCTGGACCGATGTGTCCAATTACCGAGCCGGAGGTCTGGAGCGCATGCGCCCAGAGCCGGTGCTCTGCGACAACAGAGGCCACCGCGATGGGAGGCCCACATGGGCCAAAGAACAAAGATGGATGAAAATGGACAAATGAAAGACCAATGGAAGTGGCCCGCCTGCTCCCCTCCCTCCCCACCCTACCCCCACCAAAATAAATAAATAAATCTTTAAAAAAAAAATTTGCCTAAGACTTATGATCTGTGGATATTACAAATGGAGCAGAATTAGTGGAGATCTTGTGATCTCCAGATTGTGAAAAATTGTATTTGTTTCAATAACTTATACTCCAGTTTAAAAAAACTTACAGGTCAATTTAAAAAATGGGCATAGAAAACTTTCTGCTGGCTCAGTGGTAAGGAATTCTCCTGCCAATGGAGGAGACACAGGTTGATCCCTGATCTTGGAAGATCCCCTATGCTCTAGAGCAACTAAGTAGTAGTAGTAGCAACCGTAGTCCACCAGGCTTCTCTGTCCATGGAATTTCCCAGTCCAGAATATTGGAAGGGGCTATTTCCTTCTCCAGGGAATCTTCCCAACCTAGGGATTCAACTTACATTTCATGCATTGGCATATGGATTCTTTGCCACTGAGCCACCAGATAATCTACCATGGGATTAGCACCTTTATAAAATAAAACATGAGAAAGCTTAATTTCTTTGGTAAGTGGAGACAAAGCCAGAAGGCAGCCAGAAGAGATCTCTTACCAGAACCTGAATATGCCAATATTTTGCCTTGGAATTATAGTCTCCAAACTGTAAGTAAATTTCTGTTGCTTGACTCCCAGTCTATCTGATTTTCTTATGGCAATTCAAGCTGAGACACTTCATAAATAGTAGTTTATGTATCAAAACTACTAACTGACTATTCAACCATTGGATTTCAAGAATAAAGTTTTTAAAAATTGTATTTCTTAAATAACAAACATGATATTACACATAATAAAAATGAGGGGAAAGCACCCTCATTTGCTTTGAGGTGCTTTGAGGAGAGCACCCCTCTAAAACTCACTTCAAAGTGCATAATATAGAAAAATAATAATGAATCCCAATGAAAATGTAGTAGTTAAATTTGATAGGCATAAAGAAAATGTGTAATATCTGCAGGTAAAATTGAAATGAGGACTTGATGTAGAGAAAGCAAAAATACATTCTTCATTCTTCTTGAATGGCAAACAAGTCATCTCATGTAAAAATGTTTACTTGTTCTTATCATTTCTAATCATAATCAAAATAAAAATATTTGTATGCTTAAGAGGAAAAATACATTTTAGGAAAAAAGAATATTCATGGTATGTATATATAATTTTAAAAATAAAAATATTAAAACAAATTTGTAGGTAAGTTTAATAGAACTGTAAAATGATAGATACATAGGTTTGCATAATGTTAAAAATCCTCTTTCTCATCAAGTGAATATGGAATACCTACTGAAATGTTTACCTATTTTTAATTTTTAAACTGGGGCACATGGCCCTAAGATCCAGAAATCATTCTACTATGAGATTATATATGCACTTTGGGTATATGTAGAATGTGTTTATGCACACTGGAACCTCAAAAAATATATATAACTGTATATATGGTTGTGATGTATGTATGTTTATAACAATTTTTTTTTAAGATTTTTATTTATTTATTTATTTTGGTGGGGGTGGGGTGGGAAGGGAGGGGAACAGGCGAGCCACTTCTATTGGTCTTTCATTTGTCCATTTTCATCCATCTTTGTTCTTTGGCCCGTGTGGCCTCCCATCGCGGTAATCTCTGTTTTCACAGAGCACCGGCTCTGGGCGCATGTGCTCCAGAGCTCCGGCTCGGTAATTGGACACATCGGTCCAGCCGCTCTGTGGCATGTGGGATCTTCCCAGGCCAGGGATCGAACTGGAGCCCCTTGCACAGCAAGGCGGTGTCCTTTCCCACTGGACCACCAGGGAAGCCCTGTTTATAACAAATTTAATGCAGTATTATTCATATTAAAACATAATAAATCTAAACTAGAAACTGAAATGCCCAGCTGCATTAGAAGGTGTAATAAAATATGGTATACTTACAGAGTTAAATAGAGTATGGCCATTAAGTCAGCAATGTGCAGCTCCATGTAGCAAACAGCATGATTCTGAGAAAACCCTCCTTGAGGTGCTTTGAGGAGAGCACCCCTCTAAAACTCACTTCAAAGTGCATAATATAGAAAAATAATAATGAATCCCAATGAAAATGTAGTAGTTAAATTTGATAGGCATAAAGAAAATGTGTAATATCTGCAGGTAAAATTGAAATGAGGACTTGATGTAGAGAAAGCAAAAATACATTCTTCATTCTTCTTGAATGGCAAACAAGTCATCTCATGTAAAAATGTTTACTTGTTCTTATCATTTCTAATCATAATCAAAATAAAAATATTTGTATGCTTAAGAGGAAAAATACATTTTAGGAAAAAAGAATATTCATGGTATGTATATATAATTTTAAAAATAAAAATATTAAAACAAATTTGTAGGTAAGTTTAATAGAACTGTAAAATGATAGATACATAGGTTTGCATAATGTTAAAAATCCTCTTTCTCATCAAGTGAATATGGAATACCTACTGAAATGTTTACCTATTTTTAATTTTTAAACTGGGGCACATGGCCCTAAGATCCAGAAATCATTCTACTATGAGATTATATATGCACTTTGGGTATATGTAGAATGTGTTTATGCACACTGGAACCTCAAAAAATATATATAACTGTATATATGGTTGTGATGTATGTATGTTTATAACAATTTTTTTTTAAGATTTTTATTTATTTATTTATTTTGGGGGGGATGGGAAGGGAGGGGAACAGGCGAGCCACTTCTATTGGTCTTTCATTTGTCCATTTTCATCCATCTTTGTTCTTTGGCCCGTGTGGCCTCCCATCGCGGTAATCTCTGTTTTCACAGAGCACCGGCTCTGGGCGCATGTGCTCCAGAGCTCCGGCTCGGTAATTGGACACATCGGTCCAGCCGCTCTGTGGCATGTGGGATCTTCCCAGGCCAGGGATTGAACTGGAGCCCCTTGCACAGCAAGGCGGTGTCCTTTCCCACTGGACCACCAGGGAAGCCCTGTTTATAACAAATTTAATGCAGTATTATTCATATTAAAACATAATAAATCTAAACTAGAAACTGAAATGCCCAGCTGCATTAGAAGGTGTAATAAAATATGGTATACTTACAGAGTTAAATAGAGTATGGCCATTAAGTCAGCAATGTGCAGCTCCATGTAGCAAACAGCATGATTCTGGAAAGCATTTTCTTTTGCAGAAATCAGATGGAAAATAATATATACCATATAACATGCTTATGAAGTTCAAAAGTAAGATGACAGTTGTTCAAGGAGTTTCTCAACAGAAGCAACTAAGAGATTACCACAGTGTCAGAAAAGCAGATACTTGTGATATAAGAAACTGTGATTTTTAAAAGAGTATCCAGGGAAATTCTGTGGGGTTGCGGAAAATTCTACTTGGACTGAATTTTGGTCTTTCTTGTGTGTGTTCAGGCACTTCATTCATGTCTGATGCTTTGAGAACCCCCATGGACTGTAGCCTGCCAGACTCCTCTGTCCATGGGATTATCCCAGCAAGAATATTAGAGTGGGTTGCCATTTTCTCCTTCAGAGGATTTTCCTAATCCAGTGATCAAAATATCTCCTCTGGCTCCTGCACTTGCAGGTAGATTCTTTACCACTGAGTCATCTGGGAAGCTATAACCATAACTCTAACCTTAGTGACTGAAATTTACAGTTCTTTCTCATTTATTAAGCTTGATAGTTGGGTTTTATGTGCTCTTGCAAAGAAGTAATGTTTCAGAAGAAAGACATTGTTGCAAAATCTAAAATCAAAATATGTATTAATAACTAGCCCTATCCAAATTTTATTGGTGAAATACATTGCACTGAGTGGGACGAATTGTTACATTCATAGTCTCCAATTAGTTACACTTCCTAACATTTGAGCTTTTGCATATTATTCACTTTCAATATTGGCTCTGGATTTGGCCATGTGATGTGTTTTGACAAATAACATATCACTAAATATTCAGATAAAGAAGTTGGGTGAACACCAGTTCTTTGAGTCTTGACTTCTTGATATGCCATGTAAGGAAGTTAAGTTGATATGCTGGAGGGGTTCAATGGAGGAGAACTAAGCTTCTCTAGGCAACAGCTCCAGCTCATTGCCGGACAAGGAGATCAGGCCCTCTTAGCCCATTCAGCCCTAGTCAATTTGTTGAATGACCACGACTACATGAGAGCTCTCAGGTAAACTTAGCAAAAGAGTCACCAATTAATCTCAACATAAATTGTAAAATCATGAGTAAATTTAATATGTTTTTTATACATCAATAAACTGTGGGGTCCTAAATAAAAGCGGGCCTTTGCAAGCATAAGGAAGGAAGAGACGAGGGCATGATCTACGCATGATTGCTTGACTTTTAGCTTTATTGGTTTAACTATGGGAAATCCCTTAGGAAACCCCCTTCACTTGCCTATATAAGCTGTAAGTCTGCACTAATAAAACAGAACTGCTTTGACGGAACCCCTGTCGCGTCTGATTGTCTTATTCTCGCTGAGGGGCTGGGTTGGCAGACAGCAGGCTCACCGGTCTCCGATCTTCCCGTGGCCTGGCTATGGGCAATCCCGCCGCCGTTTCTCCTCTGCGGGGTGGCCCCGCAAGTAAACAACTAATTCACCACGTGGATTCACTGTAGCCTGCCAGGCTCCTCTGTCCATGGGGATTCTCCAGGTAAGAATACTGGAGTGGGATACCATGCCCTTCTGCAGGGGATCTTCCCAACTCAGTGACTAAACCCAGGTCTCCCTTATTGCAGGTGGATTCTTTACCATCTGAGCCACCAGAGAAGCATAATCTGGACCATTATTAGGAGCACAGAATCCTGGGAACTAACCAAAATTTACTGTGCTAGGATCTACATTTTTCAAGATCTGTAGGCAATTTGTATTCCGGAGAAGCTTGGCAAACAATATTTTAGGTGATGTATTAATTTCCTATTGCAGTTATAAAATATTACCACCAGCTTAAAGGCTTGCAAACAACATACATTTATCATCTTGTATTTGTGTAGGTTAAAAGTTAGACATGGACTTCACCAGACTAAAATCGAAGTATTAGCAGCACCATGCTTTTTCTGGAGGTTTTGTGGGAAAAGTAGTGTCTTTGACTTGGCATCTAGAGGTCACTGATATTATTCTGCTCACGGCCCTTGTTTCCATATTCAAAGCCAGCAAAGATGGGTTGGTCAGATCTTTCATCATTGCATGCCTTTCTTATTGTGGTTGGTAAAGTACGTCTGGTTGCTGGAATTCAATTAAATAGATTGGACTCACCTGGATAATTGAGGATAATCTTTACATCTTGAGACCTCTAGCCATACACATACTTGCAATGTCTAATGTCCTCTTTTCCATGTATGGAAACATGCTAACAGGTTTCTTGAATTAGGATGTAGGCATGGTCAAAAGCCATCTTTGTGCCTACCGTGGAGGCTTTAAAAGGACAAAGGGGGACTTTCTTTACCCATACTCTAAGAAAAGTGGCTCTGAGTTTCCTAGATTGGAAAGTTAATTCTCACTATTAATTTCTCTGCTGTTACAGTTTTTGTTTGTTTGTTTGTTTTTGTTCACTGCCAGGTATTTTAGGAATAATCTGTCACATTGTGGCTTCTAACACCATATGCTTGATTTCTGAGGACTGACAATAAACTTTAGTGATTACGATATGTGTTAATTGTGGCCATAAGTATTCTTACTTTATCAGAATGGAATTTAGCTCTTAGTCTGAATTATGCCCTAGTATCCTTCTAAAAGTCATGCTTTTATTAATGGTTGTTTTCTGAGACTATATATCTCCCTTTATAGTCATAGTAAATTTTCTTAAGAAATATGTGCAATATTGAAGATTCCTCCATATCATTTCTCTTTTGTAGTAAACAGTAACCTCTTAGGTTTTAAGAACAACTGAATCAAAGTAGAAAAGGAAGTTTTTCAAGATCTGTAGGCGATTTGTATTCCGGAGAAGCTTGGCAAACCATATTTTAGGTGATGTATTAATTTCCTATTGCAGTTATAAAATATTACCACCAGCTTAAAGGCTTGCAAACAACATACATTTATCATCTTGTATTTGTGTAGGTTAAAAGTTAGACATGGACTTCACCAGACTAAAATCGAAGTATTAGCAGCACCATGCTTTTCTGGAGGTTTTGTGGGAAAAGTAGTGTCTTTGACTTGGCATCTAGAGGTCACTGATATTATTCTGCTCACGGCCCTTGTTTCCATATTCAAAGCCAGCAAAGATGGGTTGGTCAGATCTTTCATCATTGCATGCCTTTCTTATTGTGGTTGGTAAAGTACGTCTGGTTGCTGGAATTCAATTAAATAGATTGGACTCACCTGGATAATTGAGGATAATCTTTACATCTTGAGACCTCTAGCCATACACATACTTGCAATGTCTAATGTCCTCTTTTCCATGTATGGAAACATGCTAACAGGTTTCTTGAATTAGGATGTAGGCATGGTCAAAAGCCATCTTTGTGCCTACCGTGGAGGCTTTAAAAGGACAAAGGGGGACTTTCTTTACCCATACTCTAAGAAAAGTGGCTCTGAGTTTCCTAGATTGGAAAGTTAATTCTCACTATTAATTTCTCTGCTGTTACAGTTTTTGTTTGTTTGTTTGTTTTTGTTCACTGCCAGGTATTTTAGGAATAATCTGTCACATTGTGGCTTCTAACACCATATGCTTGATTTCTGAGGACTGACAATAAACTTTAGTGATTACGATATGTGTTAATTGTGGCCATAAGTATTCTTACTTTATCAGAATGGAATTTAGCTCTTAGTCTGAATTATGCCCTAGTATCCTTCTAAAAGTCATGCTTTTATTAATGGTTGTTTTCTGAGACTATATATCTCCCTTTATAGTCATAGTAAATTTTCTTAAGAAATATGTGCAATATTGAAGATTCCTCCATATCATTTCTCTTTTGTAGTATACAGTAACCTCTTAGGTTTTAAGAACAACTGAATCAAAGTAGAAAAGGAAGTTTTTCATTATTAAGTTTTTGGATGATTCAAGTGAAACTAAATTCATTACAGAGAAAGCCATTCAACCTAGGTTAATGGAGACATTAGAAAATTGAGATACTATTCATATTTAGAAATTTGCTGATTTAGGAATATCTAGTGATCTTTGACAGTATTTCATGATTTTCTACTCCAAGGAAGGAATCAAATATGCTTTTTATTCAATTTAACTTGGCCAGGGACTTGCCTGATGGTCCAGTGCGTACAGAGTCTGCCTTGCAGTGCAAGGAGCACTGGTTCGATCCCTGGCCTGGGAGGATCCCGCATGCCGTGGGGTGGCTGGGCCGATGTGTCCAATTAGGAGCCAACACTCTGGAGTGGATGCACCCAGAGCTGGTGCTCTGCAAGGAGAGGGGCCACTGCAGTGGGAGGCCCACACAGGCTAGGGAGTGTAGATGGATGAAAATAAATAAATAAATAAAACCAATACATTTAATTTGGCCAAAACCTATACTATGTGTACTATGTGGATCTTTTTTATTTTTAAAGATTTATTTATTTATTTATTTTGGGTGGGGGTCGGGTTGGGGAGGGAGGGGAGCGGGTGGGCCACTTCTATTGGTCTTTCATTTCTCTATTTTCATCCATCTTTGTTCTTTGGCTCCTGTGGGCCTCCCATCACTGTGGCGTCTGTTGTTGCAGAGCACCAGCTCTGGGCGCAAGCGCTCCAGAGCTCTGACTCGGCAATTGGACATATGGGTTCAGCCGCTCCATGGCACATGGGATCTTCCCAGGCCAGGGATTGAACTGGCACCCCTGGCACTGCAAGGTGGTGTCCTTACCCACTGGACCACCAGGGGAAGCCCTACTATGTGGATCTTAAAAATAAAGTCATTCATATTGCTCTGAGTTATTGTACATTAATAAGTAATAGTTGGCAATTTCTTGGAAGTTTTAGATTCAGAATACTTGTATACATCAGTTTGTGGAATCCAGCATTATCATGAATGGCATTTACATTCCATGGAATTATCAAGCTATGCTAAAAATGATTACACATAGACTGTTTTGAGGACAGACTTAGTATACTATCATTCAGTTATCACAGAGTAAAAGCTTTGGAATGACTCATGGGAATTTTTTTTCTGAACTCTCCTTAGGCAAGAATCACCCCCACATTCTTCATAGTGGTTCTGTTGTCCTTGTTCTTCATCTCCTCCCTTAAATTCTCTTGGTCTGACTTCCTGTTACCCTATTCCTCCTAGCTCCACCTTGCCTGACTTTCTCCAGACTTCTGGATGCATTAACACTTTCCATCCTGTAGCAGTGATCTACATTTTGTATAGTACACCAATTCAGTTCAGCTCAGATTCCTATGATTTTCCAATGAATCCTTTATCTCATTCAATCTAGCAGTGCCCTGGAGGAAGAGGACAAACATAAATCATTTTTAATAAATAACAGATTGTGGAGAAGCCTGGGATTGCTAAAACAGGGATATGTATACCCTGCAGTTGCTTTCATTTATGTCTTTACAAGCTCACTCACAGTACCTCTAACCCTCTCCCTTCTTTAAGACACCATAAAGAAAGGAAGACAGTGGCCATGACATGAATATCCTTTACTGTCTTTGAACACTGTAAACCTGTCACATTTCAGCTCATTGTTATTAAATTATTGTTAATGCACATTAATGCTGGCCTAACTGCACTGGAAAGTTACTGCTATTATACTGCAGATAAAAATCACAAAATAATTAATCAATAGTTGATTAAATAGCCATACACATGAAAAGGTAATATGAATAGTTGGACTCCCCCCAAGTAATCCTGAAAGGCTTATTTTCTCTTATTCCCATGACTACTTTAATGTGTTTGACACAATTTTCCATTTCCAAGAATATGCAAATACTTATAAGGTTATTCAAAGGATCAAGACTAAACATTAGGATGGACAGTTACTAAGGTCTGCTATATTCTTTGTGTGGAAGAGGTCTCCTAATAAGTCTGACCTGCATCTCTCTCACATGTTCCTGCCATATTACCCAGTTGCAACAGATGCAAAAGGAAGAGTAGTCATTCTAAACTGGGCTAATCATATGATCTCTCAGAAATTTAGAAATGGGATCCAGAAAAAGATCAGCATATGGCTGAAACTGTGGAAGGTATAAGAGGAGTCTATTTTATCACAGCTAAGGGGGATCCTGACAACATTTTAAATCCTTATTCAGAGACTACTTAAAGAAGAGCATTATCCTCAGTGTTGGAAATAGGCACAAATTACACACGATGAGTTAGCTTCTGCTGTGTACAATCAAGAGTCTTAACATATTTAGTAGGCCAGTCCAGAAATATTTCTTTTTCCTGATTATGACTTTTTTATGAGGTTTAAATTCCATCCTGTAGCAGTGATCTACATTTTGTATAGTACACCAATTCAGTTCAGCTCAGATTCCTATGATTTTCCAATGAATCCTTTATCTCATTCAATCTAGCAGTGCCCTGGAGGAAGAGGACAAACATAAATCATTTTTAATAAATAACAGATTGTGGAGAAGCCTGGGATTGCTAAAACAGGGATATGTATACCCTGCAGTTGCTTTCATTTATGTCTTTACAAGCTCACTCACAGTACCTCTAACCCTCTCCCTTCTTTAAGACACCATAAAGAAAGGAAGACAGTGGCCATGACATGAATATCCTTTACTGTCTTTGAACACTGTAAACCTGTCACATTTCAGCTCATTGTTATTAAATTATTGTTAATGCACATTAATGCTGGCCTAACTGCACTGGAAAGTTACTGCTATTATACTGCAGATAAAAATCACAAAATAATTAATCAATAGTTGATTAAATAGCCATACACATGAAAAGGTAATATGAATAGTTGGACTCCCCCCAAGTAATCCTGAAAGGCTTATTTTCTCTTATTCCCATGACTACTTTAATGTGTTTGACACAATTTTCCATTTCCAAGAATATGCAAATACTTATAAGGTTATTCAAAGGATCAAGACTAAACATTAGGATGGACAGTTACTAAGGTCTGCTATATTCTTTGTGTGGAAGAGGTCTCCTAATAAGTCTGACCTGCATCTCTCTCACATGTTCCTGCCATATTACCCAGTTGCAACAGATGCAAAAGGAAGAGTAGTCATTCTAAACTGGGCTAATCATATGATCTCTCAGAAATTTAGAAATGGGATCCAGAAAAAGATCAGCATATGGCTGAAACTGTGGAAGGTATAAGAGGAGTCTATTTTATCACAGCTAAGGGGGATCCTGACAACATTTTAAATCCTTATTCAGAGACTACTTAAAGAAGAGCATTATCCTCAGTGTTGGAAATAGGCACAAATTACACACGATGAGTTAGCTTCTGCTGTGTACAATCAAGAGTCTTAACATATTTAGTAGGCCAGTCCAGAAATATTTCTTTTTCCTGATTATGACTTTTAAGGTTTTTGTTAGTAATTTGAGGTTTCTAATGAATCCTGGCCATAAGGTAGAATCTATACATTCACAGAGGGCCTGGCATTTGCTTTAGAAACCAGACAGACCAGTTGGGGCTTCCCTGGTGGTCCAGTGGGTAAGGACACCACCTTGCAGTGCAAGGGGCGTCAGTTCCATCCCTGGCCTGGGAAGATCCAGCGTGCCGCGGAGCGGCTGGACCAATGTGTCCAATTACCGAGTCAGAGCTCTAGAGCGCATGCGCCCAGAGCCGGTGCTCTGCGACAACAGAGGCCACCGCGATGGGAGGCCCACACGGGCCAAAGAACAAAGATGGATGAAAATAGAGAAATGAAAGACCAAGAGAAGTGGCCCGCCTGCCCCCCTCCCTCCCCAACCCACCCACGCTCAAAAAAAGAAACCAGACCACTCACTTGGGAGACTATGTCTTCTGTATATGCGTTCTGTTGTGCAACTCCAATATTAATATAGAAGCAATGTTTTTGTTTTTGCAACCAAAAGACCTCCCGCTACGTGAAAGGCTGGATTTTATGCTTTCTTAGTATTAAAAAAGTGCATAAAATTAGTGTTCTCAATGGTAATCTCAATAAACTTTGTTTGCATATGTAATTGAAAAAATGAGTGAAGGAAAGAAGCTATAGAAAAAAAAATTGGAGTAGTCAAGAGGGCTGTTAAGATACATTTTCTCTGCCCAGTTATGAAGAAATTTCGGAGAAAAAACCCTGTATTCAGTCCAAGAAAAACATATTTATAATTGACAGAGGCTATGGATTTGGGCTTTGGTTAAGTAGACTTACTTAGGCAAACATAGGCCACTTACTTCCAAGACAGCATAGGAACAGATCCTGTCTCAGTGTTGCACAGGGAAGCTTTTGTTGGGCTTGAGCAGATCTGATTTTAAGAGGATGAAAGCCCAGGTGAACTTAGTAAATATTATAATTTGCAAATATACAATGCAGGTAACTGAGTCCATTTATGTAAATTTTGAATGAACAAGGTGTCTGAGTAAATAAAGAAGAGGAAGAGGAACTACACTAATAGATATATCCATACAAAAAATGAAGCATCAGGAAGAGGATAAGAAATATTTCTCCCTTTTTTGTGTACATTCACTGTAGACTGTTTGAATAAGGCAAGCAAGACATGTAATCTGTCACCTGAGTACTCTTGAAAGCCGTAAGACTTGTATAAGTTTGCAGAACATGTTGGAGACTGCCAGTTGTCATAGAAATCCCTAATTCCTGAATTAATGAGAGAGGGCTCCTCCATTGTGTCCATTAATGTCTATCTCTAGCCACACTGCCTCAAGCAACATACAATTTGAATGAATTCAATCAACCTTTCCACAGATTTGTATCCCAGACTCTCCAGAATGATGGATCTAGGGATAAAGGTAGCTCCGCAAAGTTCAACTGACAACTATAATGCTTTGAGTATTTATATAAACTAAAGGCCCAGGTCTGTCTGCTGCCTTTTCTCATCATTGCCATCATTCAGTGATGTTATCTTGCAGTCAATCCATTCAATCACAAACATACACTATGTTTATTTGTTACAGAATACAGTGTTCTAGGTTCTAGAAAATAAACTGAAAAAGACCAAATTCCTGCAATTAGATCTTTTAATGAATGAGAAGGAAACTAGACAAAAACATAAATACATCATATTGTTAGTAGTCAGGGGTAAGAAGAAAATAAATGGAAAGAAAAATAATGCAGATGTCATTTTACATATTTTGGAAAACTGGACTGTGTAGGTATCCAGGAAAAGGATTTTCCAGGTAGAGAAATAACCAGTAAAAAAGGTATTCTGGAGAATGTTTCCTAATAGGCTAACAGTGTTTCTAAAAAACATATTTATAATTGACAGAGGCTATGGATTTGGGCTTTGGTTAAGTAGACTTACTTAGGCAAACATAGGCCACTTACTTCCAAGACAGCATAGGAACAGATCCTGTCTCAGTGTTGCACAGGGAAGCTTTTGTTGGGCTTGAGCAGATCTGATTTTAAGAGGATGAAAGCCCAGGTGAACTTAGTAAATATTATAATTTGCAAATATACAATGCAGGTAACTGAGTCCATTTATGTAAATTTTGAATGAACAAGGTGTCTGAGTAAATAAAGAAGAGGAAGAGGAACTACACTAATAGATATATCCATACAAAAAATGAAGCATCAGGAAGAGGATAAGAAATATTTCTCCCTTTTTTGTGTACATTCACTGTAGACTGTTTGAATAAGGCAAGCAAGACATGTAATCTGTCACCTGAGTACTCTTGAAAGCCGTAAGACTTGTATAAGTTTGCAGAACATGTTGGAGACTGCCAGTTGTCATAGAAATCCCTAATTCCTGAATTAATGAGAGAGGGCTCCTCCATTGTGTCCATTAATGTCTATCTCTAGCCACACTGCCTCAAGCAACATACAATTTGAATGAATTCAATCAACCTTTCCACAGATTTGTATCCCAGACTCTCCAGAATGATGGATCTAGGGATAAAGGTAGCTCCGCAAAGTTCAACTGACAACTATAATGCTTTGAGTATTTATATAAACTAAAGGCCCAGGTCTGTCTGCTGCCTTTTCTCATCATTGCCATCATTCAGTGATGTTATCTTGCAGTCAATCCATTCAATCACAAACATACACTATGTTTATTTGTTACAGAATACAGTGTTCTAGGTTCTAGAAAATAAACTGAAAAAGACCAAATTCCTGCAATTAGATCTTTTAATGAATGAGAAGGAAACTAGACAAAAACATAAATACATCATATTGTTAGTAGTCAGGGGTAAGAAGAAAAATAAATGGAAAGAAAAATAATGCAGATGTCATTTTACATATTTTGGAAAACTGGACTGTGTAGGTATCCAGGAAAAGGATTTTCCAGGTAGAGAAATAACCAGTAAAAAAGGTATTCTGGAGAATGTTTCCTAATAGGCTAACAGTGTTTCTCAACTTTTTTCCCCCCCCATTCTCTCCCTGTTCAAAAGACTTCTTTTTATTTTTATTTATTTATTTTGGACTGTGTTGGGTCTTCACTACTGTGTACATGCTGCCTTTGGCTGTGGTGAACAGGGACTACTCAATAGTGGCCATGCCTGAGCTTCTTGTTGCAGTGGCTTCTCTTGTTGCAGAGCACGGGCTCTAGGTGTTCAGGCTCAATAGCTGCAGCATACTGTCTCAGTCGTTGCTGCTCACAGGCTTAGATGCTGTGGTGTGTGGAATTTTCCCAGACCAGAGATGGAAACCATGTTCTCTGTATAGGCAGGCTAATTCTTAACCAATGGACCACCAGGGAAGTCCTAAAAAGGCTTTTTTTTTTTTTTTTTAAAGATTTATTCATTTATTTATTTTGGGCGGGGGTAGAGTTGGGGAGGGAGGGGAGTGGGCGGGCCACTTCTATTGGTATTTCATTTCTCTGTTTTCATCAGTCTTTGTTCTTTGGCTCCCGCGGGCCTCCCATTGCGGTGGTATCTGTTGTCACAGAGCGCCAGCTCTGGGCACATGTGCTCCAGAGCTCCGGATCCGTGATTGGACACATCAGTCCAGCCGCTCTGCGGCATGTGAGATCTTCCCAGGCCAGAGCTCGAACTGGCGCCGCTTGCACTGCAAGGCGGTGTCCTTATCCACTGGACCACCAGGGGAAGCCCTAAAAAGGCTTTTAAGACAATTATTTTCCCTAATAATTTTAAGGACATTTTCATACCACATGTATACTATAAATCTGTTCATGTACTATTAGCGTACATATCATTTATTTTTAAAAGAGTGTATGTTTTTTCACCACACCCCCATACTGAAAACCATCTTTATGTCCACTGGGGAGAGTTACCACCTCCTTGAATATTCATCTATAGTTTGGGAACCTGAAATAAGAGACTAACATATATTAATGAACCAAAAGAATGAAGACCAAAAAACAATGTCCATTTTATTTAGAAATGACAAGGCCATGAGTAAAGTTTATATAAAATGGAAATAGTGGAAGTCAACATGTACATTTGGAAAAGAATTAGGATGCTGAAGTAGAAAGAGCAAGTATAAACTATTCTTTCTAGAAAACTTTCTATGGAAGGAAGGAGACATGTGGAATAAGATTTAGAGAGAATCAACACCAAAGTGAATGATGCTTGTAGTTTATTTTTATCTTTGAAATGGTGGAACCTGAGTGTTGATGAGATGCTGTGAGGGAGCCAATAGAAATGAGACAAATGACACTTGAAACACATAGGATAATGGATTGAACAGATTTCCAGAGGTTATTGAAAGTGATGGGATTTTGAACAAATATCAATAAATTCATCTTGGAGAATAAGAGAGAGACATATATCTCGACAAGCATATTTGTAGACTCAATTTGGAGAGAAAGCACAATGTATCACTTCAATTGTCAACACAAAAGCATGAACTATTCAGGATACTCTATTGTTTTATATTTGCCATATATAGAAATATATATGTTTAGAAAACTGTACAGAACTCAGAAATGATAGTAGTTATTTTGAAACTATCATTAAATTTATTTTATCTTATCTTGATTCCTTAGTAAATACTTGACTTGGAATAATTATATAATATACTTATTATAATATCTTGATTTAAAAAGAAAACTTGGCTGATCTGAGAAATTAAAAAATATATATATACATGCATATATGTATACATACAAGAAGTAAAACAATGATTTATAAAGCAAAGAAAAAAACATAAATAATTTTATTCTACAGAATAAAAATATTAAATATATTCCTTTTTAACTAAAGAGGAGCTTCAGTAATGAATCAGAACCTAAAATTTCAGGAGAAATAGTACCTGAGTACATACCTGAAACAGGAAATACTCCATGTCAGCCCTCAAAGCAATGATGTATTAATTATATTCCATCAACAGTGGAAGTAGTTAGGTAGCAGTAGAGGAATAAATGCAAACACATCAGCTTGAAACACTGAGTTCTGTCAACAAACATTCTCAAGACACCTGGATCGTTATTAGCTGTCAAGTCTGATCTAAATGTAAATTTTTGAAATGATTCTAATATCAGATTCTGATATGCTCATGTTTCTGAATTGCAGTTGTTGATAAATAAATGATGTTTACATATGCATTAGAGAAAAAAGAACATTAAATGTGACCTAATTTAAGCCATGTAGGCAGAAAGGATAAAAAACGAGTGATGCCTGTTAAAATATTTCTGCATTATTGATAATGCTAATAAATCAGTATTTGAAAGGTATCTTCCTTTTTGGTTCAGTTTTCTATCAATTTGTTTTAGAATACTCTTTATCCTCAAATTAATCAAGCCAGGGTATTAAATACATCACTACAATGATCTCAAATTAACTTCCAAATACACAAAAATACATTCGGAATATGTCACCATCAACATGTCAGTTTGGCTAACACCTTTTCATGTTACTGGTTTTGCTCTGAGGCCATTTACCAAAACAGTGAGACAGATAGCCACGTACTATTCAAATTCTATTTGATAATAGAAACCAGACAGTGATTTATTCAATTTATATACATTGAATGAATTACCAAAGGGATGAAGAGTCATTAATTGATTCATGTCATCTTTTAAAGCAACCTGTGTAGTCTTCTGATGATTTTGCAGGTTAAAATGACTTCATTCCCAAAATGACCTCTTCAAATACAGTTATGTTTCAATGTTGATACCAACTTTCTTCCTTAGTAAACCAGTGCTAGGGACAGCGATAGAGTAGAACAGGTAGAGTCCTAGTGGGGGACGATAGGTAGAGGGGTGAAACCTGGGAAAGGTTGGGAGGCCAGTAAGTTGATGATAACTCAGGAGAGCTGCTCTTTGTTTAGTAAAGCAGGCTCGACTGGGCATGGATTGCTGATGAAGGGAGCTGGTGAGAAAGGAATTAACGATGTATGTCACACCTGTGTTTACTTGAGGGGGGCGGTCTTCCACCATCCTATATATTGCTGCCCATTCAGTCAGGGGGTGGAGCAGCAGAGCAGAACTTTCCGCCTGCTCGTTTGCACCACTTTCAGGTACCTTACTCCAATAACAATCAGCTTGAAACACTGAGTTCTGTCAACAAACATTCTCAAGACACCTGGATCGTTATTAGCTGTCAAGTCTGATCTAAATGTAAATTTTTGAAATGATTCTAATATCAGATTCTGATATGCTCATGTTTCTGAATTGCAGTTGTTGATAAATAAATGATGTTTACATATGCATTAGAGAAAAAAGAACATTAAATGTGACCTAATTTAAGCCATGTAGGCAGAAAGGATAAAAAACGAGTGATGCCTGTTAAAATATTTCTGCATTATTGATAATGCTAATAAATCAGTATTTGAAAGGTATCTTCCTTTTTGGTTCAGTTTTCTATCAATTTGTTTTAGAATACTCTTTATCCTCAAATTAATCAAGCCAGGGTATTAAATACATCACTACAATGATCTCAAATTAACTTCCAAATACACAAAAATACATTCGGAATATGTCACCATCAACATGTCAGTTTGGCTAACACCTTTTCATGTTACTGGTTTTGCTCTGAGGCCATTTACCAAAACAGTGAGACAGATAGCCACGTACTATTCAAATTCTATTTGATAATAGAAACCAGACAGTGATTTATTCAATTTATATACATTGAATGAATTACCAAAGGGATGAAGAGTCATTAATTGATTCATGTCATCTTTTAAAGCAACCTGTGTAGTCTTCTGATGATTTTGCAGGTTAAAATGACTTCATTCCCAAAATGACCTCTTCAAATACAGTTATGTTTCAATGTTGATACCAACTTTCTTCCTTAGTAAACCAGTGCTAGGGACAGCGATAGAGTAGAACAGGTAGAGTCCTAGTGGGGGACGATAGGTAGAGGGGTGAAACCTGGGAAAGGTTGGGAGGCCAGTAAGTTGATGATAACTCAGGAGAGCTGCTCTTTGTTTAGTAAAGCAGGCTCGACTGGGCATGGATTGCTGATGAAGGGAGCTGGTGAGAAAGGAATTAACGATGTATGTCACACCTGTGTTTACTTGAGGGGGGCGGTCTTCCACCATCCTATATATTGCTGCCCATTCAGTCAGGGGGTGGAGCAGCAGAGCAGAACTTTCCCGCCTGCTCGTTTGCACCACTTTCAGGTACCTTACTCCAATAAATCCTTTTCTTGTCTGTCACTCTGCTTCTTGCTGAATTCTTTCTGCGTTGAAGCACTTCGAACCTGAGCCTCAGTGGGTCCAGACCTTGGATTAAGTCCCGGTCGCGTGGGTTCGAGTCCCAGAAAGGGTTTTGGCCGGGATCGAGTCCTGACTATCCCAAGCAGGGTTTTGGCTAGGGTTGAGCCTTAGCCACGAGGGTTCGAGTTCCAAACTGGTTTTGGCTAGGTTCAGGCCCCAGTCACGTGGGTTCAAGTCCCAAACAGGGTTCTGGCTGGGTTCAAGTCCCAGCAGTGTGGGTTCAAGTCCCAAACAGAGTTCTGGCTGTGTTCAATTCCTAAGCCAGGGATTGAGAGTTCGAGTCCCAAACAGGGTTTTGACTGGAATTCAAGCTCCAGCCACATGGATTCAAGTCCCAGGCAGGGCTCAATCAGGTCTGGGCACTGGGTTTAAGTCTCAAATCAAGGTGAAACCCTTTCACTAGCATTATCAGTGTAATCATTAGATGTTTTACTTCTTCATTATGGTGTAAATATGAATATTTTTTCTTTCCTTTCTCATTTATTTCTCCTTCTACAATATTGCTGTTAAAGTCTCACTTTAGAGGTTCATTCCATCGCTCTCACTTTTTCCTTCTGTATGTATATCACTTGAATTTTGCTAATCAATACTGTTGCAGTTCTTGATTCAATGTCTCATTTCTGTGTGTGTGTGTGTGTGTGTGTGTGTGTATATGTGTCTGTCCATGTCTATGTGTCTGTGTGTGTGTGTGTTAGTCACTCAGTCATGTCTGACTCTTTGTGACCACAGTCTGTGGATTAAAACCCACCAGGCTCTCTATCTATGGCATTCTTCAGACAAGAATATTGAAGTGGCTTGCCATTCCCTTCCCCATAGGATCTTCCTGACCCAGAGATCAAACCTGGGTCTTCCTCAGGCAGATTCTTTACCATCTGAACCATTAGGGAAGCCCCTCATTTCCCTGTAATCTCTGGCTTTAACCTGATCCTGGAGTGGTTGGCACCTCTGTGTGGAAAAAAAAAAAAAAAAAAAAAACTCTTTGTTTTCTGTGCTCTCTGCTCTGGTATTTTTTTCTATGGAACTTCCTACATTTTTAAATAGCTAAATTAAGACCAACCTACTATTCAGATGGGAAATTAGCCATCTTTCAGGGAAGACATCTACCCAACACAAATACACAGCACCTTTTTTTTCCCCATTTATTTATTTTAATGATCCTATCAAAGCAAAATTCTGCCATCTCAGCAGTTTTATACTTATTAGTTGTTCATCTAATGAAAATAATTCAGGATTTCTATGTGTGCAGTTATATAAAATGATCCCATGATTAACTTCTAATTATTTGAGTTTTATTAACTACATTTATTTATACTGAACATGAGTTTTTATTTTTTCCATTTGAATTCTTTAAAAAATTATGTAAAAGTACACGAGTGGCTCAATTTTATCTGTGTTGGGAATGGAGGACTCAAACCATGTGATTCTTTTTTCATTGCATTATTGTCTAATGTAATCGACTAAAATAATGATATTCTTTTCCTTTAAAAGTATCAATTATATAAGATAATATTCCAATCAACATGTATTTTGATATTAATAAAGTGCTAACATTTACTTTGGCATCGGTTAAAATATAAACTCCATTTACTCACAAGTACTGCCTTTATAGATGAATTTCCAGGCTCCCCACTGTCCTAATCAACTTACTGTTTTTACATCACTGAATCTATTTCAAACCTATAAGGTTAATAATCTTTACTGTTGTCATCATGAAACTGTAGCTTAGAGAGAAACACGACTTTCCTGAGTTCATATAGCTATTACAAGTGGAGTCAGAATAAAACTACGAATCTGCCTCCAGAAACTGGCTTAAGTCCATATTAAACAGAATTTCTCTCATTTAGAAAATTCTTTTAAAAAGTTAAATATTATATTTGCCTTGCTAACTTTGAAAAAGACTCTAATACATGTGGACTTCCAGGTGGTGCTAGTGGTAAAGAGTCCACCCGCAGATGCAGGAGGCCGATGAGGCTCTGAATTTGGTCCCTGGGTCAGGAAGATTCCCCTGGAGGGGGCATGGCAACCCACTCCAGTATTCTTGCCTGGAGAATACTATGGACAGAAGAGCCTGGCGGGCTATAGTCCATAGGATTGCAAAGTGTCAGATAGACTGAAGTGACTTAGCATGCACACTAGTACATGTAGGTCATTCAGAAATCTGAAGAAAAAAAAAGAAACTTTAGATTCCAGTGCTTGAACAACAACCTAGTTGACAATCAGTAGGCAGATGACTTAGAAGCAAACCTAACTCCCTTCTAAAAGCTGTTCCATGTATTTCCCTGGTGGTCCAGCGGGTTAAGAGTCTGCCTTGCAGTGCAAGGGGCACCGGTTCGATCCTTGGCCCAGGAAGACCTGACTTGCGGTGGAGCAGATGGATCAGTATGTCCAATTGACGAGTCAGCACTCTGGAGCTCATGCACCCAGAGCGGGTACTCTGCAACAAGAGAGACCACTACAATGGGAAGCACACACAGGCCAAAGAATAACGGTGGATGAAAATAAATAAATAAAAAACCAATCAAAGAGGCCAAAAAAAAAAAAAAAACTGTACCATACTTTGTGAACAGAATCTTCAATCTGCCAGGAATGCAGTACATTCATTATGCTGCTGCTAGGACAGAGGAGAGTACATAAATTATTCAGGGTGGAGAGAGACATTAATTTTTTTTACAATGCAAAAGAAATGATTCACTGAAAAGAAGTGAGCAGAATTTATTAATATATTTCTCCATTTAAAGTGAATAATTTATTTCATCCTCCATGGTATGATAAAGCACAGGCAGTAGAATAAAATATCCAATCAATTTGGCTAACATTTACTTTGGCATCGGTTAAAATATAAACTCCATTTACTAAGTATGCCTTTATAGATGAATTTCCACCCCCATGAAACTTACTGTTTTACATCACTGAATCTATTTCAAACCTATAAGGTTAATAATCTTTACTGTTGTCATCATGAAACTGTAGCTTAGAGAAACACGACTTTCCTGAGTTCATATAGCTATTACAAGTGGAGTCAGAATAAAACTACGAATCTGCCTCCAGAAACTGGCTTAAGTCCATATTAAACAGAATTTCTCTCATTTAGAAAATTTTTTTAAAAAAGTTAAATATTATATTTGCCTTGCTAACTTTGAAAAGACTCTAATACATGTGGACTTCCAGGTGGTGCTAGTGGTAAAGAGTCCACCCGCAGATGCAGGAGGCCGATGAGGCTCTGAATTTGGTCCCTGGGTCAGGAAGATTCCCCTGGAGGGGGCATGGCAACCCACTCCAGTATTCTTGCCTGGAGAATACTATGGACAGAAGAGCCTGGCGGGCTATAGTCCATAGGATTGCAAAGTGTCAGATAGACTGAAGTGACTTAGCATGCACACTAGTACATGTAGGTCATTCAGAAATCTGAAGAAAAAAAAAGAAACTTTAGATTCCAGTGCTTGAACAACAACCTAGTTGACAATCAGTAGGCAGATGACTTAGAAGCAAACCTAACTCCCTTCTAAAAGCTGTTCCATGTATTTCCCTGGTGGTCCAGCGGGTTAAGAGTCTGCCTTGCAGTGCAAGGGGCACCGGTTCGATCCTTGGCCCAGGAAGACCTGACTTGCGGTGGAGCAGATGGATCAGTATGTCCAATTGACGAGTCAGCACTCTGGAGCTCATGCACCCAGAGCGGGTACTCTGCAACAAGAGAGACCACTACAATGGGAAGCACACACAGGCCAAAGAATAACGGTGGATGAAAATAAATAAATAAAAAACCAATCAAAGAGGCCAAAAAAAAAAAAAAAACTGTACCATACTTTGTGAACAGAATCTTCAATCTGCCAGGAATGCAGTACATTCATTATGCTGCTGCTAGGACAGAGGAGAGTACATAAATTATTCAGGGTGGAGAGAGACATTAATTTTTTTTACAATGCAAAAGAAATGATTCACTGAAAAGAAGTGAGCAGAATTTATTAATATATTTCTCCATTTAAAGTGAATAATTTATTTCATCCTCCATGGTATGATAAAGCACAGGCAGTAGAATCAAACTAACACTTAACAAATCTAGCTTTATTTCTTAAAGGTTGACGGTGCTTTTAAAAAGGAATCTTTAATGATATATGTAACAATGAATAATTTGCTAAATGAAAGAATATTTAAGGTTTAGTGATTTTTAAAACTTTTCTTTTAATAATGAATAAGCCAGTGAGCAACTGTTATGTTCAGATTCATATCATTTCATTCTGGATGCTTTCACATGTGTTCATAAATATGATAAAATCAGCTTTGTTTTATTTATCCCACCTGCTCCCGTTTAAGCCCTATAGTTGAAATATTTCATTTGCTAGATAGAGTACACGAATAAATGAATTTTATTCTCCTCTAGGAAGATAGACATAGAAGTGTAAATAATCATTCAGGCTTCTGATAGTTACATGTATTGATTGGAGAATTATTCAGAATGATCGTACAGTAAGTGTGGAGCAATCCTTTTAAAAGAAATGCTGTTTAGAGCTGTGAGTGCATGCTTAGTCACTCCGTCATGTCTGACTCTTTGCAACCCTGTGGACTAGAGCTCGTCAGGCTCCAAGACTGGAGTGGGTTGCCATGCTCTCCTCTAGGGGACCTTCCTGACACCAGGATAGAATTCTATGTCTCTTGTCTCCTGAACTACAGGCAGATTCTTTACCCACTGAGTCATCAGGAAAACCCATTTAGAACTGGGGATTTATTAAATCTAGCCTATAACTTGGTTTTACAAGAGCACATAGTGAAACTGATGATTCTGGATCTAGATTCAAGAACCCTGTGTACTTCTGATTTCTGTTGAATTTCTTCTTATGAAATACAAGTGAGAAATACAGTAGAGTCTACCAGAAGACAAGAGATTACCTGCACCAAGGCAAGTCATACTAGTGACCCATGAGCTTCATTCTAGATTAACTGACAGTCAATGGGATCACAGCTATATAAAATTCTGGTCTAGATCAGTAGAACTACTTATTAGATGCAGAGTTGTCTGAAAACACTTGGATAAGACCAGGCACATCAGTAGGCAGAGAACTTCCTACTGACATGAGCAATAACAACGGTTTGACATTTCAGTTTCCTCATGTGTGCACATGTGCATATACACACACACACACATGTATAATTATATCTCATAGAAGCCTTACTTATATGCAGACTCTGTTTTCCTGGGACATACTGAAGTGTGTTGAATATTAAAAGAATACCTGTCTGTGCATGCTATATATGCTGTATAGACCAGGTGCAGTCTGAAGTGCTTGTGTTTACTAGGAAATTAGGAACACTTCCAGATCCCCTTCCCAGTCACCAGCCTCCACTTCATTAAACTGTATTTTCTGCTTCAATGTAATCCTATCTTTTACGATAGAATATATCAGAATTCCATTTCTAATTAATAGCCTATGTCCTAACATAATAACAACCTATAATTTTTTCATCACTAAATTGGTGTAATTGTCTCTTTTGTTAATATTACATATGGTATGATGTTTTTATCATTTAGAATTACTTCTTGTAGCCACATTTTGCATTTTAATCCAAGTTGACTAGCCCATATATCATGGCATGATAAATTTACATTTCATTTTATCTATTGCCTACTAAGAATTCTATCACTTCATAACATATATATATAAATTTATACAAATGATAGCTTTCAAATTAATGAAGAACTATGTAATATCTGAGAAATGGAGTATTTCCTGCAGATGGCAGAGAGCAACAAGGTAAAGAAATCCAGGAGAACTTCTCTGCATCATGGCTCTCAGTCTCAGGTTTTATGGTGACGGAATTGGTTACCCAATCATCTTTTGACTCAGAGTCCTTCCTGATGTCACACACATTGCTCAGTGAAGATGGATGCCAGCAAGGATTCTAGGAGGTGGTCGGACACATGGTTTCTCCTTTCAACCTTTTCCTGAAATCTTTGGTTATTGGTGGCTTATTAGCTCCATGTTCCTTACTAGGATCTTCTGTTGTAAAATAATTCATGCAAATGGTTATGCTGGTGCCGACAGGATGGGGTGGGCAGTTTCAGTCAACGTGGTTCCTCTAATAGGCTTGAAGTCATAAAAACTCCCACCGAAGAAACCGTACTCTAAACTCTTAGGTTCTGGATTTTTTTTTAGGTCAACAAATCTAATGTCTGTTTACTTACAAGCTAACATATTACTCTGCTTCTCATTTGTGGATGCTAGCCAGAGAGATGAAACTCTTAGGTCAGTGACAAAGGACTGTATTACCTATTGTGACTGAAGTGGCAACAGTACCAGTGTTTTCTTGTGCCAGTTCCCATGCTCCAGTTCCATGGGATGATTTTTAGAGAGACAGGTGATGTGATCACATTGAGTTTGTTTTGTTACAGTAATGCCAATAACTGTAGAGACTGATTCAAGCTTCTTCAAAAGGGAAGTTCTCATTGTCTTGGTTCACAAGCCGTGCAAAAGCTCACAATGCCCATGGAGAATTTTCTACTGACATGGAATTACAGATTTGGGAATACTTTTCCAAGTGCAGACTATTGAGTGCTTCTCCAAGTGAAAACTGTATTTTGTGGGAAAAACAAAAATAACAGAGAACCAAAGAAAATAGAGGTCTTGTATTGAAAAGAGCAAAACAGTGATTCGATGAAGACAATGGATTATATTTATGTTTTTGCATTCAAGTTCAGGAAACCGATGGAAAATAAAGGATATCCCCATAATATAAGGCTTAGAATGAGGTTGCTTCATCTTCATCTATTTCAGTTCTTATTTGTCTGATCATTAATGTGTCCTGTTTTAAATTAGCCTCACCTTGGGGTCATTCCTTTCAACATTTGGAG
Source organism: Tragulus kanchil (assembly GCA_022376925.1). NCBI lineage: Eukaryota > Metazoa > Chordata > Mammalia > Artiodactyla > Tragulidae > Tragulus > Tragulus kanchil. The sequence continues at coordinate 139,385,352 of JAIOJX010000004.1, forward strand.
TCTGATACTAACTCTAGGTGTTCAATATCAGAAATATATTGATCTACCACCAATTGAGGTTAAAACAGAATACCATGCATCTCCTGCTGGTGACCAATATGTGTCTTTAGCTCAGATCTTTCTCTTGAGTACTGTCTGTGCTAGTAATTGTCTGCATTTCCCTCTAAAACAGAACTCATCATTTACCTTTCTTTCCACAGTTTTTTTTCTCCATTGTTTTCTATATTAGTAAATAACAAGTTACATTCACCCAGTTTCTCAAGCTGGAAATAATGAGTTCTGCCTTGATCTCTCTTCCTTGTGCATACCACAGATCTAATCATTTACTTCCTATTATTTTGGAATCTATCCAACTCAGCATCTTTGCTGCCACCATACTAGTACAGATCACCTTGATCTGGATTCTAACAGACTTCAGTGGTCTCTAGTGGTCTTTCCAGTTCATCTTCTACAGTGCTGCTATATTTATTTTCAAAGGACTTCATTTGTCTTTGAGATAAAGTGTGTGTATGTGTGTGTATGCGTGTGTGGGGGGGCATTATCAGACTATTCATTTCCTGAGCCTTATTGCCCCCCTCCATATACAGCACTTTTTAAATATTGTTAAGGTGTTCAATTGTATCCAATTACGTGACCTTTGGACTATATACTCCATCAGACTCCTCTGTCCATGAGATTTTTCAGACAAGAATACTGACATTGGTTGTCATTTCCTATTACAGAGTATAGTTGGGATCAAACCTTCATTTCCTGCTTTGGTAAGTGGATTATTTACGTTGAGCCACTTATTTTAGGACATGTTTAGTTTCTAGCAAAGACAACACTTCGGCCAATCAGCAATCCTGCATCCACACAATCTCAGCTTCCTAGCCCTAATCCTTTCTTCTCTCTTTTGTTTAATGATCAGTTATATTTAAAATTTGCTCATTTTAAAAGAAATATAATGATCCCATCAGCCTTTCCTTGAAATTCCGATCTTTACTTAGAGAAGGTCTTCAGTTTTCCATAGTGATCAGATAAACAATCCACTCACAACCTCTATATACACTGTTATATCCTTTCATGTCTCTCTCTACCTAGGTGAATATCTACTTACTTCTATAGTTTTGACTTGAGTATCTCATCTTTTGGGTCCCTTAATAAACATCAAGATTATTTGAATTCCATAGTGAGAGTGTGTTTCTAACATACTGTGTATACTGTACACTGTTTTAAAATTCATCTAAATGCATTATTGAATCCAGGTCTTTTTAATACAGTAACCTTAGTGAGGGCACAAAAGGTAGTTGTCCTATTTAAAATACACAAATCACTTAGAAATCTGTAAGTCAAATTTAGACAAATCATTGACTGATACATTCTAATTGTTCTTCTTAGAGTACCTAAAATCTATGACTTTGTTGCTCAGAAATAGAATCCTTGTTATGCCCACATACAAATGTATATTACATCTAAAATTAGAGTTTTTATGTTGTTTTTTTGTTTGTTGTTGTTTTTGAAGTAGACCCTCTTTTTCTCCTCTTTTGACATTATGGCAAGGTTTCTGGCTTTCTGATTTTTGTTTGTGCTTTGCACACTTGAAAAGCAGGAATAAATTAGAGAATATTTGTCAAATCTCATGCCTGCTTATCAGCAGTCCTTCAGGTGCTTTAAGTGGAAGAGAGGAGAAACAGCCACAGAAATAGATCAGTGAATTCTTGTATCTGCTCCTTCTGGCAGCAATGAGATGAATTGTGTGTAAGAGGCAAAATATTATGCTAATAACACCTTTTATTCAGGACTGTCAACCAAATGGTCAATTTATTTTACTTGTACTTTTGTTCTCAAAAACAATAATACTGCTATGATGTGTTGAAGGTTTATTACGGGCAAACCTCATTCCAATTTTTCGTTGAGCCACTTATTTTAGGACATGTTTAGTTTCTAGCAAAGACAACACTTCGGCCAATCAGCAATCCTGCATCCACACAATCTCAGCTTCCTAGCCCTAATCCTTTCTTCTCTCTTTTGTTTAATGATCAGTTATATTTAAAATTTGCTCATTTTAAAAGAAATATAATGATCCCATCAGCCTTTCCTTGAAATTCCGATCTTTACTTAGAGAAGGTCTTCAGTTTTCCATAGTGATCAGATAAACAATCCACTCACAACCTCTATATACACTGTTATATCCTTTCATGTCTCTCTCTACCTAGGTGAATATCTACTTACTTCTATAGTTTTGACTTGAGTATCTCATCTTTTGGGTCCCTTAATAAACATCAAGATTATTTGAATTCCATAGTGAGAGTGTGTTTCTAACATACTGTGTATACTGTACACTGTTTTAAAATTCATCTAAATGCATTATTGAATCCAGGTCTTTTTAATACAGTAACCTTAGTGAGGGCACAAAAGGTAGTTGTCCTATTTAAAATACACAAATCACTTAGAAATCTGTAAGTCAAATTTAGACAAATCATTGACTGATACATTCTAATTGTTCTTCTTAGAGTACCTAAAATCTATGACTTTGTTGCTCAGAAATAGAATCCTTGTTATGCCCACATACAAATGTATATTACATCTAAAATTAGAGTTTTTATGTTGTTTTTTTGTTTGTTGTTGTTTTTGAAGTAGACCCTCTTTTTCTCCTCTTTTGACATTATGGCAAGGTTTCTGGCTTTCTGATTTTTGTTTGTGCTTTGCACACTTGAAAAGCAGGAATAAATTAGAGAATATTTGTCAAATCTCATGCCTGCTTATCAGCAGTCCTTCAGGTGCTTTAAGTGGAAGAGAGGAGAAACAGCCACAGAAATAGATCAGTGAATTCTTGTATCTGCTCCTTCTGGCAGCAATGAGATGAATTGTGTGTAAGAGGCAAAATATTATGCTAATAACACCTTTTATTCAGGACTGTCAACCAAATGGTCAATTTTCACTTGTTACATGGTTGTGTGAACCTGTTCTAAGTTCTTAACAAACAACAGACAATATAATCACTGCTATGATGTGTTGAAGGTTTATTACGGGTATTGTTAGAAATAATTTTTATGAATTATTTCACTTCAAAGGCCCAAAATAAACTATGCAGTAGATAATAATCAGCAAATGTTTACTAAAGTCCTACTATAGAAAATAAAACTCCTAGTTCAATAGTACACAAAAAAAATGAATATTAAAAACCTATGCACTCTTGGAGTTTCTTTTTTTAGTATGAGAAATAGACCATAATATAATGAATAAATTAGTTGCAAGTGTATAAGAAGCTGGTAAGAGATATAGACAAACATAAGCTAGCTTTTGGCTTTGGGGAATGATTGTGTTGCAAGGAAGAACCAATTCTGACTTCATGTTGCAGTTGCTTCTTTGACTTGCTTTTCCTTGCTTTTGCTATTATAATCATACATAGTGCCCTACCTCAAAGGACCCTGTCCATCTGCCTAACTTAAACTAGGGTCCATTTGTTCAGAATCCTGTCCACCTGAAGATGGCAGAAAGAAAGAAATTAACTAACACACTCCCTACCTGAGGCTTGCCATTCTAGAAGATACTTGTAAGATTAATTTTTTTATTTTGTCTCCTCACGTCTCCTGTATCTCTATTCTATAAAAGAGTCTAGCATTCAGACTTCAATAAGAAGGTTGCTTTGAGATTTCAGTCTGCCATGTTCTCCGTTGTCTAGCTTTCCAAATGTTGGGAAAAATAGAAGGCAAAAGGAGAAGGGGACAGAGAACGAGATGTTTAGATGGCTCACTGAGTCAATAGACATGAGTTTGAGCAAGCTCTGGGAGATGGTGAAAGACAGGAAAGCCTGGTGTGCTATAGTACATGGAGTTGCAAAGAGTTGGACATGACTGAGAGACAGGACTGAACTGAGGTTTCCAAATAAAGTCATATTCCTTGTGTCAGCACCTCATGTCTCAGATTCATTGGGCTAACCTGAGAGGAGCAGAGCAAACTTGAACTTGGTAACAGTTGTGATAAAGATTTTTTTCTATGAACAAATTTTACTCTGGCTCCCCTGAACTCTCTTCTCAAAAGGTCCTAATTTGGGGGCTTCCAGGATCATCTTTGCATTGCCTATTTTTAGGAAAAATTCTGCTAAGCCACTTTAGCCAGAATTCTGTATATCTAATCTGGTTCCATCTCCTCCCAGGTAATATCTGATTACTCTGACCAGCCTTCAGCAAGAAGTCTGTTAGCTAGATTTATTCAGAAGCCCTCACATCTGATGTTTCCTCTAGTCATTTTCCATACTAAGCAATTTTACTAATAAAGAAAATAAAACTCCTAGTTCAATAGTACACAAAATGAATATTAAAACCTATGCACTCTTGGAGTTTCTTTTTAGTATGAGAAATAGACCATAATATAATGAATAAATTAGTTGCAAGTGTATAAGAAGCTGGTAAGAGATATAGACAAACATAAGCTAGCTTTTGGCTTTGGGGAATGATTGTGTTGCAAGGAAGAACCAATTCTGACTTCATGTTGCAGTTGCTTCTTTGACTTGCTTTTCCTTGCTTTTGCTATTATAATCATACATAGTGCCCTACCTCAAAGGACCCTGTCCATCTGCCTAACTTAAACTAGGGTCCATTTGTTCAGAATCCTGTCCACCTGAAGATGGCAGAAAGAAAGAAATTAACTAACACACTCCCTACCTGAGGCTTGCCATTCTAGAAGATACTTGTAAGATTAATTTTTTTATTTTGTCTCCTCACGTCTCCTGTATCTCTATTCTATAAAAGAGTCTAGCATTCAGACTTCAATAAGAAGGTTGCTTTGAGATTTCAGTCTGCCATGTTCTCCGTTGTCTAGCTTTCCAAATGTTGGGAAAAATAGAAGGCAAAAGGAGAAGGGGACAGAGAACGAGATGTTTAGATGGCTCACTGAGTCAATAGACATGAGTTTGAGCAAGCTCTGGGAGATGGTGAAAGACAGGAAAGCCTGGTGTGCTATAGTACATGGAGTTGCAAAGAGTTGGACATGACTGAGAGACAGGACTGAACTGAGGTTTCCAAATAAAGTCATATTCCTTGTGTCAGCACCTCATGTCTCAGATTCATTGGGCTAACCTGAGAGGAGCAGAGCAAACTTGAACTTGGTAACAGTTGTGATAAAGATTTTTTTCTATGAACAAATTTTACTCTGGCTCCCCTGAACTCTCTTCTCAAAAGGTCCTAATTTGGGGGCTTCCAGGATCATCTTTGCATTGCCTATTTTTAGGAAAAATTCTGCTAAGCCACTTTAGCCAGAATTCTGTATATCTAATCTGGTTCCATCTCCTCCCAGGTAATATCTGATTACTCTGACCAGCCTTCAGCAAGAAGTCTGTTAGCTAGATTTATTCAGAAGCCCTCTTCACATCTGATGTTTCCTCTAGTCATTTTCCATACTGTTTCTTGGCTATAATTTCCCATTTTACATTATTGTATATGGAGTTGAGCCAATCTCCTCACCAGCTACGTCTGTTTGTGAGAATAGTGGAAATTATATGTACCCTTTGCAAATATAAGAAAGAGAAAAAGTATTGTGTTGTTAATCTCATACATTCATTATATATTTTTATATTCTTTCTTTAACCTTTGTTTACAGTATATTTTCATAAACAGATCTTTAAAAATTTTTATGCTGAACAATATTAAAATATTCTCTATTACAGTCATGTTTTATTGCTTTTTCTTAAAGAAAACTTCATTTTGAGTCATCAGATATTCTGTTATATTCTTTCTAAAATATACACAGTTTATTTTTCATAGTATATTAGAACAAAGTACATTTTAAGATCATCTTGTTTAAGTTTCTTAGATGAGGATGTAATAATAAATACAGAAAATGCTACTAAAATGCAATATAGACTAGATATTAATTAGCAATTACAAGTTTGAAACACTGCCTTTAGATTCACTATACACAGGCCATTTAGTAGGGTTCAATGCAAAAGAGCATAGAGGTGCACCAGAATATGAAATATAGTACTATAATATTTTTTTTTCCAGTTTTCTTTTAGGCATGTGAGAAATGGAATATTTCCTGCCATGTCAGTGAGCTGGGATTCTCAGTTGGCATTAGTGGTAAAGAACCCACCTCTCAATGCAGGAGATGTAAGAGACAAGGGTTTGATACCTGGCTCAGGAAGATCCCCTGGAGAAGGGAATGGTAACCCCCTCTAGGATTCTTACCTGGAGAAACCCATAGACAGAGAAGCCTGGCATGTCTCAGATTCATTGGGCTAACCTGAGAGGAGCAGAGCAAACTTGAACTTGGTAACAGTTGTGATAAAGATTTTTTTCTATGAACAAATTTTACTCTGGCTCCCCTGAACTCTCTTCTCAAAAGGTCCTAATTTGGGGGCTTCCAGGATCATCTTTGCATTGCCTATTTTTAGGAAAAATTCTGCTAAGCCACTTTAGCCAGAATTCTGTATATCTAATCTGGTTCCATCTCCTCCCAGGTAATATCTGATTACTCTGACCAGCCTTCAGCAAGAAGTCTGTTAGCTAGATTTATTCAGAAGCCCTCTTCACATCTGATGTTTCCTCTAGTCATTTTCCATACTGTTTCTTGGCTATAATTTCCCATTTTACATTATTGTATATGGAGTTGAGCCAATCTCCTCACCAGCTACGTCTGTTTGTGAGAATAGTGGAAATTATATGTACCCTTTGCAAATATAAGAAAGAGAAAAAGTATTGTGTTGTTAATCTCATACATTCATTATATATTTTTATATTCTTTCTTTAACCTTTGTTTACAGTATATTTTCATAAACAGATCTTTAAAAATTTTTATGCTGAACAATATTAAAATATTCTCTATTACAGTCATGTTTTATTGCTTTTTCTTAAAGAAAACTTCATTTTGAGTCATCAGATATTCTGTTATATTCTTTCTAAAATATACACAGTTTATTTTTCATAGTATATTAGAACAAAGTACATTTTAAGATCATCTTGTTTAAGTTTCTTAGATGAGGATGTAATAATAAATACAGAAAATGCTACTAAAATGCAATATAGACTAGATATTAATTAGCAATTACAAGTTTGAAACACTGCCTTTAGATTCACTATACACAGGCCATTTAGTAGGGTTCAATGCAAAAGAGCATAGAGGTGCACCAGAATATGAAATATAGTACTATAATATTTTTTTTTCCAGTTTTCTTTTAGGCATGTGAGAAATGGAATATTTCCTGCCATGTCAGTGAGCTGGGATTCTCAGTTGGCATTAGTGGTAAAGAACCCACCTCTCAATGCAGGAGATGTAAGAGACAAGGGTTTGATACCTGGCTCAGGAAGATCCCCTGGAGAAGGGAATGGTAACCCCCTCTAGGATTCTTACCTGGAGAAACCCATAGACAGAGAAGCCTGGCAAGCTATAGTCCATGGGATCACATAAAGGCAGACATGACTGAAATGATTTAGCACACATGTAGTGTGAATTCCTGAGCCCTAAGGGCACTTAGGAAGGAGAAGAATACCTATAATCTGGCAGTCATCAGACTGCAGCCACTCGCTACAGTGACCCCTCCCAAGGAAGCTCAGCATGTGAAAGACATACGAAATTGACCCCCTGTAGATGAAGTGCATGTCAAAGGAATGATTTCAGTGAACTCAGACTCTTGCATCTTTCCATACACAGAAAAGCACCAAATTCTTTAACTTAAGATATCTAGCTGTCTTTAATTAACAATAATCTTTTGATGTTTAGAGTATTTGCCTTTTGTTTCAAAATGTCTATATAATCTGTCTATCTCCAACACCTCAGAGCAGTTTCCTCAGGGCTACTTGGGATGCTGCCTCTTGGGCTTATGTCCTAAAAATTTCTGCCAAATCGCGCATAACTCTCAACTTTCAGGTGTGAATATTTTTTTAGGTTGACACATATATTTGTCAGGTTTAAAGGATAGAACATGTTTTATTTAACAGTTTGCTATTTTGATTTTCATTTCTAAAAACTTGTATATATGGCATGTGAACATTCATTTGTTTCTTCAGGCCTCACAATTGTTCAGAGAAAGTCTGTTTCTCTGTAGAACAAGCAATAGCAACAACAAAAATAAGTGAGTGTGTGTGTGTGTGTATAAAATTTTTTATAGTAAGATTAAGTAGTGAAAGAGTTACATTAAAAACTCCAAGAGAGGGCTTTCCTGGTGGTCCAGTGCGTAAAGAGTCTGCCTTGCAGTGCGAGGGGTAGCGGTTTGATCCCTGGCCAGGGAACATTCCACATGTCATGGGACAGCTGGACCGATGTGTCCAATTACCAAGCCAGCACTCTGGAAGGCATGCCCCCAGAGCTGGTGCTCTGCAACTAGAGAGGCCACTGCGATGGGAAGCCCACACAGTACAAATAATAAAGATGGATGAAAATAAACAAATAACCAATAAAGGAGACCAAAATTAGGGGGAAAAATATAGAGAAAAAAACACTCTGAGAGAAAATGAAAAATATAAATCAACCATTAACTTTACAGATTAATATTAAGAAATAGAGTCATACATAATTAGGGTCATTTACAAAATGAATTATTTCTAATTAGAAGTTATATTCTATGAACTCTTCTCCCTTAACAATAAAATATTTAGAACTATTGTTATTATGGAACTAACCAAATAATTTTTCAATATCTTTATGAAGAATAATGTATGTGCAAAGCAATCTAGAGTTCAGAAGAATTTCTAAACTTCAAATTGAGGGTAATAGAAATAAAACTGTCATAATAGATGTTTGATACTGTACTTGGGAGGAGTTCAACACTAAAAAATTCATATGTGATTTACTAATGAATGGAATAAATGGGTATATTGATATTATGCAAAGAATGCTCTAAATAGCATTTTAAATGTTTCATAGTTTGTTGTTGCTGAGTCAACAAATCATGCCTGACTCTGTGGCCCCATGGACTATACCCAGGCATGGGATCTCCCTGGCAAGAATACTTAGGTTGATATTTCTTTCTCCATGGGTCTTTCCTGACCCAGGGATCAAATCCACCACCTGTAAGGCAGGCAAATTCTACCACTGAGCCACCAGTGAATTTCATACTTACTTTTCACAAATAAACTTTGTAATATAATATTTTAATAAAGCAGAAGACATCATTTTGTTTTTAAAATTCAGATACTATTATAAAATAAAATATTAGCATAATAAATGTTTTAGAAGTCTTAAAGTTTTTCATATTTTTACATATCTGTGTAGTATGAATGTACATGTATGTGTAATTAAACCTTAGGACAATGATGAAGAAAAAATTGACTCTTTTAGCTAAAAATACCATTTTTAAAGGCATATTAGGAATATTGCAACTAACTCTATTATTAATATTTATCTGTTTAAAATAATAGCACAAATCTAAAACGGCCAATATTAACTTGGCAAAAACAACAGTAGAATATTGTGTTAACCAGTCAGTAAGTGTTATGTGCTGTTTTGGTTTTTGATAGAATTAGTCATGACCAGATTGTTCTGTTTTCCTAAACTTAGAATACTTAAGAATTTTCCAGAATGATCCCAACATCTCTGTATCGAATCATATCTTTGTGTCTATTGCATAGTTGTGTAAGATCTGTATCTACTGCATTGCAGAGAGCAAGGCTGGCTGTTAATTCCAAGCGATTTTTCAGTATATTGCTCAAAGCTGTCTATACTAGATAAAATAAATGTAAATAAGTAATAAAATAAGCAATGATATTACAGGTGATTTTTCTTCCTGACAGACATGACCTGAACTGAAAGTATACTAAAATAAACAAAAAATGAGTCATAATTAGTGTTATTAGACGAGTATTTAATTTTTGGTACAATTAATAAACTTTCTAGAGTCATTTAGTCTTTTATTCTTTAAATGCTGTATTCCTGAAAATGTGAAAAAAATTATTGTCGAGGTCCGTGCGCTGGTTGGAAAAGAATTTGCAGACATGAGGCAGAGTGAGAGGAAAGTAAATGTGATTAGTTGTGGGAAGGGAGAGTCACTGCCATTACAGCGGGCTGGTTTAAGGGAGAATCTGTATGGAAGATGCTGCTAGAACAGTGGGTCAGCTCAAAGGAGAATGAGGCTATCATAACAGCAGGTCGGCTCAAAGAGAACCGACCTTAAGCAGGGGTCTTTGATTCCTTTTATAGCTAGGGTCTAAGGAGTGGCATAGGTGTCTTAAGGATCACTACTGATTGGACGATGTACTGGGTGGGTAGAGTAATGACTACAGCATGTAGTAGGGTCCAAGGAGTGGCACAGGGGTCTTAAGGATTAGGCGGTGTACTATATCCCGGGGGAGGGGAGGACAATAAGGGTCTTGCATTTCAAGAACCTAGTTTGCCTTGTTCTTTCATCCTTGGGCACCACAATTATCTCCTCATCCAGTTAAACACAAGTCAAATAAATTAAAATTATTTTTGGATTTCTTGAGCTTCATTACTTATATGTCTAAAACTAGGCTAAATTTGGACTGGGTTATTGAACCATTATTTTATAGCACTCTAAACGGCCAATATTAACTTGGCAAAAACAACAGTAGAATATTGTGTTAACCAGTCAGTAAGTGTTATGTGCTGTTTTGGTTTTTGATAGAATTAGTCATGACCAGATTGTTCTGTTTTCCTAAACTTAGAATACTTAAGAATTTTCCAGAATGATCCCAACATCTCTGTATCGAATCATATCTTTGTGTCTATTGCATAGTTGTGTAAGATCTGTATCTACTGCATTGCAGAGAGCAAGGCTGGCTGTTAATTCCAAGCGATTTTTCAGTATATTGCTCAAAGCTGTCTATACTAGATAAAATAAATGTAAATAAGTAATAAAATAAGCAATGATATTACAGGTGATTTTTCTTCCTGACAGACATGACCTGAACTGAAAGTATACTAAAATAAACAAAAAATGAGTCATAATTAGTGTTATTAGACGAGTATTTAATTTTTGGTACAATTAATAAACTTTCTAGAGTCATTTAGTCTTTTATTCTTTAAATGCTGTATTCCTGAAAATGTGAAAAAAATTATTGTCGAGGTCCGTGCGCTGGTTGGAAAAGAATTTGCAGACATGAGGCAGAGTGAGAGGAAAGTAAAGTTTATTAGTGTGGGGAAGGGAGAGTCACTGCCATTACAGCGGGCTGGTTTAAGGGAGAATCTGTATGGAAGATGCTGCTAGAACAGTGGGTCAGCTCAAAGGAGAATGAGGCTATCATAACAGCAGGTCGGCTCAAAGAGAACCGACCTTAAGCAGGGGTCTTTGATTCCTTTTATAGCTAGGGTCTAAGGAGTGGCATAGGTGTCTTAAGGATCACTACTGATTGGACGATGTACTGGGTGGGTAGAGTAATGACTACAGCATGTAGTAGGGTCCAAGGAGTGGCACAGGGGTCTTAAGGATTAGGCGGTGTACTATATCCCGGGGGAGGGGAGGACAATAAGGGTCTTGCATTTCAAGAACCTAGTTTGCCTTGTTCTTTCATCCTTGGGCACCACAATTATCTCCTCATCCAGTTAAACACAAGTCAAATAAATTAAAATTATTTTTGGATTTCTTGAGCTTCATTACTTATATGTCTAAAACTAGGCTAAATTTGGACTGGGTTATTGAACCATTATTTTATAGCACTCAAATTAGTGCTCAACACCTGTCATTCCACTTTGAATTAATTTTATGTAGCAACAGAAAAATAAGATCATAGTAAATCATGATATTCATGATAAATACTTTCTTATTTTTTTTGAGGATACTATTTAGGTTTATTTATTTTTAAATGAATAAATCACGTATAGTTAATTGGGAAACATGTTTTCAATGAAACCATAGATTACAAAGAGCTAAAATGCAGGAAGATTTCTCTGAAAAAGTAAGATGATGAAAACAAAAACGTCATAGAAGATAATTTCACAGAATGGCAAGAGAAAAACAAAGCACTAAGTCATCAGAACTAAAAGATCAGCATCACATTATGACGGGATGATTCTTGGGCTTCCAAAAAGGCTGTACTCCAATGTTTTAATGTCATTTGGTGAAATGCCATTTTCAGTTACAAAATTATTGTCTAATGACACTTTTATAAAATGCTATATATGTTTCTTCTTTCTAAAATGTAAGCATTTTAGAATCATAAAATAATTGTTGTTTATAAACAGTCCAACTAATGACAGACTTTAAAGTATCTAAAGAATGATTGTAGTTCACAATTCTTTGAGAAGTTATTCTAAAGCTAAATTGCTTCTAATTTTTAAACTTTTTTCAGTCACAAAAGATTTGATGTGAAATCATTTTCAAAACCATCTCTGAAACAGAGCAGAAGCCCAAACACTTTCAGCTCTGCCATAGTATTTGATTAAAGTGTGAGCATTTCATTACAAAATAACAGGGCTTCACCATCTAGGGGATTAACTGCATACACAATGATTGATTTATTTAAGAGTACTTCCAATTTCACAGTAAAAAGGTACATTAAAAATCCATCTTTCAGAAGGCAAGACAGATTTCTCAATTGTTTTGGGAAATCTTCACTTCCAGAGGCTATTGTCTATATACTGTGAAAATGAATGGGAATTTAAAAAAGGTGTATTATTATTTTGTGAACAAGTAATAATTGAAATTAGAAGTGTGCATAGAATTTAAAAACAAATAGTAAACATTTTTATGTAAATCTCATCAAATCACATATATTTATAAAGCTCAAGTGGCTAAATGTTATTCATTCAAATTTGATAATTAATAGAAAGCAGGCTGTAATATTAAATTTTGGTTATGTGAAATTTCATTATTAATGAAATAAAATGTAAAAATAATACAGTAATGATTTTTGTAGAAGTAGCTTCATTTAAAATGACAATTATGTTACAATAAACCTATATTCATAATAAAAGAATTTATAACTCTCAAAAATGTATCCACCAGAGTTTTAATAAGTTATTTAAAAAACCCTCAACAAATTAAAAAAACTTTTTGAATGATATTATGCAGCAGCAGAGGCAGCCATTATTTACAAGGTCACAGTTGTTTCTCCATCCCCACTGTATACAAAGAGATGCAAAGCAAAGTAAAAAGAAACCATGGGTCCTACATATTTTTAAAAACTTCATCAAGATTACTTAATCTTTTTTAAAAAAATTATTTTTAATGAGGGATAAGTGCTTTATAACACTGTATTAATTTCTGACATATCAACATGAATTGGTTATAGGTGTACATATGTCCCCTCGTATGGACATATGGTAGTATATGGTAGTACAGATGTTTCCATGGTACTTTCTCCATTCATTTCTAGGTGTCATGGACTGAAATGTGTACCCCTCATCTAAATCATATGTTGAAGCCCTAATAGCCAATGTATCTATTTAGATAGTAGGGCCTTTGATAAGTGAATTGCCATTAAATGAGGTCATAAGGTTGGGACTCTTATCCCATAGACTCTTGTTCTTAAGAAGAAGACACACCAGACAGATCTCTCTCTGTCTCTCTGTCTCTCTATTTGCCAAGTCATGCACAAAAGAAAAGAACACGTTCATAAGATGACACCGTGAGAAAATGGCTACTTACAGACTACAAAGTGGTCTGTAAGTGGCTACTACAGACTACTCCCACCAGATGCTAACGCCTTGATTTTGGAAGGCCACCCTGATTCAGAAGAGTGGAAATGGAATGATGTTTCAGTCAAGCAGGCTGTGGAATGTTGTGATGGAAGTCTTAGCAAACTAATAGAATAGGTTTTCCTAAAAGTCAATCCCGATCAACTAATCTACTGAGGATATGCTAAATAGGTTTACAGAAAGTTTAGTTACATACTCTTCAGATTTCTAAGATAAGCGACCTTTGTTTTAAATTGCTTATTAAATAATGGAGAATCATCCAATGAGAGTAAAATATGGCACTTTTATCAAGTGAAAGCAAGGGTGATTTTGAATTTTCACTGGATCTGCTTCTGTGACTTTAACCCTTACCTTGCCACTTTTGTTACTATAAGCATACATAACGACCTGCCTCAGGGAGAAACCTGATCTTGCCCACCTCTGAAGAACTATGTAGCAAGTGGCACAGTGCCAAGTGTTCCTTCTCTTCTACTTACAGGAGTGTGGCCCAGAGATTCACAGTTGTGGAGGCCAGAATCACAGATAGAAGTGACAACTTTGTTTCTTGATATGACAGGAGATACTCCATTTCATATCACCCATGAAATGACTATAAGAAAGTGAAACTAACACAGCCCCATACCTGAAGCTTTCCATTCTAGGAGATATTTGCAGGAATTAAATAGTCTTTTTGCTTTTCCTCCCCACCTTCCACCTTCTGCAGGGAGGGAAAACAATTCAGACATCAGGTTGGAAACTGTTCTTTGACTTGATTTTTATTTCTTTTGTTGTTACAATGATATTTAATGGCTTGCCTAGAGGACTCAGACCCTCTGCTTGACCTTAAAATGTAGTGCCTTTGTTCAAAACTGTCCACCTGTGGATGGTAAGAAGGGAGAAATTAACACATTCCTTGCCTGGGGCTTGCCATTCTAGGAGTTGTTTGCAAGATTAATGGCCTTTTTACTTTGCTTCTTCACCTTTCCCCCACAACATCTCTGATCTATTAAGGAATCTGGCATCCAGAGCCTCACATGATGGTTATTTTGAGGAGCTATCTTGCCATCTTCTGGAACATCTGCCTTTCAGATAAGATAATTTTGCATGTCTCAAAACCTCATCTCTTGGATTCATTAGCCTGGGTGCTATGGACAGAGCAAGCTTGGACTATGTAACAAGAGGAGTTTGGTGAGTTTATAATCGAAACCTACCACACATTTGATCAGATATGGTCTATCTGTAACTTTTCTGTGTGAGTCCAGTTCAGGTCTTCTCTAGTTATGCTAGCTTTTAAAGTTTAGAACTCCATCTTCAAAGCTAAATAGGTTTAAAAATTAGCCCGACCTTTGTTTTAAATTGCTTATTAAATAATGGAGAATCATCCAATGAGAGTAAAATATGGCACTTTTATCAAGTGAAAGCAAGGGTGATTTTGAATTTTCACTGGATCTGCTTCTGTGACTTTAACCCTTACCTTGCCACTTTTGTTACTATAAGCATACATAACGACCTGCCTCAGGGAGAAACCTGATCTTGCCCACCTCTGAAGAACTATGTAGCAAGTGGCACAGTGCCAAGTGTTCCTTCTCTTCTACTTACAGGAGTGTGGCCCAGAGATTCACAGTTGTGGAGGCCAGAATCACAGATAGAAGTGACAACTTTGTTTCTTGATATGACAGGAGATACTCCATTTCATATCACCCATGAAATGACTATAAGAAAGTGAAACTAACACAGCCCCATACCTGAAGCTTTCCATTCTAGGAGATATTTGCAGGAATTAAATAGTCTTTTTGCTTTTCCTCCCCACCTTCCACCTTCTGCAGGGAGGGAAAACAATTCAGACATCAGGTTGGAAACTGTTCTTTGACTTGATTTTTATTTCTTTTGTTGTTACAATGATATTTAATGGCTTGCCTAGAGGACTCAGACCCTCTGCTTGACCTTAAAATGTAGTGCCTTTGTTCAAAACTGTCCACCTGTGGATGGTAAGAAGGGAGAAATTAACACATTCCTTGCCTGGGGCTTGCCATTCTAGGAGTTGTTTGCAAGATTAATGGCCTTTTTACTTTGCTTCTTCACCTTTCCCCCACAACATCTCTGATCTATTAAGGAATCTGGCATCCAGAGCCTCACATGATGGTTATTTTGAGGAGCTATCTTGCCATCTTCTGGAACATCTGCCTTTCAGATAAGATAATTTTGCATGTCTCAAAACCTCATCTCTTGGATTCATTAGCCTGGGTGCTATGGACAGAGCAAGCTTGGACTATGTAACAAGAGGAGTTTGGTGAGTTTATAATCGAAACCTACCACACATTTGATCAGATATGGTCTATCTGTAACTTTTCTGTGTGAGTCCAGTTCAGGTCTTCTCTAGTTATGCTAGCTTAAATTTTCAAAAGTTTAGAACTCCATCTTCATTGAAGAACACTTAATAATGTAAGGTATTCGGTTAATTAGGATTCTGTTACTAAAAATTAAAATATGGATTACATTCTCCTGGCAAGCTGAAACATATATTTGCAAAGACCATACTAGAAAAACAGCCAATCTCACAAATATGTAAATATTGCAAAATTACTTAATTGAGGTAAGATTGCCATACAAAAAGTGACACATATTGAGCACGCACTACTTGGTATGTTTGGAGATAAACATACAACCCTAAAATCATCACTATTAATTTTGTTGTAAATGGATGCGTCACTTTCAAGAGTTTCTTCCTACTGTCTTTATTTATTATAATTTTTATGTATGACATTAACACTTAACATAAGATGCACCCTCTTAGCAGATTTTTAAGTATACAACATAATGTTATTTATCATAGGTTCTGTGCTGTCCATAGATCTCTAGTATCTGTACATCGTGCAAGAGTGAAACTTTGCACACTTTGACTAATACCTTCCAGATCCCCACTGCTTCCCACTATACCCAGGCAATGGTAAGCCCATTTCTGTTCTCTGCTTCTATGTGGTTGACAATTCAAGATTCTCTGTAAGTGCCATTTTACCATATTTGCCTTTCTGTGTCTGATTTATCTTACTTAGCATAATGTCCTCCAGGTTCATCCATGTTGTTGCAAATGACAGAATTTCTTCCCTTTTTAAGGTTGAATAATATTCAACTTATGTATATACCACATTTCCTTGAATACTGAGAAAAAGGACTAATCATCTAGTTGAAAAATGTGCAGAAGTTGCCAAGACACAAAAACACCACATACATAAGATGAATATCATATATACCTAGGCTTCTCAGGTTCTCCTAGTGATACAGAACTCACTTGCCAGTGCAGGAGACATAAGGGACATAGGTTCAATCCTTGGGTCAGGAAGATTTTTGAGGATCTATGTTTAAAAAATTTTCATGTCTCAAAACCTCATCTCTTGGATTCATTAGCCTGGGTGCTATGGAGAGAGCAAGCTTGGACTATGTAACAAGAGGATGTTGGTGAGTTTATAATCGAAACCTACCACACATTTGATCAGATATGGTCTATCTGTAACTTTTCTGTGTGAGTCCAGTTCAGGTCTTCTCTAGTTATGCTAGCTTAAATTTTCAAAAGTTTAGAACTCCATCTTCATTGAAGAACACTTAATAATGTAAGGTATTCGGTTAATTAGGATTCTGTTACTAAAAATTAAAATATGGATTACATTCTCCTGGCAAGCTGAAACATATATTTGCAAAGACCATACTAGAAAAACAGCCAATCTCACAAATATGTAAATATTGCAAAATTACTTAATTGAGGTAAGATTGCCATACAAAAAGTGACACATATTGAGCACGCACTACTTGGTATGTTTGGAGATAAACATACAACCCTAAAATCATCACTATTAATTTTGTTGTAAATGGATGCGTCACTTTCAAGAGTTTCTTCCTACTGTCTTTATTTATTATAATTTTTATGTATGACATTAACACTTAACATAAGATGCACCCTCTTAGCAGATTTTTAAGTATACAACATAATGTTATTTATCATAGGTTCTGTGCTGTCCATAGATCTCTAGTATCTGTACATCGTGCAAGAGTGAAACTTTGCACACTTTGACTAATACCTTCCAGATCCCCACTGCTTCCCACTATACCCAGGCAATGGTAAGCCCATTTCTGTTCTCTGCTTCTATGTGGTTGACAATTCAAGATTCTCTGTAAGTGCCATTTTACCATATTTGCCTTTCTGTGTCTGATTTATCTTACTTAGCATAATGTCCTCCAGGTTCATCCATGTTGTTGCAAATGACAGAATTTCTTCCCTTTTTAAGGTTGAATAATATTCAACTTATGTATATACCACATTTCCTTGAATACTGAGAAAAAGGACTAATCATCTAGTTGAAAAATGTGCAGAAGTTGCCAAGACACAAAAACACCACATACATAAGATGAATATCATATATACCTAGGCTTCTCAGGTTCTCCTAGTGATACAGAACTCACTTGCCAGTGCAGGAGACATAAGGGACATAGGTTCAATCCTTGGGTCAGGAAGATCCTGAAGAAGGGCACGACAACCCTCTCCTGTATTCATGACTGGAGAATCCATAGACAGAGTAGCCTGGCAGGCTATGATCCATAGGGTTACAAAGAGTTGAACACAAGTGAAGTGATTTAGCATATGCACGCACAATACATACACAAGCACACATTCAGATTTAAAAGTGCTTCTTTTGAAAATTTGAAAGAATGTTCAACACTCAAATTAAAATTCCACTAGGTTATCATCTCTTATCTCATTATGACAAAGTTTGAAAGCCTAAGGATATATTTCATTGAAAGCAATATGGTAATGGGGACCCTCAGGGATGGATGATGTGTTTGAAACCTATAGAACTCCTGTGTACTCAGTATGACAACAATTTTAGAAATTCTACAGTTGCGTTTACACTTTACATCTAGAAGTTCTACTTGAATAAACTTGTGAACACAGGGTGGGAAGGAAAGGGTGGGATGAATTAAGAGAGTAGCACTGACATACCTACACTACCGTATGCAAATTAGTGGGAAGCTGCTGCATAACACAGAGAGTTCAGTCCAGTTTTCTGTGATGACCTAAAGGGGTGAGGTGGGGATAAGGGGTAGGAGGGAAGTTTAGAAGGGAGGAGATATGTGTTTTCATACAGTTGATTCATATTGTTGTGTTTCAGAAATTAACACAACATTGAAAAGCAGTTATAGTTCAACTAGGGACTTCCTTGATGGCCCAGCAGTAAAGAATCTGCTTGCAATGTAGGAGACTTGGGTTCGATCCCTGTGTCAGGAAGATGCTCTGGAGAAGGAAATGGCTACCCACTCTGGTATTCTTGCCTGGTAAATCCCATGGACAAAGGATTCCATGGGGTCACAAAAAGCTGGACACAACTGAGCATGTACACATATATGTTGGTGTTGGGAAGATTGGAGCTGAAAGTATAATGAGAACGTATAGGTCGAAGAGAGAAACCTAGAAGGAGAGGCTCCACTCCAACAATGAGTGTGATGAGATCCCAGTCCCATCCATCCTTTTGTAAACTGAATTCTTTGATGGATAACTTATTTAGATCTGGAGAATGAAAAGTACCAACTAAGCTTCTAAGAATTTTGTATGTCAGAAATCAAGAATGTACTCAAAAACTGATGGGCATTTATCAGAAAATTCTTTTAGATGCTCAGATCATCTAAGTTCTGCCAGTGGGAGCCAGCTGCTCTTCCCTTTCTGAATCTCCTGCCTAAGAATCTTCTTAGATGTTCATTCGGCTCTGAGGGCTCTTTCCCATCTACCCCACTAACTGGCTTCCAGGCTTGGTTCCCCCATTCCCTCTCAGAGAAGCTTGTCCTAATCACAATGCTCAAAGAGTTCTGCCTCCCAGCACTTGTGATCCTACTCAGTAAGCTCTGTCCTTTTTTCCTATTGTATCTATAATCTTCTAACATATTATGAACATTAATTATCCTGATTTGTCTCCCCCTTAAAATTAATGACAATTAAAACAGGTAATTTTTTTTTTTTTACTGTTTTATTCACTGTTACTCATTGTTTACTAGACCTGGCCTGGAACATGGACAAAAAATACACTCTTAGTAAGGTTTCTAGTAAGCTTTTTGGCTCCTAAACCTACATTTTTTTCCCTACATTACAGCCACTTCTTAAAATATGGTCATCTGCTTTATGAAACAGAAAAAGATGCATTTCAGAAAGCAAATCATTTGTGTACAGTTTGATGTGCCTAGTTATTTTTACTGCACTTTCTTCTTTCATCACTCACTCCTAATAGGCAATCACATTTTTTCAACCTCTCCCTCCAAATGTCTGTAAATGTGTCATTTTATTTACTTGCTAACTCCCACCACCTCGGTTCTGGAGCTCATCATCTCACACCTGGATTACTGAAATAGCCTTTCTTCTGGCAACTGTACACAAATCATTTTCTGAATCATTTCTTCCTTGGAAAAAAAAAACCCCCAAAAACATTCTCCTGTTAAGCATCACAATAGTCCCATGCCATGTTGGTGTTGGGAAGATTGGAGCTGAAAGTATAATGAGAACGTATAGGTCAAGAGAGAAACCTAGAAGGAGAGGCTCCACTCCAACAATGAGTGTGATGAGATCCCAGTCCCATCCATCCTTTTGTAAACTGAATTCTTTGATGGATAACTTATTTAGATCTGGAGAATGAAAAGTACCAACTAAGCTTCTAAGAATTTTGTATGTCAGAAATCAAGAATGTACTCAAAAACTGATGGGCATTTATCAGAAAATTCTTTTAGATGCTCAGATCATCTAAGTTCTGCCAGTGGGAGCCAGCTGCTCTTCCCTTTCTGAATCTCCTGCCTAAGAATCTTCTTAGATGTTCATTCGGCTCTGAGGGCTCTTTCCCATCTACCCCACTAACTGGCTTCCAGGCTTGGTTCCCACATTCCCTCTCAGAGAAGCTTGTCCTAATCACAATGCTCAAAGAGTTCTGCCTCCCAGCACTTGTGATCCTACTCAGTAAGCTCTGTCCTTTTTTCCTATTGTATCTATAATCTTCTAACATATTATGAACATTAATTATCCTGATTTGTCTCCCCCTTAAAATTAATGACAATTAAAACAGGTAATTTTTTTTTTTTTACTGTTTTATTCACTGTTACTCATTGTTTACTAGACCTGGCCTGGAACATGGACAAAAAATACACTCTTAGTAAGGTTTCTAGTAAGCTTTTTGGCTCCTAAACCTACATTTTTTTCCCTACATTACAGCCACTTCTTAAAATATGGTCATCTGCTTTATGAAACAGAAAAAGATGCATTTCAGAAAGCAAATCATTTGTGTACAGTTTGATGTGCCTAGTTATTTTTACTGCACTTTCTTCTTTCATCACTCACTCCTAATAGGCAATCACATTTTTTCAACCTCTCCCTCCAAATGTCTGTAAATGTGTCATTTTATTTACTTGCTAACTCCCACCACCTCGGTTCTGGAGCTCATCATCTCACACCTGGATTACTGAAATAGCCTTTCTTCTGGCAACTGTACACAAATCATTTTCTGAATCATTTCTTCCTAAATGAGTGTTTAATTTCTCTAAATAACAACTTTCAAAATGTGACTTCCAAACTCAAAAATTATCAATGAGTCTCTAGCTGCTTATGAGCTAATACCTTCGGTTTAGTTTTCAAATGTCTAAGAAATCTGTTTCTACTTGTATTTATTTGCTCTTGGAATACTTCTATATCTTTTATTCTGAGTGTAGTATTTTATTTTGTTTTTCTATGACTTTTATCATTGACATGACTAGAAGAAAAGCTAAAAGGATATACTCTACAGGTAGGCTCCAGTTATCATAAGGGTCTAGAATCACTTTTACAGATTTAGAAGAACATGAATCTTAAAAAAAAAAAAAGCTTCCACACTTGTAAACCAACATTATCGGGAATGTAATCCAAATATTATGAGGGATTAGGAAAAGCATATCATGGAAAGTATGAGAAACAGTACAAATCTGTACAGTATTAAGTGGATGACTTTCTGATCTCATGACATCACTTACGAAGCTGTAACACATATTCCCCAGAACCATTCATCTTGAGAAGAAAGTTGGAAGCATCATTTCATAGACATTCATCTCCCATTCATCAGAAATTTTCTCCAGTCATAATTAACTTTCTTCCATATCTGGACTATATGGACCTAAGGAAGGGTACTATCATATTGCAACATGAACCTGATTGTGACTCTGGCAACACTGAATGTTGCAGGTAGGAAAAAAATCAAAGAAACACACAGATGAGACATCATTGTGGTGTAAAAGTAATATCAGATATGATCCACATATGTACTGTTCAGACAAGCTGTATCATTCTGCTAAATCTAATTATATGTGAGGCACATTAAAAGTGGCAGCTTCAACATCCTTAAAGACTTAATGCAAGAAAGTAAGTGAAACAAATATTAGTTTTTGCTGCTGTAGCTTGTGCTGAGTCAATAATTGATATACACTTCTTTCTTTTCTCACTTTTTGTGTACTATAGTTTCATTTGTGTTGGGGAAATTTCAAGCATTTTGGTGGAACCTAGAAAGTAATCCTGGAGAGTTCTGAGGGCATAGTTACATTTTCTTTGGAAAATTAAGTTGCTGTAATTTCACGGTGTCCACTGCTCTTCAAATGTCTAAAAATCTGTTTTTTAAAACTTAAATAACAACTTTCAAAATGTGACTTCCAAACTCAAAAATTATCAATGAGTCTCTAGCTGCTTATGAGCTAATACCTTCGGTTTAGTTTTCAAATGTCTAAGAAATCTGTTTCTACTTGTATTTATTTGCTCTTGGAATACTTCTATATCTTTTATTCTGAGTGTAGTATTTTATTTTGTTTTCTATGACTTTTATCATTGACATGACTAGAAGAAAAGCTAAAAGGATATACTCTACAGGTAGGCTCCAGTTATCATAAGGGTCTAGAATCACTTTTACAGATTTAGAAGAACATGAATCTTAAAAAAAAAAAAAGCTTCCACACTTGTAAACCAACATTATCGGGAATGTAATCCAAATATTATGAGGGATTAGGAAAAGCATATCATGGAAAGTATGAGAAACAGTACAAATCTGTACAGTATTAAGTGGATGACTTTCTGATCTCATGACATCACTTACGAAGCTGTAACACATATTCCCCAGAACCATTCATCTTGAGAAGAAAGTTGGAAGCATCATTTCATAGACATTCATCTCCCATTCATCAGAAATTTTCTCCAGTCATAATTAACTTTCTTCCATATCTGGACTATATGGACCTAAGGAAGGGTACTATCATATTGCAACATGAACCTGATTGTGACTCTGGCAACACTGAATGTTGCAGGTAGGAAAAAAATCAAAGAAACACACAGATGAGACATCATTGTGGTGTAAAAGTAATATCAGATATGATCCACATATGTACTGTTCAGACAAGCTGTATCATTCTGCTAAATCTAATTATATGTGAGGCACATTAAAAGTGGCAGCTTCAACATCCTTAAAGACTTAATGCAAGAAAGTAAGTGAAACAAATATTAGTTTTTGCTGCTGTAGCTTGTGCTGAGTCAATAATTGATATACACTTCTTTCTTTTCTCACTTTTTGTGTACTTTCTTCATAGTGTGGTGACACTCTAGATGCTTGGATTACAAGCATTTTGGTGGAACCTAGAAAGTAATCCTGGAGAGTTCTGAGGGCATAGTTACATTTTCTTTGGAAAATTAAGTTGCTGTAATTTCACGGTGTCCACTGCTCTTGCTGGAGAAAGAAATGGCAACCCACTCTGATATTATTGCCAGAAAAATTCCATGGGCAGAGGAGCCTGGCAAGCTACTTCATGGAGACACAAAGAGTCTGACGTAACTGAACTGACAGAGCACTAGTGCTTTGATCACAGAATCATTAGATGTACAAAATTAATTCCATTATTTTCAGATAGCCCTTATTCTGCAAAGCAATTTTAGATCCTTATGTCACTGGAGTCTGTTAATAGAATACCTTCCCTTTTTTAAGCCCTTTGTCATTCAGTAAGAGAAAGAACCCAAAGTGATCAGGTTCAGACTTAAGTTCAGCAGAAACTGAATACTGTTTTTGGTAGAATAGGGCCTCAAATCTTGCAAACGCTTAAGTTATGATTACAGTAAAACATCTTCTGTCTCCTGGAACTGTTCATAATAGCTGCTAAAGTGACTGTGCTGTACACTGCCTGTTAGTTTAACATCTGGGGAAAAGATACAACTTGTACGGATATTTTCTCAGAACTGTTGTCTTAGCCAAGCTGATGGTATGCTATTTGAACATACGATTAGAATGGAGGTTTCCAATCATATTGTATGTAGTGACATCACTGGATCCTGTGGTCATGTTTCCATTGGAGCACTTTCTTTGATATTAGAGTGAATTATTTATAGGCAAAATTATGCAAATTATCACAGAAATAAATCAAGGATTCTTTGTCCTCAGATGGTGGTAGATTTTAGAGGCAATGCAGTCAGAAAAGCAAACTTATATTTTAAAAAATTGTGTCAAATTTCTGTTCTTTCACAAGGGAAGAGGTCTGAAGAACTCTATCTTTAACTTTCAAAAGTTTTACTACACTGAAGGCACAGTGTTGGTTTCACTTCATGCTATGTTGGGGTGTCCCCAAAGGTAGTAACTGAACTAGGCTTTAAGAGAGAGAATCCATGTTGGTAGGTATCTACACATCTTAAATCTCTGTCAATATGACCACATGTTTATGGTCATAGGAAAATACATCTGTCTTTTTGATGTTGAGAGTCTCTTTGGGGATGGATATTTTTCTGATAAGCATTAACACGTATGTCGCATTGTATGTTTTCTCCATATAATCATACACATCACTGTGTCCCACAGTTGTTAACCCTTGATCTTTTAAAGACGGTTCCTAACAGTCAAGTTGTTTACTGATGCCCAGATCACCCTACCCTGTCAAAAGAAGGCTGAGTACCAAAGAATTGATGCCTTTGAACTGGTAGTTCTAAACTGTTACTCCACCCCCTGGGAGTGCTATTCCATGCATTTCTACTGATATATATTTAACAAAATTAATTCCATTATTTTCAGATAGCCCTTATTCTGCAAAGCAATTTTAGATCCTTATGTCACTGGAGTCTGTTAATAGAATACCTTCCCTTTTTTAAGCCCTTTGTCATTCAGTAAGAGAAAGAACCCAAAGTGATCAGGTTCAGACTTAAGTTCAGCAGAAACTGAATACTGTTTTTGGTAGAATAGGGCCTCAAATCTTGCAAACGCTTAAGTTATGATTACAGTAAAACATCTTCTGTCTCCTGGAACTGTTCATAATAGCTGCTAAAGTGACTGTGCTGTACACTGCCTGTTAGTTTAACATCTGGGGAAAAGATACAACTTGTACGGATATTTTCTCAGAACTGTTGTCTTAGCCAAGCTGATGGTATGCTATTTGAACATACGATTAGAATGGAGGTTTCCAATCATATTGTATGTAGTGACATCACTGGATCCTGTGGTCATGTTTCCATTGGAGCACTTTCTTTGATATTAGAGTGAATTATTTATAGGCAAAATTATGCAAATTATCACAGAAATAAATCAAGGATTCTTTGTCCTCAGATGGTGGTAGATTTTAGAGGCAATGCAGTCAGAAAAGCAAACTTATATTTTAAAAAATTGTGTCAAATTTCTGTTCTTTCACAAGGGAAGAGGTCTGAAGAACTCTATCTTTAACTTTCAAAAGTTTTACTACACTGAAGGCACAGTGTTGGTTTCACTTCATGCTATGTTGGGGTGTCCCCAAAGGTAGTAACTGAACTAGGCTTTAAGAGAGAGAATCCATGTTGGTAGGTATCTACACATCTTAAATCTCTGTCAATATGACCACATGTTTATGGTCATAGGAAAATACATCTGTCTTTTTGATGTTGAGAGTCTCTTTGGGGATGGATATTTTTCTGATAAGCATTAACACGTATGTCGCATTGTATGTTTTCTCCATATAATCATACACATCACTGTGTCCCACAGTTGTTAACCCTTGATCTTTTAAAGACGGTTCCTAACAGTCAAGTTGTTTACTGATGCCCAGATCACCCTACCCTGTCAAAAGAAGGCTGAGTACCAAAGAATTGATGCCTTTGAACTGGTAGTTCTAAACTGTTACTCCATCCTTCCCTCCCTGGGTGCACTGTTAGGTCTATTCCATGCATTTCTACTGATATATATTTTTAACAATACTGTTAATGACAGGCCTTATAACCATTTTTTATCCTTCAATCAATAGGAGAATAGCAGAGGGTTCTAAATGGAGAAGACGTATAATTACATTTCATAATTTTTACCCTGACTGCAAATTAGAAAATAATTTGTCAGATTGCAAACAGAGACAGTGCAGAAAGAATGCTTTAGAACTAAGGAAAGGGAAGATAGTAAATGGACTTTGCAGAGTGTATAGTGGAAAGGAGTTGAGTGAACTCAAAATATTTTCTCCTTGGATCAGGTGGTGCTGACAGCTGCAATGGTACCTGCACGGGGCAAACCTGCCTCACAAGAAGGGGCAAAGGGGAGGGTGTTAATGTCCATTGGTTGCTGACTCTCCAAAGAGTGCCAGAGCTAGAAAACTGGAGTTAGTAATGTGAAGAGAATTGCTTTTTTCTTTTTTTTCCACAGAAGCTGTAGCCAACGATTCATCAAGGATTTGGTGACATGGACTCTTTATCCTTCTTTCCTGAATAGTCCTCAGGTATGGACAGGGGTAAGGGTTGGGAACACCGTCACTGAATGAAAGGATCATGACAGCGATGCCTTTATGGGGAGGGTGTTGGAAAGTATCTGCTTCCATACTAAGTCCAGTTTTGGGTCTTGCAGTTGTATGACTTATGAACCTATTTCTCAGTGGCTGTCAACCAGGGCTCAGTCTTAGCTTCTAGAAGCTGCCTGCATTTGTTCTCAATCTTTCTATATGACAGCCTTACTATAATGAGATGTCGATTTCCTCTCATCCTCCAAAATCTTCAACAACGCTTCTAAAGAGTCTTAGAGGAACTGACCTCCTCTGTCTTCCTCTTCTGCTTTTAAAGATTCGAGTGATTATGTTGGACTCAGTCAGATAATCTAGGATAATCCTCCTATTTTAAGGTCAGGTTCAGGCTTTAAACTTATTTTTTATCTATCAAGGCTCTCTGGGGAGAGAAATAATCTCAATATAATCTTCTTGTGAGCATGCTAAAGATTAGTCTTTCTGGAAAAGGTATTGATTTTAGTTACCATCAGAAATACAATGAAGATTCTTTAGCAATAAAATATTTTAGCAGTATATTCCTTGCCTGCATCACATTTTGTAAAAAAAAAAAAATTGCAGCTTATGGTTTTATGGAAAAATATTTCTTGAAATGATTCCTTTGCATTATCATTATCTCTTCACATATTGCCTGTAAAGTGTCTCATTTTTAAGTCTAAAATTAAAGCATGCTTAAATATGGTAGAAAGGAGCAATTTCAAGAGATATACGTATGTGTGTTAACTGATCTCTTACAAAAAATGTTTATTTGTACCTGATGCTTGTACCCAGTCAGTAATTCATAAAAGCTGATTCTGAATAAAGCTGATTCTTAACAAAGCTGATTCTAAACAAGGAATATGATTAATTTTATTCTGACTAAATTATGCAGCCCTTTCTCTTATACAGATGTACGAGGTAAGAAAAGGTTTATTCAAAAAAATCCAGGGAAATAAAAACCATTAAAGAACGGTCATAGAAAGAAGAATCTATTAAAAATTGGACAGACTGTGGAAAAGAAATTGGAGGTTTCTTAGAAATACCAAAGACAATACTGCCATATGACCTACAAATCCCTCTATTGGGAATATATCTAGAGAAAAATCATAATTTGAAAAGATACATGTGTCTCATGTTCATATCAGCACTATTTACAATAGCCAGGACATTGAAGCGACCTACAAGTCCATCAACAGAGGAAGACGCACATGTGTTCAGTGGAATATTTCTCAGCCATAATAAAGGAATAAAATTGGGTCAGTTGTAGAAATATGAATGGACCTAGAGACTGTCATACAGAGTGAAGTAAGTCAGAAAAAAAAAATATCATGTATTGATTCATATATGTGGAGTCAGGAAAAATAGATGGCCATATTTGCCAAGCAGAAATAGAGAAACAGACATAGACAACAAATGTATGAAAACCAAGGGAGAAAGGAGTGGACTGGAAAGACTGGGAGACTGGGATAGACACATATACACTATTGGTGTTATGCATAAAATAGACAATCGATGGCAACATACTGTATAGCACAGGAAACTTTACTTAATGCACTGTGGCAACCTAAATGGAAGGGAGATCCCAAAGGGAGAGGATATATGCATATGTATGACTGATTCATTATGTTATGCCATAGGAGCTAACACAACATTTTAAAACAACTATACTGCAATAAAAATTAGTTAATATAGAGAGAATTGACCAAGATAGAGAATATCATACAATAACATAATAGATAATTTTATAGATAAACTTGACTGAGCCATGAGGCACCCAGGCATTATAATGTTATCCTGGGTATGCCTGTGAAAATGTCTTTGGATTAGTTCTTCATACTGTGAATGGGCCTCATGCAATTACTTGAAAATCTGAATACATCAAAAAGGCAGAACCATCTGTGAATAACAGGGAATTTCTCCTGCCTTATGGTCATTGAACTGGGGCACCAGATTTTTCTGCCTTCAGTTTCCAACTGAAACACTGGCTCTTTCTGAGTTTCAAGGCTGCCTTCAGATTTGAACTCCATCATCTCCTCCTCCATTCTCAGGTTTCTGGACTTAGTCTGAAACTATATTATCAGCGCTCCTGGGTCTCTAGCTGGCTAACTGTAGATCTTTGGACTTGTCAGAACTGTGCCCCCTCATCTTATAATTTTTTTTGGGGGGGGAATATATCTAGAGAAAAATCATAATTTGAAAAGATACATGTGTCTCATGTTCATATCAGCACTATTTACAATAGCCAGGACATTGAAGCGACCTACAAGTCCATCAACAGAGGAAGACGCACATGTGTTCAGTGGAATATTTCTCAGCCATAATAAAGGAATAAAATTGGGTCAGTTGTAGAAATATGAATGGACCTAGAGACTGTCATACAGAGTGAAGTAAGTCAGAAAAAAAAAATATCATGTATTGATTCATATATGTGGAGTCAGGAAAAATAGATGGCCATATTTGCCAAGCAGAAATAGAGAAACAGACATAGACAACAAATGTATGAAAACCAAGGGAGAAAGGAGTGGACTGGAAAGACTGGGAGACTGGGATAGACACATATACACTATTGGTGTTATGCATAAAATAGACAATCGATGGCAACATACTGTATAGCACAGGAAACTTTACTTAATGCACTGTGGCAACCTAAATGGAAGGGAGATCCCAAAGGGAGAGGATATATGCATATGTATGACTGATTCATTATGTTATGCCATAGGAGCTAACACAACATTTTAAAACAACTATACTGCAATAAAAATTAGTTAATATAGAGAGAATTGACCAAGATAGAGAATATCATACAATAACATAATAGATAATTTTATAGATAAACTTGACTGAGCCATGAGGCACCCAGGCATTATAATGTTATCCTGGGTATGCCTGTGAAAATGTCTTTGGATTAGTTCTTCATACTGTGAATGGGCCTCATGCAATTACTTGAAAATCTGAATACATCAAAAAGGCAGAACCATCTGTGAATAACAGGGAATTTCTCCTGCCTTATGGTCATTGAACTGGGGCACCAGATTTTTCTGCCTTCAGTTTCCAACTGAAACACTGGCTCTTTCTGAGTTTCAAGGCTGCCTTCAGATTTGAACTCCATCATCTCCTCCTCCATTCTCAGGTTTCTGGACTTAGTCTGAAACTATATTATCAGCGCTCCTGGGTCTCTAGCTGGCTAACTGTAGATCTTTGGACTTGTCAGCTTCCATAATCATGTGAGCCATTCCTTATAACTCCACTTTTTTGTCTCTTTCTCTAACTGGAAGCAAATAGCTTGAAGGAAAAACAAAAACAAAATAAATACTTTAAAATGCAATTTAAAATCAATACAAAACATACAATGTTATCTAGCATTTATTGAAATTATTTCTAAATTACTTTGTTTATATGTAAACTGTGAGTTCTGTTTCTCTGGAAAACCCTGACTAACACAGGTAGAAAGGAGAAAAGAACATATTTAAAAAATAAGAAGTAGTTAATAATATCTAATGTTAAGTTGAATTAGTTACAAAGAAAGAATTGTCAGGTCCATGTATTTCTCTTTCTCAGTTATTGTCTCATCACAGCAAAAGTTTGGAATAACTGACTAAAGGTTTTAAAGCAACAGACAAGTTGCAGCTTAGTTCAGCTCAACCAGACAGATCTTTCATTAGGCAGACACTCCCAAGACATGGGAGCAGGCTGTGCCCAAAGGAGACATCCTCTTCTTCCCTCTTGACTTCTCTCTTCTTATATTTCCTCTTGGTTATGCCTTGCGCAAAATAGCGCTTGAAAACCCACTACCAATCAACGACAGGGAATGCAAATGGACATACACTCAAGCAGAATTGACAATTACAGGTTATATAACAGGCTGTGTGGTTTATGTCTCCCTCCAAATTAGTGTGTTATAATCAGATGTATACATATATAAAACATTTGTGAAAACTTTTTTAAAGTTTTAGCCTCTTTTTTTGTTGGTCCTATCATTTATTTTGCCTCCCATCACAGTGGCTTCTCTGTCCCTGTAGAGCACTGGTTCATGGGCGCATGCTCTCCAGAGCATTGGCGCATAATCGGACACACCTGTCCAGCAGCTCCGTGGCATGTGGAATCTTCCTGGGCCAGGGATCCAACCGATGCCCCTTGCACTGCAAGGTGGACTCTTTACCCACTGGACCACGAGGGAAGCCCTATTTATGAACCCTTAATAGACGCCTAGCTTCCTGTTACTTGGGGAAGCCCCTGCGGTTAGTTTGTATCCACTATGTGCCTAGGATGCATGTGCAGGAGTTGGAAGTCCCTGTGGTTACTTTTATAGCAAGTCTGTGAGCTCTCATGGGTGTGTCTGCCATGGAGTTTAGAGATCAGCTTGCATTCCTTTCAACCAGGCCACCTCTCATTGCTCACGCCCGATTTCCTAACTAACAGAATGATGAAGATGATTAAATCAGAGTTATGTGATTCCTCAGGGGTCAGTGAGAAAAGAGAAGGTGAGAGGGTGAAAACAGCAAGTGTGTATGACTAAACGTGGCTTGTCTTCCTCACTAGACTGCAATCTCTGTTGCAGAAGGCAATCTCCATCCACAGCTGTTTTATTTACCACTTTTTTCTCAGCACTCAGGGAAATCTTAACACATACTAAAATACATTTCATAACACTGTATAATTTCCAAGTCATTTCATTTGCTCAATGACAGTGTCAAACAATCTTATTTATTATAATTCATAAAGGAAAAGTGAATTTCACACAAGTTTAGTCAAAAAACTAGTTAATTGTAGATTGTGTGTGGATTGATCTCATATTTTCCTTTGATCTATTTATTAAATATGATTTAACATGCAAGCCACCATATTGACTAATGGATATTTTAAAGTCTATATTCATAAAGACCATACATGGTAGTTCTTAAAACATTTTCAGGTGTAATAAGATACTGATGCTAAGATATACTACCTGACTGTTTCAATATTCTAGTAGCAAAATTATATATATATTTCTGTGTGTATAGACATATATATTTAAAATATCAACCTGTGATTTAACTAAAGAAAATAATTGCCGTGTCCCATTTAGCAGATTAGAAATTTTCTACTGGAAGCAAATAATGGAAGAGGGGAAAAAGTTTGCTTAGATATATAATACAAAATTGGTACAAAATAGTCCAAGTTATCATGGGGATCTTCCGAGCATTGGCGCATAATCGGACACCCTGTCCAGCACTGTGGCAATCTTCCTGGGCCAGGATCCAACTGATGCCCTTGCACTGCAAGGTGGACTTTACCCACTGGACCACGAGGGAAGCCCTATTTATGAACCCTTAATAGACGCCTAGCTTCCTGTTACTTGGGGAAGCCCCTGCGGTTAGTTTGTATCCACTATGTGCCTAGGATGCATGTGCAGGAGTTGGAAGTCCCTGTGGTTACTTTTATAGCAAGTCTGTGAGCTCTCATGGGTGTGTCTGCCATGGAGTTTAGAGATCAGCTTGCATTCCTTTCAACCAGGCCACCTCTCATTGCTCACGCCCGATTTCCTAACTAACAGAATGATGAGGATGATTAAATCAGAGTTATGTGATTCCTCAGGGGTCAGTGAGAAAAGAGAAGGTGAGAGGGTGAAAACAGCAAGTGTGTATGACTAAACGTGGCTTGTCTTCCTCACTAGACTGCAATCTCTGTTGCAGAAGGCAATCTCCATCCACAGCTGTTTTATTTACCACTTTTTTCTCAGCACTCAGGGAAATCTTAACACATACTAAAATACATTTCATAACACTGTATAATTTCCAAGTCATTTCATTTGCTCAATGACAGTGTCAAACAATCTTATTTATTATAATTCATAAAGGAAAAGTGAATTTCACACAAGTTTAGTCAAAAAACTAGTTAATTGTAGATTGTGTGTGGATTGATCTCATATTTTCCTTTGATCTATTTATTAAATATGATTTAACATGCAAGCCACCATATTGACTAATGGATATTTTAAAGTCTATATTCATAAAGACCATACATGGTAGTTCTTAAAACATTTTCAGGTGTAATAAGATACTGATGCTAAGATATACTACCTGACTGTTTCAATATTCTAGTAGCAAAATTATATATATATTTCTGTGTGTATAGACATATATATTTAAAATATCAACCTGTGATTTAACTAAAGAAAATAATTGCCGTGTCCCATTTAGCAGATTAGAAATTTTCTACTGGAAGCAAATAATGGAAGAGGGGAAAAAAAAAAAGTTTGCTTAGATATATAATACAAAATTGGTACAAAATAGTCAAGTTTATCTAACATTTACTGAAGTTATCGTTATGTTTAGAAGCATTTGCTTAGCAAATACAGTTTGCAACTTAGTGTAGAGAACAGTGTTCTGGAGAGTTTCACTTTTATTTTATCATCACACAGTACCCATGTGAAATTGAATCATATATCTGATACAGAATAAAAGTGAATTAGAGCATGTGGAACATTATGGCTTCAAAAAGTCAGAGAAACTGATTTCAGAGACCAATGAGTTTTATGTTTTTATTAAGAAAGGATGCTATATAATATTGACTCATTTGAAGAACTTAAATAAAATAATAATAATGAAAGAAACATTTACTTTGCTTTCTGTAAAACCAGCACTATATTAGAGAGCGCTAAGGAAAAGAACAAAAGATTCTTCATCCACAGATGCTTCCAAACTAATAATAAAGCCAATTAAGCTCAGCAATCTTCTGTTCAGCTTCAAGTGGGTGCAATGAATTTTGCTAGGCACTTTGAATAATGTGAAAAGGAGTGATATACTTTCCCTACCCGCCAGGAGAGCTCAATTTACTGGCAGGGGGGTGGGAATATAATAATGCAAAGATAGTTTTAATGAGTAATACAGCAAAACAAAGAAATTGCAAAAGAAGAACAAGGAAGGTGAATTTAAATCTGAGACCACTGATTAAATGTAGAAATGCAAAATGACTACTCATATGCAGCATCTTGAGGAATAAATTGGTATTTATTAGGCAGACACTGGCATGGTGACATGAACAGAGGAGAGATGCAAGGTCTTTCAATGGGAAAAGGATACAATGAAGACAAATAAATAGCAAAGTGCATTCTATAAACGAGGAGTGACAGATCATCTACCCTAGCTTGGACATAGAGGGTGTGTGTGTGTGTGTGTGTGTGTGTAGCGGTAGTGTGGACTTTACAGCCATGGTCTAAGATTTTAAAAATATGATGGAAAAGGCTTCCCTGGTGGTTCAGTGGGTAAAGAGTCCTTCTTGAAGTGCAAGGAGCACCGGTTTGATCCCTGGTCAGGGAAGATCCCATGGGCCACAAAACTGCTGGACTGGTGTGTCCAATTATCAGGCAGTGCTCTGCAGCGCATGCACCCAGAGATGGTGTTCTGCAAGGAGAGAGGCTAAGGCAATGGGAGGCCCACACAGGCCAAAGAATAAAGATGGATGAAAATAAAAAAATAAGTAACCAATAAAAAAGGCCAAAATTTATATATATATATATATATATATATATATATATATATATATATATATGTGTGTGTGATTGAAAGACCCGATTTGTCTTGTTTGCTTAACTTCTCTGATATAAATGCTCATCATGATTCATTTCAAGCTACCAAAGTGACATGCACTGATACAGAATCAGGGTGAAATTCCCCTAAATAACTGGTTCCAGCTTGCCACGGAGCCTTTGTTTATGTGTGGTGTTGTTCACTCAACAAGTCATGTCCGACTCTTTGCAATATACTATGGACTACAGTACACTTGTCTTCCCTGTCTTTCATTATCTCCATGAGTTTGCTCAAACTCATGTCCATTGAGTTGGTGATGCCATCTAACCAACTCATCCTCTGTTACTCCTTTCTTCTTGTGCTCTCAGTCTTTCCCAATGTTGGAGTCTTTTCTAATGAGTTGACCCTTCGCATCAGACAGCCAAAGTACTGGAGCTTCAGCTTTAGCATTTGTCCTTCTAACGAATATTAACGGTTGATTTCCTTTAGGGTTGATTAGTTTGAACTCCTTTCTGTTCAAGGGAATCTCAAGAGTCTTCTCCAGCACCACAATTAAAAAGCATAAATTCTTCAGCATTTAGCTTTTCTTATTGTCCAGCTCTCACATCTGTACATGACTACTTGAAAAACCAACCATAGCTTTGACTATAGGTACCTTTGTGAGCAAAGTGATGTCTCTGCTTTTTAATATACTATCTAAGTTTGTCATAGCTTTCCTTCCAAGGATAAAACATCTTTTAATTTCATGGCTGCTGTCATGGCCCACTTTGATTTTAGAGCCCAAGAAAATAAAATCTGCCCTGCTGAATATATAGTAGGAATATAGAGGAAGTAGAAGGAGGAATTAGGAAGGCATAATATTTAGAACTGGGATCAGATCCATAGAATATTGTTGAGAGGAAATTTAAATCCATTTTTCTATCATGTAGAAAATTATTCTAAAATTAGCAGTCCAGAACTGAGATAGTGGTTTCTAGAGGGGCTCGGTGTTCTTCTATCTCTATGCTCTACTGTCTTTATAAGCCAGTTTCAAAATATAAAAAGCCATCTCCTGATCCAAGAAGGTTAATGAAGCTCTACTGTCTTACCTACTTACTTAGCAGGCTAGAAACATCAGGGGAGTAAAAAAAAGTTAAAAAGAACAGAAGTACCATTTCTTACAAGGACAATTTTTTTGAAGTCACATCCACACCTCTATTTCCACCACATAGCCCAAATCTTAGTCATATTGAGTATATAAACGTAAAAAGATGCTGGGTGGAATCATATGGGTTGTGAAATTGTAACCTTAAGTAAAACTCATTAAAGGAGACCTATAAAGCAGATCTATAAATACAGGAGATATATGAAGGCAATTTACAGTCTCTGTCACCAGATATTACGGTAGAAAAATAAATCAGAAAATATGTCATGGTCAGAACTAAACATCAATACAAGTTATTTTATTATTATTCTATACTGCTCACTATGGAATTTTACCTTCAGTTTATTTCATGACACTACTTACCAATACTGTAAAACATATTTTATTAGCCACACAGAGACTTTGTTAGCTTAAAAAAACTCAATTGTCTTATAGGACAACATTTACAAGAAACTAATGTGATTGAAGATTCTGAAGACTATAACAAATTTAATGGGCTTTCCTGTTTATTCAGTGGTAAAGAATTTGCATGCATTGCAGGAAATGCAGTTTCTATCTCTGGGTAAGGAAGATCCTCTGGAAAAGCTAATGGCAACTTACTCCAGTATTCTTGCCTTGTAATTTTTGTGGACAGAGGAGCCTGACCAGCTTCAGGGGTCACAGAAGAGCCAGACATAACTTAGTGAATGAATCACCACCACCACCTCTATCCATATACACTAAGATAGTGATTTTGTCCCACCAAAATTAAACCAAGAAATGATGTCAAAGACACAGAAAGTTTGCTTCCCTATTTTAGGATGACACTTGGTATCTGGGAGTTGTGCTTAGAAGCAGAAAGTATTATGGAGATTGTCCTAGAATATTGTTGAGAGGAAATTTAAATCCATTTTTCTATCATGTAGAAAATTATTCTAAAATTAGCAGTCCAGAACTGAGATAGTGGTTTCTAGAGGGGCTCGGTGTTCTTCTATCTCTATGCTCTACTGTCTTTATAAGCCAGTTTCAAAATATAAAAAGCCATCTCCTGATCCAAGAAGGTTAATGAAGCTCTACTGTCTTACCTACTTACTTAGCAGGCTAGAAACATCAGGGAGTAAAAAAGTTAAAAAGAACAGAAGTACCATTTCTTACAAGGACAATTTTTTTGAAGTCACATCCACACCTCTATTTCCACCACATAGCCCAAATCTTAGTCATATTGAGTATATAAACGTAAAAAGATGCTGGGTGGAATCATATGGGTTGTGAAATTGTAACCTTAAGTAAAACTCATTAAAGGAGACCTATAAAGCAGATCTATAAATACAGGAGATATATGAAGGCAATTTACAGTCTCTGTCACCAGATATTACGGTAGAAAAATAAATCAGAAAATATGTCATGGTCAGAACTAAACATCAATACAAGTTATTTTATTATTATTCTATACTGCTCACTATGGAATTTTACCTTCAGTTTATTTCATGACACTACTTACCAATACTGTAAAACATATTTTATTAGCCACACAGAGACTTTGTTAGCTTAAAAAAACTCAATTGTCTTATAGGACAACATTTACAAGAAACTAATGTGATTGAAGATTCTGAAGACTATAACAAATTTAATGGGCTTTCCTGTTTATTCAGTGGTAAAGAATTTGCATGCATTGCAGGAAATGCAGTTTCTATCTCTGGGTAAGGAAGATCCTCTGGAAAAGCTAATGGCAACTTACTCCAGTATTCTTGCCTTGTAATTTTTGTGGACAGAGGAGCCTGACCAGCTTCAGGGGTCACAGAAGAGCCAGACATAACTTAGTGAATGAATCACCACCACCACCTCTATCCATATACACTAAGATAGTGATTTTGTCCCACCAAAATTAAACCAAGAAATGATGTCAAAGACACAGAAAGTTTGCTTCCCTATTTTAGGATGACACTTGGTATCTGGGAGTTGTGCTTAGAAGCAGAAAGTATTATGGAGATTGTGGGAGTGGAGATAAGAGGAGAGACAACAGGACCAGAAGAGAAGATAGGACTTTTCAACAAAGTGGTGTTAGAAAGGAAGTCCATGTGTATTTGTGAATATATAACAGTAAACTTTTTCTTACCATTTAAAAGTTTATTCAAAGTGCTTATAATTTTGCTGTCATACAGTCATTGAAGATGCTTGAGGAAAATAGAAAAAGTAGCAAAGTTAAGACTTTTGCTTAGAAAACTCATTCTGGGGGGCAAATTGTAGAACTCCTGTATCATGAATAACTAGACTTTGGAGGCAAGACATTTGGTAAGGAA
Source organism: Tragulus kanchil (assembly GCA_022376925.1). Taxonomy (NCBI): domain Eukaryota; kingdom Metazoa; phylum Chordata; class Mammalia; order Artiodactyla; family Tragulidae; genus Tragulus; species Tragulus kanchil. Next base: position 139,422,605 of record JAIOJX010000004.1, read on the forward strand.
TCTAACTCAACAATTCAGGAAGGAAATAATGGGCTCCAAATTAAGGCAATGGAATTATTACAAAGGACTTCTCTGGTGGTTCAGACAGGAAAGAATTTGCCTGCAGTACAGGAGGCCCTGATTCATTCCCTGGGTTGAGACAATTCCCTGGAGAATGGAATGGCACCCCTCTCTAGTGTTCTTGCCTGAGAATTCCATGGACAAAAGAGCTTGGTGGGCTTCAGTCTATAGGGTCACAAAGAGTTAAACATGATTGAGTAACATACATTATTACAAAGGGAAGGATGAGTGAAAAACCATGCCAGTTGCATCATTAAGATTTGCAAGTAATAACCTATGGAAACTTGAGGAAACTATGTGTAAACTTTCTTGTGTAGAGTAAGGGTTGTTTAACAAGACAGAAAATGCACTGGAAAGAAAATATCTGTGGAAAAATATTGAGCAATGTTTATTGTTAAGAATTTACTAAGTACCTAAATATAGGCATTCTTTAATTTTTGAAGTGATAAATATAGGTATGAAATTCAAGTAGGACATATAATATTTAAAAAATATGAACTGGAAGTCAATACCAAAGAAAAATATATGGCAAGAAAAGAGGAGCAGGAACTACAACTGGCATTTGAGGATATCTTCACTAGAAAGATTCAGAGAGAAGAAAGAGCAGTGAAGAGATTAGGCAGCAATATTTACAGTTATGGACTTTCCAGATGCCACTAATTGTAAAGAATATGCCTGACAGTTGCAGGTGATGCAAGAGATGCAATCTGAATACCTGGATTGGGAAGATCCCCTGAAGTAGGAAATGACAACCTGGTTTACTATTTTTGTCTAGAAAATTCCATAGACAGAGAAACCTGGTGGGCTGCAATCCATAGATTGCAGAGTTGATCACAAGTGAGCATTCACACACACCCATTGACAGTTATAGTAATAATTCATCTGCCTAAAATATTAAATGGTGAATACTCTGTATTTCATACATTTTCTCATAAGAAAATTGAAGGTAAACATAAGGAAAACATTTGTGATGACTGAGACCATTAGGTTCTTGATTACATGTCTCAGAAAATGATTCTATGTTTGAGAGAATAATCAAAAATTCGGAGGAAGGACAAGAGACTTGAGGCAGACACCAGAACTGACTACTTGATGTTCAACAAGAACCGAAGACAATGCCCATGTGGTGGCCCCTATGTGAATTTGCCTCTGTGATGACTTTTCTTCCCTGCTCCTCCTATTCTCCAAAGTATTAGAAAAGGAATTGGTTGTCCTTCTCTACAACACATATTTGCCCTTTGACTGGGCTCAGAGAGGGAACTGGGAACAGGAACTCCTTGTGGTTCTGAAGGCAGTGCTGCCTCCTGGATTGCTGCCACAATGGGAAATTGCACAGAAGGAAAGTTAAGAGGACAAGGCTATTTCAGGAAAACTCTGAATGTTCATGACAAGCTAAGAGTTTCCATTGTGCCACACACTGAACTAAAGGATTAAAATGCATGTCCTAGGTAATTATCAGACTTAATGTGGCTTTATTATTCTCAATGTACAGACTATGACATTAAAATTTAGAGAGATTAAATACTCTAAGGTCACACAATTTATAAATGAAGCAAGAATGAAAACTCTGCAAGTTCAGCTCAATAAATGAATAAGACTAGATTTAAGGCTCTTGTGCTGTAATGCTTCTCTGTATTATTAAGTTCCCTTGGATAATTCACCTAATTAGTGACTGAGTTGGAACTAAAAACAGTTAACTACTATCAGTCTCAGGAGGTGTATTATAAAATGTTCTCTCCCAAGTACTTGGAAATAACAGAAATAAGACTTGGTGCTCCAGAACAAAATTACGGAGTGAATATATATAATGAATGAGGTAATGAATAGGATATTAAGTCACATGTCTTTGTTGCTTTTAATTTGGAGGTTGCAGGTGATGCAAGAGATGCAATCTGAATACCTGGATTGGGAAGATCCTGAAGTAGGGAATGACAACCTGGTTTACTATTTTTGTCTAGAAAATTCCATAGACAGAGAAACCTGGTGGGCTGCAATCCATAGATTGCAGAGTTGATCACAAGTGAGCATTCACACACACCCATTGACAGTTATAGTAATAATTCATCTGCCTAAAATATTAAATGGTGAATACTCTGTATTTCATACATTTTCTCATAAGAAAATTGAAGGTAAACATAAGGAAAACATTTGTGATGACTGAGACCATTAGGTTCTTGATTACATGTCTCAGAAAATGATTCTATGTTTGAGAGAATAATCAAAAATTCGGAGGAAGGACAAGAGACTTGAGGCAGACACCAGAACTGACTACTTGATGTTCAACAAGAACCAAGACAATGCCCATGTGGTGGCCCCTATGTGAATTTGCCTCTGTGATGACTTTTCTTCCCTGCTCCTCCTATTCTCCAAAGTATTAGAAAAGGAATTGGTTGTCCTTCTCTACAACACATATTTGCCCTTTGACTGGGCTCAGAGAGGGAACTGGGAACAGGAACTCCTTGTGGTTCTGAAGGCAGTGCTGCCTCCTGGATTGCTGCCACAATGGGAAATTGCACAGAAGGAAAGTTAAGAGGACAAGGCTATTTCAGGAAAACTCTGAATGTTCATGACAAGCTAAGAGTTTCCATTGTGCCACACACTGAACTAAAGGATTAAAATGCATGTCCTAGGTAATTATCAGACTTAATGTGGCTTTATTATTCTCAATGTACAGACTATGACATTAAAATTTAGAGAGATTAAATACTCTAAGGTCACACAATTTATAAATGAAGCAAGAATGAAAACTCTGCAAGTTCAGCTCAATAAATGAATAAGACTAGATTTAAGGCTCTTGTGCTGTAATGCTTCTCTGTATTATTAAGTTCCCTTGGATAATTCACCTAATTAGTGACTGAGTTGGAACTAAAAACAGTTAACTACTATCAGTCTCAGGAGGTGTATTATAAAATGTTCTCTCCCAAGTACTTGGAAATAACAGAAATAAGACTTGGTGCTCCAGAACAAAATTACGGAGTGAATATATATAATGAATGAGGTAATGAATAGGATATTAAGTCACATGTCTTTGTTGCTTTTAAATTTTGGTTGAGGTCTTTAAGGTTAGAAAAATATAATGGTGCTACAAAGTCAGGTGATAATCCTGTCAGTCAACTTGGGAGTATGGAAAAGGAACTAAGAGTACTGATTAGGGCTTCCCTGGTGGTCCAGTGGGTAAGGACACTGCCTTGCAATGCTAGGGCACCAATTCAATCCCTGGCCAGGAAGGATCCCACATGCTGTGGGGCAGCTGGACCCGTGTCCCCAATTGCAAGGCAGCGCTCTGGAGAGCATGCTCTGCAACTGGAGAGGTTTCTGCGATTGGGAAGCCCACATAGACCAAAAGAGTAAAAGATGGACGAAAATAAATGGATAAAAAAATCAATGAAAAGAGGCCAAAATTTTTTTAAAAAGTACTGATCAAAATGTTTAAATGATGAATATTTATTTCAGAAAGGGTTGAATGCTGAATATTTTTATTCCCGTTGTACACAATAAGAAACTGAGTCACAGAGAGGTGAGACAACTAATCCAAGATCATATATAGTTAATTTCATCAGAAATGTATATAAAACTATAATAATTAAAAAAAAATTTTGGAACAAACTACAAGTGTATTTAGGTCTAAGAGGGTAGGATATGAGACAATGAATTTGCCTAAAAAAGATTTAGTTTGGCCTTTTGGCCAACTGTATTATGTCAAGCTAACCTCATTTTTCATTTCACTGAATCTGTTGCAAATTAAGTCTGTTCTCATTAATGTTGTCTAAGTTGAATGCTTTTGGGGAAAAAATAACTCTATTAAGTCTTAAAGACACAATTAGTGAAATGTATTAGATGTGATTATAATGTGACGGATTATTTTTATAAGCACACCAAGCTTACAGACTCAAATGAATATTGGACATTACACTATTATCTTTGAGACAATAAACTGTATTGTAACAAAGTTTTCCTCACTGAAAACCTTTCTTCTATCTGAATTTGAATTTAGCTTAGAGAAGTTTTTAAGACATATCAAAAAAGTAGGTATTTTTAGGCAAATTTATACTAACAAAACATTGTATCACTGGCTTTGATAACCCAGACTTATCTCACATTGCCTTGGTATGTTTCTCAAATGTACTTTCTAATTGTAGATATTTAAGGCATTTCTAGGTCTCATTTGAAGATATTTTGAAAGGGAATATTCCTTAGTTTTAATGGTGACAGGAACATCCATAGAAACTCATAAACTAGTTGGTAATTATTTGAAAAGAAATATTCAAATATATTTTTAAAATATCAGTTATGACATTTTATATTTATAATCTAACAACAATTTCCTAATTGAATAATTTTATACATACTTATGCATTCAGTGATAGATGATTGAAATAGACCATCAATAGTCTTATTCTTCCTTGTCTCATTCATTATTTCTAAAATATACCCCAAGACCAAATATTTAATTGTCATATATATATATATATATATATATCACTGCAAAATATAAATTCACCATTAAATATATTTATAAATAGTAAAACAGGTTTCAAAAGTTTATAGGGAATAAGGTATGTAGATTTATTACTCATAGAAGTTCTTAACAATTGAATTTAGGATATATAAGCCATTCATAAACTTAAGAATGCTGAGAGAAGATTTAAAACTTACTTGCACCACTCTAATGGTACAGAAAATCTTTGAATTACACATTTGAGAATTAGAATAATTACCCAGTGTGTTAATGCATGATAATAATGAATAAATCACAGAACCCTGAATCAAAATTAACTTCAGATTCCACTTGAAAAACTTGATCTTATATTCTGAAATTTCCTTAACTAAAGCACATCACATTTGAAATGCCTACTATCATTAGAAAAGGCACACATACACAGTATAATACTATGAGGAAATTAGACATTATACTAATTAAATCAGATCATTAAAATATTGAGAATATACATGTCTAAGTTTTTTAAAATAACTCTATTAAGTCTTAAAGCCCGGAAATTATTTTTATAAGCAAACACCAAGCTTACAGACTCAAATGAATATTGGACATTACACTATTATCTTTGAGACAATAAACTGTATTGTAACAAAGTTTTCCTCACTGAAAACCTTTCTTCTATCTGAATTTGAATTTAGCTTAGAGAAGTTTTTAAGACATATCAAAAAAGTAGGTATTTTTAGGCAAATTTATACTAACAAAACATTGTATCACTGGCTTTGATAACCCAGACTTATCTCACATTGCCTTGGTATGTTTCTCAAATGTACTTTCTAATTGTAGATATTTAAGGCATTTCTAGGTCTCATTTGAAGATATTTTGAAAGGGAATATTCCTTAGTTTTAATGGTGACAGGAACATCCATAGAAACTCATAAACTAGTTGGTAATTATTTGAAAAGAAATATTCAAATATATTTTTAAAATATCAGTTATGACATTTTATATTTATAATCTAACAACAATTTCCTAATTGAATAATTTTATACATACTTATGCATTCAGTGATAGATGATTGAAATAGACCATCAATAGTCTTATTCTTCCTTGTCTCATTCATTATTTCTAAAATATACCCCAAGACCAAATATTTAATTGTCATATATATATATATATATATATATCACTGCAAAATATAAATTCACCATTAAATATATTTATAAATAGTAAAACAGGTTTCAAAAGTTTATAGGGAATAAGGTATGTAGATTTATTACTCATAGAAGTTCTTAACAATTGAATTTAGGATATATAAGCCATTCATAAACTTAAGAATGCTGAGAGAAGATTTAAAACTTACTTGCACCACTCTAATGGTACAGAAAATCTTTGAATTACACATTTGAGAATTAGAATAATTACCCAGTGTGTTAATGCATGATAATAATGAATAAATCACAGAACCCTGAATCAAAATTAACTTCAGATTCCACTTGAAAAACTTGATCTTATATTCTGAAATTTCCTTAACTAAAGCACATCACATTTGAAATGCCTACTATCATTAGAAAAGGCACACATACACAGTATAATACTATGAGGAAATTAGTCATTATACTAATTAAATCAGATCATTAAAATATTGAGAATATTAGCATATAAAAGTAGATTTCATGAAAGTGTATATAGCCATATAAATATAATGGATTTTCTATGCTAAATAACTAGCTGAAATAAAAGTAAAAGAAGAAATAAATATGATGATATAAAACTTAGGTATATAGATGAAGCTTAAAACTATCTTAATTTACATATAGAATTGCACTTGATGCTAACTCTAAGCAAAATATTTAGTTAAAATTTAAAATGAACTTGCAAAGATATTTGTCGAAATATTCCACAAATACAGGCAGATTGCAGAAAAAGGTAATGAAATCTTTACCAGTGACTTATAGGAAGCCTACAGAAAATTGTTTGCACCGCCAAACACAACTGAGTGCACAGGTGTGCACAGAAACGCACACACATGCAGAAAATTCAAATTTAGTGTTACAGAAAGGTAGCTTTATTCCTTCCTTCTATATCAAAATCAAAGTCTAATGATGCATATTTCTGTTTATTTTTTTTTCGCTTTTTGGCTGACCAGAGATGGAAACCATGCTCTTTCAGTGGAAAAAAGTCTTAACCATTGGACTACCAAGGAAGTCCCAATGTAAATTATTATTATTATTTTGCTGTCTATGTACACATATATTAATATTTTGCTGAACCATTTAAGTTGGCTACAGACATGATTACATTTTATCCCCAAATACTTGAGAATGCATCCCCTAAGAACAAAAGCATTCTTCTACACGAATAGAGCACAATACCACAATCTTACAATACTTTAAAAGGGTAGATTTATTACTCATAGAAGTTCTTAACAATTGAATTTAGGATATATAAGCCATTCATAAACTTAAGAATGCTGAGAGAAGATTTAAAACTTACTTGCACCACTCTAATGGTACAGAAAATCTTTGAATTACACATTTGAGAATTAGAATAATTACCCAGTGTGTTAATGCATGATAATAATGAATAAATCACAGAACCCTGAATCAAAATTAACTTCAGATTCCACTTGAAAAACTTGATCTTATATTCTGAAATTTCCTTAACTAAAGCACATCACATTTGAAATGCCTACTATCATTAGAAAAGGCACACATACACAGTATAATACTATGAGGAAATTAGTCATTATACTAATTAAATCAGATCATTAAAATATTGAGAATATTAGCATATAAAAGTAGATTTCATGAAAGTGTATATAGCCATATAAATATAATGGATTTTCTATGCTAAATAACTAGCTGAAATAAAAGTAAAAGAAGAAATAAATATGATGATATAAAACTTAGGTATATAGATGAAGCTTAAAACTATCTTAATTTACATATAGAATTGCACTTGATGCTAACTCTAAGCAAAATATTTAGTTAAAATTTAAAATGAACTTGCAAAGATATTTGTCGAAATATTCCACAAATACAGGCAGATTGCAGAAAAAGGTAATGAAATCTTTACCAGTGACTTATAGGAAGCCTACAGAAAATTGTTTGCACCGCCAAACACAACTGAGTGCACAGGTGTGCACAGAAACGCACACACATGCAGAAAATTCAAATTTAGTGTTACAGAAAGGTAGCTTTATTCCTTCCTTCTATATCAAAATCAAAGTCTAATGATGCATATTTCTGTTTATTTTTTTTTCGCTTTTTGGCTGACCAGAGATGGAAACCATGCTCTTTCAGTGGAAAAAAGTCTTAACCATTGGACTACCAAGGAAGTCCCAATGTAAATTATTATTATTATTTTGCTGTCTATGTACACATATATTAATATTTTGCTGAACCATTTAAGTTGGCTACAGACATGATTACATTTTATCCCCAAATACTTGAGAATGCATCCCCTAAGAACAAAAGCATTCTTCTACACGAATAGAGCACAATACCACAATCTTACAATACTAGTAGCTAATTTACATCCATACTAAAACTTCCCAAGCTATCTCAATTACATCTTTAAAACGGTTTTTTTTCAAATCCAGGATCCAATCAAGAATTATGAATTGCGTTTTGTGGTTATGTCCCTTTAAGTCTTGTCTAATCGAGTTATTTTGCTGACTTTCTCTAATGCGGACTTTTCTGGTTATATCCTTGTGGTTAGATTCCAATTAAACTTTTTGTGGGTGTTTCTTTTTGGTTTTTTTCTCGGCAAACTTGCACAATGTCATAGATGCCTTCCTATGGCACTGCCTTCACGTCAGGTGTCCTGAGCTGTGAGGACATTTATCAGGTCCCCAGACCCCTAGGGCTGGGAAGTGGGGAGGCCCAGTGGTCAATAGGTAAAGGCCAAAGCTTCAGTCTTGGCAGAGTTCCCTGCCCATAATGGCTGTTGACAGGAGGGCACTCTTGTGCAGCCCCCAAAACCGAAGCAGTAACTGCTTCCCACTGGATGAGCTGGGTGGCCAGTGGATCACCTGTGGCAGCAGTCACTGTCTGTTGACACAGTGAGGAGGTTGAGGGGTGTCAGAAGGCGGGAGAGGACATCCCAGAGGCTCTCCAGCCATTCATGCTGCTCCTTCTTGCTGGGGAAGGTGAAGATGAATCGCTGGTGGTGGGTAACAATGGTGAGGCTGGCTTTCCAGTGATTCCCTTGGATGCGGTTGGCAAGTTCTTCATATACCTGGTACCCCTGCTCATTGTTCCCAAGAAACACCTGACCCAGCTCAAAGGCATCAAGAGGTTTCTTGTAATAGAGCAGCCTCCACTTTTGGGGGTTCAAACCAATCCACATTTTCTTGAAAGGTTCTCTTTTCTTTGCACTGGTCTTTTCCATGAAGCCTTGCTTGAGGTAGTTTCTGGCGAGGAGGGGCACCAGCTCAGACTCCAGGAGCTCAGGAAAGGCCATTTTTAGGTATTGGAGATAGGCTGCCTGGAGAGCATTGAACCACTCTACTATCTCCTTCACATTCTCATGGTACACAAATAGGTTCCTAGTGTGGCCCTCTCTGCAGTAGGTGATTTGCAGCTCGTGGGGGGTTTCCCCAAACTACTCTGTCTGGAAGGTGGCATTGAAGTCTTTACAGCTGATTACAGCTTTGGGGTAATTGCCCTCTTCTTTAGTGTAGTATTTCAGGAGGCCTTCTCTTGCTAGGAGGACAAACCTCCTTTCCAGGAACTGTGCATTATCCTTCCCGCTTCCACAAGAACCCTTCTCAGTTACCTGGTGGTGAGATGGTTTTCCCATCAGCCGTAAATTCTTGTCCCTCATACTTAACTCAAATCCACTGTTCTTTTAAGACCATGCAGTTGTTGACCTGAGGGATGTAGTAGAAGGCAGGGGTCTCTAGCTTCATACTTGGCCTTCACTCGGAGGTTCCCATTGTGGGTCTGTCGAGGGCCCCATTTATAAAAGGTCCCCAGACCCCTAGGGCTGGGAAGTGGGAGGCCCAGTGGTCAATAGGTAAAGGCCAAAGCTTCAGTCTTGGCAGAGTTCCCTGCCCATAATGGCTGTTGACAGGAGGGCACTCTTGTGCAGCCCCCAAAACCGAAGCAGTAACTGCTTCCCACTGGATGAGCTGGGTGGCCAGTGGATCACCTGTGGCAGCAGTCACTGTCTGTTGACACAGTGAGGAGGTTGAGGGGTGTCAGAAGGCGGGAGAGGACATCCCAGAGGCTCTCCAGCCATTCATGCTGCTCCTTCTTGCTGGGGAAGGTGAAGATGAATCGCTGGTGGTGGGTAACAATGGTGAGGCTGGCTTTCCAGTGATTCCCTTGGATGCGGTTGGCAAGTTCTTCATATACCTGGTACCCCTGCTCATTGTTCCCAAGAAACACCTGACCCAGCTCAAAGGCATCAAGAGGTTTCTTGTAATAGAGCAGCCTCCACTTTTGGGGGTTCAAACCAATCCACATTTTCTTGAAAGGTTCTCTTTTCTTTGCACTGGTCTTTTCCATGAAGCCTTGCTTGAGGTAGTTTCTGGCGAGGAGGGGCACCAGCTCAGACTCCAGGAGCTCAGGAAAGGCCATTTTTAGGTATTGGAGATAGGCTGCCTGGAGAGCATTGAACCACTCTACTATCTCCTTCACATTCTCATGGTACACAAATAGGTTCCTAGTGTGGCCCTCTCTGCAGTAGGTGATTTGCAGCTCGTGGGGGTTCCCAATCTACTCTGTCTGGAAGGTGGCATTGAAGTCTTTACAGCTGATTACAGCTTTGGGGTAATTGCCCTCTTCTTTAGTGTAGTATTTCAGGAGGCCTTCTCTTGCTAGGAGGACAAACCTCCTTTCCAGGAACTGTGCATTATCCCTTCCCCGCTTCCACAAGAACCCTTCTCAGTTACCTGGTGGTGAGATGGTTTTCCCATCAGCCGTAAATTCTTGTCCCTCATACTTAACTCAAATCCACTGTTCTTTTAAGACCATGCAGTTGTTGACCTGAGGGATGTAGTAGAAGGCAGGGGTCTCTAGCTTCATACTTGGCCTTCACTCGGAGGTTCCCATTGTGGGTCATAGTTGTGCCTCGCACCTTGTGATCTCATGGACTGCAGCATGCCAGGCTTCCCTGTCCTTCACCAGCTCCCAGAATTTGCTCAAATTCATGTTCATTGACTTGGTGATCCCATGCAACCATTTCATCCTGTGTTGTCCCCTGTAGCATCTCTTAGGTCTATTAGCTATATCCTATCATTTTTCACCTTTTATTGTTAAAAATTCACAAAGAAAGCTACATTTAAACAGATTCAATTGAACTCAGGCAAATGGGTGACATTGGTTTTGATAGTTTCACTTTTCTAAGGAATACTTACTTTTTTTCCTTGAGATGAAATAGTATTTTTTTTCTCCAGAAATATTTTTATTGGGGTATAGACAATTAACAATTTTGTGATAGTTTCAGGTGAACAGTCAAGGGGCTTGCCCGTATGTATACATGTAACCATTCTCCCCCAAACCTTGCTCCCATCCAAACTGGTACATAGCATTAAGCAGAGTTACACGTGCTCTACATTAGATTTTTGTTCATTATCCATTTCAAACATGGCAGTGTATATTTGACGTTCCCCAAATCCCCAACCAATCCTTCACCCCTGCAAGTGTTAGTTTGTTTACCAAGTTGGTGAATATCTTTCTGTTTTGTAAATAAGTTAATTTGTATAATTTCTTTTTAGAATCCACATAAAAGGGATATCATATGACATCCTTTGTCTGACTTACATCACTCAGTGTGATACTCCTAGGTACATCCATATTGCTGCAAATGCCTTATTTCATTCTTTTTAATGGCTGTGTAATATACATATATATATGTATCACATTTATAAAGTCAATTTCTTTGATTATAGGGTATCATATTACTCCTAATAAATTAATAAATTTTTAATCCCTTATGCTTAAATTCAGCTAATAATCTTAATGTTAAATAGTTTAAGTTGTTTAAATGACCCTATAATTTAATAATAGTATTTCCTTGGTATTACAGAAAAAAAACCTAATCCAGAAAGTTATAAAACATGGCTCTTTTTCTTAAAAAATTTTCAAATTTTTGAAAATTAAGACAAAAACATACTAAAATAATTAAAGAGCATTTGTGATAAATATATTTAAATATTTACATAATCCTGGCATTCTTGGTGCTGATAACAGACTACTATAATTGATATGAACTGGCTTTGAAAAATAAATAAATGTTGGCAGCATAAATAAGAGGAGAAGAATCATTTTAATTATAGGAAGAGCTATGAGAGAGTTCCAATGAATATCAACCCTGAATATTCATTAGAATAACTGATGATAAAGCTGAAACTCCAGTAATTTGGCCACTGTGATGCTGAGAAAGGTTAAGGTCAGGGCAAGAAGGGACAACAGAGATCCCATGTTCATCCCAAACCTTGCTCCCATCCAGAACTTGGTTTTAACATTTTCTAAGGAATACTTACTTTTCCTTGAGATGAAATAGTATTTTTTTTCTCCAGAAATATTTTTATTGGGGTATAGACAATTAACAATTTTGTGATAGTTTCAGGTGAACAGTCAAGGGGCTTGCCCGTATGTATACATGTAACCATTCTCCCCCAAACCTTGCTCCCATCCAAACTGGTACATAGCATTAAGCAGAGTTACACGTGCTCTACATTAGATTTTTGTTCATTATCCATTTCAAACATGGCAGTGTGTATTTGACGTTCCCCAAATCCCCAACCAATCCTTCACCCCTGCAAGTGTTAGTTTGTTTACCAAGTTGGTGAATATCTTTCTGTTTTGTAAATAAGTTAATTTGTATAATTTCTTTTTAGAATCCACATAAAAGGGATATCATATGACATCCTTTGTCTGACTTACATCACTCAGTGTGATACTCCTAGGTACATCCATATTGCTGCAAATGCCTTATTTCATTCTTTTTAATGGCTGTGTAATATACATATATATATGTATCACATTTATAAAGTCAATTTCTTTGATTATAGGGTATCATATTACTCCTAATAAATTAATAAATTTTTAATCCCTTATGCTTAAATTCAGCTAATAATCTTAATGTTAAATAGTTTAAGTTGTTTAAATGACCCTATAATTTAATAATAGTATTTCCTTGGTATTACAGAAAAAAAACCTAATCCAGAAAGTTATAAAACATGGCTCTTTTTCTTAAAAAATTTTCAAATTTTTGAAAATTAAGACAAAAACATACTAAAATAATTAAAGAGCATTTGTGATAAATATATTTAAATATTTACATAATCCTGGCATTCTTGGTGCTGATAACAGACTACTATAATTGATATGAACTGGCTTTGAAAAATAAATAAATGTTGGCAGCATAAATAAGAGGAGAAGAATCATTTTAATTATAGGAAGAGCTATGAGAGAGTTCCAATGAATATCAACCCTGAATATTCATTAGAATAACTGATGATAAAGCTGAAACTCCAGTAATTTGGCCACTGTGATGCTGAGAAAGGTTAAGGTCAGGGCAAGAAGGGACAACAGAGTATGAAATGATTGGGTAGTATCACTGACACAATGGACAAGAGTGTAAGCAAACTGTGGGAGATAGTGAAGGACAGGGATCCTGGTGTATTGCAGCCCATCGTTCTGCAATGAGTGGAACATGACTAAACAACAAAAACATGAGGGAGTTAACTAAAAACATGAATCGAGCATAAGCATAAAATGTGAATTTATATAGTATATTTATTCATAACATTTATAATGTATAATTATAATGTGCAATATGAAGTGTCATGTGTATATGTGAAGTGTTAGTCACTCAGTCCTGTCCAACTCTTTGTGACACCATAGACTGTAGCCTACCAAGCTCCTCTGACCATGGAATTCTCGAAGCAAGAATACTGGAGTGAGTAGCCATTCCCTTCTCCAGGAGGTATTCCCTACCCAGGAGTTTAACCCATGTATCCTGCATTGTAGAAAGATTCTTTACTTTCTGAGTCACCAGGGAAGTCCATATATATATATAACTTATATAAAAACAAGTGAGAAGGTTCTTAGCATTTAAAATAAACAGTGAAGACAACTTTAGTCTTTAGATTTTAAGAATCTATTGGAGCCATCAAAAATATTTGAGTGTGGAGTATAATTATAAATTTAAATGTATAGCAAGTCAAATCATACATTGAAGTGGGAAAAGGAAGCTATAGAAAAAATTTCCAGCACCATTTTGCTAAGTATATACAGTCAAATAATATAAACCATTGCTCAGTTTCATAACCAAAAAAAACCTCATTCTATACCCTAAAGTGCACATATGTACATGTATTACACACTTTTAAACATCTATAATGCATTCTGGTTAAAATAGATAAGAGACTAGATGAAAATGCAATAAGACCCAACCCTTTAAGTGAATTCTTTTAATCATGCATCTAGCTTTACAGTTTCCAAACATATACGTGTGTGTGAAAGAAAGTTACCATTAGTTTTAAGTACACTGCACCCAAGATATACTAGTAGTTTTAAGTGTTTTGTTGGAAGCAGAAAATTACATTAAAGCAAAGTTTTCTTCTATGACTGTAATTTATATCAATAGCAATAGTGATGCGCTCCAGTAATTTGGCCACTGTGATGCTGAGAAAGGTTAAGGTCAGGGCAAGAAGGGACAACAGAGTATGAAATGATTGGGTAGTATCACTGACACAATGGACAAGAGTGTAAGCAAACTGTGGGAGATAGTGAAGGACAGGGATCCTGGTGTATTGCAGCCCATCGTTCTGCAATGAGTGGAACATGACTAAACAACAAAAACATGAGGGAGTTAACTAAAAACATGAATCGAGCATAAGCATAAAATGTGAATTTATATAGTATATTTATTCATAACATTTATAATGTATAATTATAATGTGCAATATGAAGTGTCATGTGTATATGTGAAGTGTTAGTCACTCAGTCCTGTCCAACTCTTTGTGACACCATAGACTGTAGCCTACCAAGCTCCTCTGACCATGGAATTCTCGAAGCAAGAATACTGGAGTGAGTAGCCATTCCCTTCTCCAGGAGGTATTCCCTACCCAGGAGTTTAACCCATGTATCCTGCATTGTAGAAAGATTCTTTACTTTCTGAGTCACCAGGGAAGTCCATATATATATATAACTTATATAAAAACAAGTGAGAAGGTTCTTAGCATTTAAAATAAACAGTGAAGACAACTTTAGTCTTTAGATTTTAAGAATCTATTGGAGCCATCAAAAATATTTGAGTGTGGAGTATAATTATAAATTTAAATGTATAGCAAGTCAAATCATACATTGAAGTGGGAAAAGGAAGCTATAGAAAAAATTTCCAGCACCATTTTGCTAAGTATATACAGTCAAATAATATAAACCATTGCTCAGTTTCATAACCAAAAAAAACCTCATTCTATACCCTAAAGTGCACATATGTACATGTATTACACACTTTTAAACATCTATAATGCATTCTGGTTAAAATAGATAAGAGACTAGATGAAAATGCAATAAGACCCAACCCTTTAAGTGAATTCTTTTAATCATGCATCTAGCTTTACAGTTTCCAAACATATACGTGTGTGTGAAAGAAAGTTACCATTAGTTTTAAGTACACTGCACCCAAGATATACTAGTAGTTTTAAGTGTTTTGTTGGAAGCAGAAAATTACATTAAAGCAAAGTTTTCTTCTATGACTGTAATTTATATCAATAGCATAGCCTTTCTTACTCATGCCGATACAAGTAGCAGGAGCTCATTGCCCTGGAATTGGGGAAGAAAATAATCCATTTCCGGGTTTTCTAGAGGAGACGGGCTTCTCAGGAGGCACAATGGTAAAGAATCTATCTACCCCAGTGCAGGAGACGTGGGTTCAATTCCTGGGTCATGAAGATTACCTGGATAAGGGAATGGTAACCCATGCCAGGATTCTTGTCTGGAGAATTCCACGGGCAGAGGAGCCTTGTGGGTTATAGCCAGGGGGTCACAGAGAGTTGGACAGGACTAAGCGACTGAGTACAACAGACATGTATGCTGGAAGAGGGACTCACCATCTCAATACCCCTAGATATCAGAGCCAATTGACAGTGGGGGGACTAGAGATTTGGATGAATATGGATATGGAAACATATTCCCTTTCTCTCTTGATGTTTAATTTGGTGTATGGTGGTCCACAAAAAAACAAACTAAAAAACTTCCCCAGTGACTCAGATAGTAAAGAATTTGCCTGCAATGCAGGAAATCCAGTTTCGATCCCTGAGTTAGAAGACCACATGGAGAAGAGAATGGCTACCCACCCTAACATCCTTGCCTGAAGAATTCCATGAACAGTGGAGCCTGGCACAAAAACTCTGGGGAGAGGACAAGATGCGCTTAAACTGCAGTCTCTCAAAAGAGAATTCCATTTGAAGTGGGAAAAGGAAGCTATAGAA
This sequence comes from Tragulus kanchil, assembly GCA_022376925.1. NCBI lineage: Eukaryota > Metazoa > Chordata > Mammalia > Artiodactyla > Tragulidae > Tragulus > Tragulus kanchil. Next base: position 139,438,555 of record JAIOJX010000004.1, read on the forward strand.
AAAATTTCCAGCACCATTTTGCTAAGTATATACAGTCAAATAATATAAACCATTGCTCAGTTTCATAACCAAAAAAAACCTCATTCTATACCCTAAAGTGCACATATGTACATGTATTACACACTTTTAAACATCTATAATGCATTCTGGTTAAAATAGATAAGAGACTAGATGAAAATGCAATAAGACCCAACCCTTTAAGTGAATTCTTTTAATCATGCATCTAGCTTTACAGTTTCCAAACATATACGTGTGTGTGAAAGAAAGTTACCATTAGTTTTAAGTACACTGCACCCAAGATATACTAGTAGTTTTAAGTGTTTTGTTGGAAGCAGAAAATTACATTAAAGCAAAGTTTTCTTCTATGACTGTAATTTATATCAATAGCATAGCCTTTCTTACTCATGCCGATACAAGTAGCAGGAGCTCATTGCCCTGGAATTGGGGAAGAAAATAATCCATTTCCGGGTTTTCTAGAGGAGACGGGCTTCTCAGGAGGCACAATGGTAAAGAATCTATCTACCCCAGTGCAGGAGACGTGGGTTCAATTCCTGGGTCATGAAGATTACCTGGATAAGGGAATGGTAACCCATGCCAGGATTCTTGTCTGGAGAATTCCACGGGCAGAGGAGCCTTGTGGGTTATAGCCAGGGGGTCACAGAGAGTTGGACAGGACTAAGCGACTGAGTACAACAGACATGTATGCTGGAAGAGGGACTCACCATCTCAATACCCCTAGATATCAGAGCCAATTGACAGTGGGGGGACTAGAGATTTGGATGAATATGGATATGGAAACATATTCCCTTTCTCTCTTGATGTTTAATTTGGTGTATGGTGGTCCACAAAAAAACAAACTAAAAAACTTCCCCAGTGACTCAGATAGTAAAGAATTTGCCTGCAATGCAGGAAATCCAGTTTCGATCCCTGAGTTAGAAGACCACATGGAGAAGAGAATGGCTACCCACCCTAACATCCTTGCCTGAAGAATTCCATGAACAGTGGAGCCTGGCACAAAAACTCTGGGGAGAGGACAAGATGCGGCTTAAACTGCAGTCTCTCAAAAGGATTTTTGAATCCTCAGCATTGTCTGACAAGTAAATTGTCCTAGATGCATGAAGTTAAGTAAGCCACCCAATATCACATAGCTAGAAAATGGCAGAGCAGAATTGGATCCCTATCACCAGACTCTGGAACCCTAGCCTGAATCAGAGGTTTGGAATTTACAAAGCCTCAGCAGAACTAGATATGGGGGAGTCCCTTCCAAGCTTCCCTCAAAGCAGACTCATTACCAGTCCACAGTCAGGAAGTGTAGTTTTTCCCCACATCACCAGAAGCTATGATAATGCTATCCCAACTCAAAAGGCATATGTCCGAGTTCAAGTACTGTAAGGGGAAAAAAAAAAGAAAACATTATTTTTCTGAAAATTGAATAAGTCTTAAGGTTTCCTGGAATTTTCAGAAAAGGAAGGAACTTTTAAGTTTGGATGTCATAATTCTGGTTTTAAGTAAAACATAAGCCAAATATTAGGAAAACAGGCTTTCCCATGAAGACAGGTTAATCAGTTTTATTGTAGCCCTTGAAAGATATGTCCAAGTTCTATCATTGTCAGAAGCTGTGGATGTGATATTATTTGGAAAAGAGACTGTGAAGATATTAAGAAAGTTACAAATTTTAAGATGACATCATCCTGGATTTAGAGTGGGCCTTAAACTCAATAGGGCTTCACAGGTGGTGCACTTGATCTCCTTATGAGGGAACATGGAGTAGAAGGCTCATGGAGAAGTGGAGCAGAGAATGAAGTTACTCCGGAGCTGTAAGAACACATGGAGCTATTACCTGAAAGAGGCAAGGAACTGATTCTACCCCAGAGTCTTTCGAGGGATCATTGTCCAGATGGCAACTTGATTTTAGTTTCTGACCTAACAATTGGTGAGAGAATACATTTCTATTCTCTTCATTGTTGCTATGAAGTCACTCAGTAATGTTTGACTCTTTGTGTCCCATGGACTGCAGCACATCAGGCCTCCTTGTCCTTGGACTCCCAGAGTTGACTCAAACTCATGTTTTTCAGATCATGAACAGTGGAGCCTGGCACAAAAACTCTGGGGAGAGGACAAGATGCGGCTTAAACTGCAGTCTCTCAAAAGGATTTTTGAATCCTCAGCATTGTCTGACAAGTAAATTGTCCTAGATGCATGAAGTTAAGTAAGCCACCCAATATCACATAGCTAGAAAATGGCAGAGCAGAATTGGATCCCTATCACCAGACTCTGGAACCCTAGCCTGAATCAGAGGTTTGGAATTTACAAAGCCTCAGCAGAACTAGATATGGGGGAGTCCCTTCCAAGCTTCCCTCAAAGCAGACTCATTACCAGTCCACAGTCAGGAAGTGTAGTTTTTCCCCACATCACCAGAAGCTATGATAATGCTATCCCAACTCAAAAGGCATATGTCCGAGTTCAAGTACTGTAAGGGGAAAAAAAGAAAACATTATTTTTCTGAAAATTGAATAAGTCTTAAGGTTTCCTGGAATTTTCAGAAAAGGAAGGAACTTTTAAGTTTGGATGTCATAATTCTGGTTTTAAGTAAAACATAAGCCAAATATTAGGAAAACAGGCTTTCCCATGAAGACAGGTTAATCAGTTTTATTGTAGCCCTTGAAAGATATGTCCAAGTTCTATCATTGTCAGAAGCTGTGGATGTGATATTATTTGGAAAAGAGACTGTGAAGATATTAAGAAAGTTACAAATTTTAAGATGACATCATCCTGGATTTAGAGTGGGCCTTAAACTCAATAGGGCTTCACAGGTGGTGCACTTGATCTCCTTATGAGGGAACATGGAGTAGAAGGCTCATGGAGAAGTGGAGCAGAGAATGAAGTTACTCCGGAGCTGTAAGAACACATGGAGCTATTACCTGAAAGAGGCAAGGAACTGATTCTACCCCAGAGTCTTTCGAGGGATCATTGTCCAGATGGCAACTTGATTTTAGTTTCTGACCTAACAATTGGTGAGAGAATACATTTCTATTCTCTTCATTGTTGCTATGAAGTCACTCAGTAATGTTTGACTCTTTGTGTCCCATGGACTGCAGCACATCAGGCCTCCTTGTCCTTGACTGACTCCCAGAGTTGACTCAAACTCATGTTTATTGTGTCAGTGATGCCATCCAACCATCTCATCTTCTGTCGTCCCCTTCTTCTGCCTTCAGTCGTTCCCAACATTAGGGTCTTTTTCAATGAGTCAGCTCTTCTCATCAGGTGGCCAAAGTATTGGAGATTTAGCTTCAGCATCAGTCCTTCCAATGAATATTCAGCATTGATTTGCTTTAGGATGGACTGGTTTCATCCCCTTGCAGTCCAAGGGACCCTCAAGGGTCTTCTCCCCAATCACAGTTTGAAAGACTAAATGATATAATACGTATACTTGTGTTCTTTGTTATTGTTGTTAGGATAATAGTTCTCAAAGGCAGACTAATGATCACAAGAGAACCACAGGAACAGTATTTAGTAGAGTTCCAGGCATATAGCATCAGAGTAAATATTGCTTCTATTATTATTAATATTGTCACTTTTATTGCAATGAAGTTTTCAATTTGACTTTGATTATTTTCCAATTGGAGAAAAATGGAAAAATTTATAAGAAGGCAATTCAGTCTTTGATATTGAAAAACATATGCAGAGTTCACTATAAAGAATTGCCCAATTTCAGAGAGAATAATTTATTTTAATGCCTGCAATATATTACACTTTCATTAAGTTGTTAATATTTACTTGAAAATAAACAGGTAATTTATTTGTTAATAGCTTTTTAAATTTTATTTTACTTCAGAACATCTGTGTCGTTACTTTACATGGTAGACTGCTTACTCAGGTTGTTAATAGGAAACAGGAAGATTTAGAATATTTTTATTGGTAGATCTTTTGTTAGATTCATTGAAAAGGTCTATGTAATTTATGTACAAGTTCTTTTTTCAAATTACTTACAAAATAATTTATTTAGAACCCTAATGTTAATGGAATAATTAAGTAGTACATATTCCTTAAACATAACTTACAATGCTTTTCTTGTTTTATTCACAGAATGATCTTGTAAAACACTTTCTAGAAATTTAAGATATACTTCAAAGTAATTGAGAGTAGAGGTATAGCTTGCTGATCTATCTGCTTTACTTATTATAAACACATCTATCATTATTAATCTGCAGCCCATGGACTGCAGCACATCAGGCCTCCTTGTCCTTGACTGACTCCCAGAGTTGACTCAAACTCATGTTTATTGTGTCAGTGATGCCATCCAACCATCTCATCTTCTGTCGTCCCCTTCTTCTGCCTTCAGTCGTTCCCAACATTAGGGTCTTTTTCAATGAGTCAGCTCTTCTCATCAGGTGGCCAAAGTATTGGAGATTTAGCTTCAGCATCAGTCCTTCCAATGAATATTCAGCATTGATTTGCTTTAGGATGGACTGGTTTCATCCCCTGCAGTCCAAGGGACCCTCAAGGGTCTTCTCCCCAATCACAGTTTGAAAGACTAAATGATATAATACGTATACTTGTGTTCTTTGTTATTGTTGTTAGGATAATAGTTCTCAAAGGCAGACTAATGATCACAAGAGAACCACAGGAACAGTATTTAGTAGAGTTCCAGGCATATAGCATCAGAGTAAATATTGCTTCTATTATTATTAATATTGTCACTTTTATTGCAATGAAGTTTTCAATTTGACTTTGATTATTTTCCAATTGGAGAAAAATGGAAAAATTTATAAGAAGGCAATTCAGTCTTTGATATTGAAAAACATATGCAGAGTTCACTATAAAGAATTGCCCAATTTCAGAGAGAATAATTTATTTTAATGCCTGCAATATATTACACTTTCATTAAGTTGTTAATATTTACTTGAAAATAAACAGGTAATTTATTTGTTAATAGCTTTTTAAATTTTATTTTACTTCAGAACATCTGTGTCGTTACTTTACATGGTAGACTGCTTACTCAGGTTGTTAATAGGAAACAGGAAGATTTAGAATATTTTTATTGGTAGATCTTTTGTTAGATTCATTGAAAAGGTCTATGTAATTTATGTACAAGTTCTTTTTTCAAATTACTTACAAAATAATTTATTTAGAACCCTAATGTTAATGGAATAATTAAGTAGTACATATTCCTTAAACATAACTTACAATGCTTTTCTTGTTTTATTCACAGAATGATCTTGTAAAACACTTTCTAGAAATTTAAGATATACTTCAAAGTAATTGAGAGTAGAGGTATAGCTTGCTGATCTATCTGCTTTACTTATTATAAACACATCTATCATTATTTGCAATGGATGGTATACTGAAACTTAGAAGTCCTATTTTTCATTAAGTAAAACTTCTGTTACTTGACGATGGATTGAAAATTTTCCCTCAGTTTCATTATATTTTATTCATGCACTGTCTAAAACAAAACATTTGGAACTAAAATCTCATAATTTTGAAGACTTCCTTCATCAACGATATTAGTTACTTTTGACAACTTGCTTCCAAGCTTTATGGAATATAAATCATAGAATAATGGCCATTTACTCTGTGATCTTTGTACTACTTCAGATTTTCTAGGACAACATGTTCATTAGCACTAAGAACTTCTTAATCAGTTGAATACTTTTTGAATTTGATGAAAGATTAATATAATCTTTCTCATTTCAAAAACCAGCTAATGCTACCATCTTCAAGTTTGAACTGTCTCATTTGATTTCAGATTGTGTGTAAGCTCTTGTGTTCATCCCCTTGGAAATGCACACAAAAAGACACAGACAAGTCCCTCACTTTAGAGAATATTCTAAAAGATAAAACACAATTTTCTCTAACTTTAATAAAATTCTGTCCTTAATAAATTATCTCATTGACTAGCAATGATTCATTGTTGGAATTTTCCTAAGATTTCAGAAATAATTATGGGTAATTTCCTCTTAATTAACAGAGGTAGCATATAGTTTTGAGGAGGGAGAGATTTTTTTTTTTACTTTTAGGGCACATTAGCTTATTTTAAATATGTAACTATAGAACCCTAGAGCCATAGTCTCTCACGAAACTGTAGAGTAAGTGAGAGATTAGAAAAAAAGGATTATTGCACTTTTGTGGACATCAGTGATTTACCTTTGATGATTTGCAACATGCAGTGACCTCCATATGCTCTGACCAACCTGGGAAAGTATCACTGGACTAACACGAATAATTGAATTGTCAAATTAGATTTATGTGAATCAAGGACCTTGCTTGGAATCTAACCTTGTTATTAATTTCACTCATGCAAAGAAAAATAGGGCCTTTGTCAAATAAGGAGATGTTCAGGAATCCAGGACAGCTCCCCAAATCCTTCTGCTTCTTATCCAACACATGCTTTCTTACTCAACAGTAGATGAATTCCCTAAATGAGCTTGTAGATAATCTTTCATTGTGACAAACAGTAAAGTTTTGAGACATCTTTATTTAACATCCCAGAGAGCTGTGTAGCTTGCATGATGTTTTTCAGAAATCCATACCTTATAAATCCATAGATTCTAGGTCTGTTTATATATAAAAAGAATTAACTATTCTTATAATCTGCATAAAAACAACAGGTTATTTATAATTTAGCTTTTAAAGTTATGTAGTCCACTTAATTTACAACTGATATAATTTATCTGCAAAATTTCTTATATCTGACACTCATTGAGAATTGAGTTTTTTAAACAAAATATGGCTTTCACTTGTAATTACATTTAGTGAACTTCATATTCACATAGCAAAAAGTATAAACATCTTCTAATTTTCTCCAGGCATGCATTATAGCTATTGAGGCTGTCATTTTCTCTTCTTATAAACCATTCATCAGAGGAAAAGTTGATTTTTATAGGACCAATAGCTTTTGCATTTAATTTCTTTCATTTTAAAGACAAATGCATTATTTGTTCTAGGAACTTCACTAAACAACTAAATCAAGGGCAAAGTCTCCATTAGTGCCTCAGGTGTTAAGTTTATCCTTCTGATGTGCTCTTGAAAATAGCAGATTATGTGGTTGAAACACTAGGGTGGTCTCATTTTGTGCTTAGCCTGCTAGATTAGAAAGTTGGTTCTGTACTCTACAACCCAGGACCTTAGATAGCCTTGAAGGTCACCCAATTATATTGGGAGAAAGGTCTTCTATTTCTTGATAGGTAGAATGATGTTGCAAAGAGTAAGATATATGCAGATTTCAGCTGTCTAAGTTCCTCCAAATAGTATAGCAAACAGTTTGATTAGCGATCCTGCTTTTTGTAAACTGTAGCATTCAAATTCCCCCTTTTTCTTTATCCTGTGTTAACTTACCAAGGTTAGAATTTGAATGACCCAGTCTTACCTTGCAGCTCAGATGGTAAAGAATCTGCCTGCAATGTCGGAGACCCAGGTTCGATCCTTGGGTCAGAAAGATTCCCTGAAGAAGGGAATGGCAATCCACTCCAGTATTCTTGCCTAGAGAACCCCATGGAGAGAGGAGCCTGGTGGGTTACAGTTTGTGGTGTTGCAAAGAGTTGGCCGTGATTAAGCACACACACAAATTAGATTATATAAGATTAACAGTGTTCTTAAGTGCTTGACTGTAGCTAACTCCCATTTCATCTTTGACACTTGGCATGACACATTTCTGCCTTCCATATTGGAAGAAAATCTGCTTATATAAATTCTGTAGCTGATTTTAACTTCAACTCAATGAGTACTTAACCTAGAATCAAAATTTCACAAGATTTTGGTAACAAGTTGTTTGATCGACTTGTTTCAAAGTCATTGTAATTTTAAGATTCACAGTTGTGGTCATACCTTCCAATCTTTGTCAGTGCATCTGAACAATAATTTGAGACTGTAGTGGGAATATCAAGTATATACCTCTTTTTTCTTTTTTTATTTATTTATTTATTTATTTATTTATTTATTTATTTTTGTACATGTATGTTCCCAGATCAATCAGATGCATATCCCTTGGCCCTCCCCCCACTATACCTCTTTTTTCTAACTAAAAAGGAGTTTGAACACTGAGGAAATGGTGTGACTGTGGAATTTTAAAATGAATTCATCTGCCCCAAATCAAGAGGTTGGGCAAGCTAAAAACTAAGTTGTTTTGAAGAAGAAAGGAAGAGATCCTTAAAAGTATAGGCTGAGTCAAAAACTTCCAGTAATTTAGGGCTTCCATGGTGGTTCATTGTGTAAAGAGTCGGCCTTGCAGTGCAAGGGGAACAGGTTCAATCCCTGGCCTGGGAAGATCCCACGGGCCACAGAGAGCTGGAATGGTGTGTCCAATTACAAGACAGTGCTCTGGAACGCATTCTCCCAGAACCGGTGCTCTGCAAAGAGACACCACTGCAATAGGAGGCCCCCACAGGTCAAAGAGTGAAGATGGATGAAAACAAATGCTGACTTAGAGGTTAAAAAAAAAAAAAAAGTAGTACAAAAACTTACAGTAATTTAAACTCAAAACTATAAGCTTAATTGAAGGATAGAAATGTTAGCTTTTATATTCTTCTTTAATGTCTATTTCATTTCTAATATGCTTTGACAATAATATATGCATAATATCAAGAAGGAAAGATAGAAATAAATTGTAGCTAAGTAATTATCTTAACTTTCTGAAAATTAACTGGTTTTTTTTAAGTTTTACATTCCTAAAAAATGACAATTGGAAATTCATGTATGTTTAAACTAAGGGGGTGTCTTTGTTAGCATTTTATAGAATAAAAAGTAGTAGAAGACAGACAACATGCACTAAAATATGCCAGAACTTTAACATGGCTTCATAATAACCTTCCTAAAACCTGCTGATATATTCAGCAGCATCAGTCTTGGGTTTTCTCAGAGATGAGAGATTTATAAGAATATTTCTCTGTACTCACATCCTCTAGCTCTACCAAATATTCATATAGAATGCAATTATTATCTCCCACTGTAGCCATCTACCAACCATTCTAGGATGGACTGTTTTATTGCTGTAATCTTGAATCTGAATCCTTAATCCTACAGAATAATTCAGATTTTGCCAACTTGAATAATGAGGTAGAGTGAGTCACGTATAATGGGAAATAACATGAGGAAAAGTGAAGAAAACTGAAATATTTTGCATAATTAATAACTACAAGAAAATTAATATATCTCAAACATGTATTTCAGAATCAAGTCTTTGGGTAAAACAGTAAAACAGAGCCCCATGTGCCAAATAAAAAGCTTGAATGGCTATTCAGTTTATTGTCTTTAAGATCAACTGGTCAGAATAGTGCTGTGACATGTACATTCAAGAAAGATAACCCTAATGCACTATAAAAGGAAAGTTAAATTATATGTTTTTGAAATATTTTCTCTTTTATGTATGTGTGTGTACAATTTATGCAAATTATCTTAACCATATCATTAAGGAAGGGAAAAAAAGGTATACCTATATTGCATTCACCATCTTGAACTAGGAAAATAAAATAATTCCCCATACATTGTGATGTGCACATAATATTTTTATAGGAGCGAAATAATATAGAGTATATGTATATTTATAAAACAATGCTTACATTGAAATTCCCAGAACATGATTGTACAAAATACTTCCAATTATACAAACTATTTCTAAAATGAGTGAAGATGAGCAGTGAATAATAATCAACTCAGTTAAGATATAGTATCAAAAATAACTTTTACTTGTTTATTATTTGACAGAATTAAGTGATACTTTTCAAGCTATGATTTGGAAAATATAAAAATAATAATTTGTGTGGAAATACTTAAATTGTTGTTGCTGGAATTACTGATTTTGAAGCTTTCTTGTTAAGCAGACACTATAGTCACTGATCCTCATCTACCTAATCAATTCCAGTTAATATTGCTGTAGTTTGTGTGTGAAACTGCTTAAATCCAATCTAGCATATCTTCTGTTCAGCTGTCATGTTCCAAATATAATCTATTCATAATGATTCTGCTGCCCATTTTCTAGTACTACAGCCCTGAAAGTGGTTCTCTAAAAATAATTAATTAAACCTAAGTTCTTCTGAACTTTGAAGATCTTAGGTAGTCCCCAAAGAATTCCTAGAAAGCAAAGTAATATGTGGAAAGCCTGCATTATACAGTCAGATTATCAGCAGGCTGTGAAGGTTATATTTAAATCTCTACCTAATGCAGAATATTCTAGTCTTTGACTGACAGCATCCAAGCGAAAGATTTGACAGATGCCAATATAAGGTTAAACTGTCTTTTTCACTCTTCATTCTATAAGAATTTTTCAGTGATAACTAATTTTATTGAAGCTAACTTAATATATCTCAAACATGTATTTCAGAATCAAGTCTTTGGGTAAAACAGTAAAACAGAGCCCCATGTGCCAAATAAAAAGCTTGAATGGCTATTCAGTTTATTGTCTTTAAGATCAACTGGTCAGAATAGTGCTGTGACATGTACATTCAAGAAAGATAACCCTAATGCACTATAAAAGGAAAGTTAAATTATATGTTTTGAAATATTTTCTCTTTTATGTATGTGTGTGTACAATTTATGCAAATTATCTTAACCATATCATTAAGGAAGGGAAAAAAAGGTATACCTATATTGCATTCACCATCTTGAACTAGGAAAATAAAATAATTCCCCATACATTGTGATGTGCACATAATATTTTTATAGGAGCGAAATAATATAGAGTATATGTATATTTATAAAACAATGCTTACATTGAAATTCCCAGAACATGATTGTACAAAATACTTCCAATTATACAAACTATTTCTAAAATGAGTGAAGATGAGCAGTGAATAATAATCAACTCAGTTAAGATATAGTATCAAAAATAACTTTTACTTGTTTATTATTTGACAGAATTAAGTGATACTTTTCAAGCTATGATTTGGAAAATATAAAAATAATAATTTGTGTGGAAATACTTAAATTGTTGTTGCTGGAATTACTGATTTTGAAGCTTTCTTGTTAAGCAGACACTATAGTCACTGATCCTCATCTACCTAATCAATTCCAGTTAATATTGCTGTAGTTTGTGTGTGAAACTGCTTAAATCCAATCTAGCATATCTTCTGTTCAGCTGTCATGTTCCAAATATAATCTATTCATAATGATTCTGCTGCCCATTTTCTAGTACTACAGCCCTGAAAGTGGTTCTCTAAAAATAATTAATTAAACCTAAGTTCTTCTGAACTTTGAAGATCTTAGGTAGTCCCCAAAGAATTCCTAGAAAGCAAAGTAATATGTGGAAAGCCTGCATTATACAGTCAGATTATCAGCAGGCTGTGAAGGTTATATTTAAATCTCTACCTAATGCAGAATATTCTAGTCTTTGACTGACAGCATCCAAGCGAAAGATTTGACAGATGCCAATATAAGGTTAAACTGTCTTTTTTTCACTCTTCATTCTATAAGAATTTTTCAGTGATAACTAATTTTATTGAAGCTAACTTTGAAATTTTCTTTTACTTAGGGAAAAAAATCATAATAAAACTAATGGATTTTTTAAAAAGATAATGTAGAAGGAATACATGTAATATGTATGTGCATGTATGGGTGTATGTGTGCTCAATCATGTCCAACCGTTTGTGACCCTATGGACTATACCTGACCTGGTTCCTCCATCCATAGAATTTTCCAGGCAATAATACTGGAGCAGGTTACCATTTGTTACCCCAGGGAATCTTCCTGACGCAGGGATCAAACCCATGTCTCCTGTGTCTCCTGCATTGGCAGATAATTTCTTTACTACTGAACCACTTGAGAAGCCACACATATATGATCTTCTTGTGATAAAAATATCCAGATTTGAAGACATCAACAAAAAGATATTTTTTTACAATTAATTAACTTTAATATGGCAAATATTGCAAATAAGATTCCTTTTTAAATATATGAGGTGAAGTTTTACACACAGAGTTGATTTGTTGACTATGTGAATGTGTCAATATTAATTCTGCAATATGGATGCAAATTAATATGAAATATAATTTTTTATATTAGCTTATTTTGAAATATGAGGAGATGTTGAGAACTGTGAAATTTTATGTCATTTATGCATGGGATTTTAGCCCTAGCCTAGCTGTCATCCATATAATTGGAAGATTCTGTATTGGCAAGGAATAGTGTGCCTTAACCAGACAATTTGCCGTCTGTCTGCTTATATAATAGGAACAATAGGAGTTACAAACTATATATGTGTTTAATTACTTTTACTATTTTTTTCTTGTGCATTTTAACACTCATAAATGAGCCACAATGAGTTGACAAATAAAAATGAGTATCCTTCTAAAGTGCACAGAATTCAGCCAAAGAAAGAATCATAAGAACAATAGCAAAGAAAAGAAAACTTGTCAGATTAAAGCAAAGTAATATGTGGAAAGCCTGCATTATACAGTCAGATTATCAGCAGGCTGTGAAGGTTATATTTAAATCTCTACCTAATGCAGAATATTCTAGTCTTTGACTGACAGCATCCAAGCGAAAGATTTGACAGATGCCAATATAAGGTTAAACTGTCTTTTTTTCACTCTTCATTCTATAAGAATTTTTCAGTGATAACTAATTTTATTGAAGCTAACTTTGAAATTTTCTTTTACTTAGGGAAAAAAATCATAATAAAACTAATGGATTTTTTAAAAAGATAATGTAGAAGGAATACATGTAATATGTATGTGCATGTATGGGTGTATGTGTGCTCAATCATGTCCAACCGTTTGTGACCCTATGGACTATACCTGACCTGGTTCCTCCATCCATAGAATTTTCCAGGCAATAATACTGGAGCAGGTTACCATTTGTTACCCCAGGGAATCTTCCTGACGCAGGGATCAAACCCATGTCTCCTGTGTCTCCTGCATTGGCAGATAAATTCTTTACCACTGAACCACTTGAGAAGCCACACATATATGATCTTCTTGTGATAAAAATATCCAGATTTGAAGACATCAACAAAAAGATATTTTTTTACAATTAATTAACTTTAATATGGCAAATATTGCAAATAAGATTCCTTTTTAAATATATGAGGTGAAGTTTTACACACAGAGTTGATTTGTTGACTATGTGAATGTGTCAATATTAATTCTGCAATATGGATGCAAATTAATATGAAATATAATTTTTTATATTAGCTTATTTTGAAATATGAGGAGATGTTGAGAACTGTGAAATTTTATGTCATTTATGCATGGGATTTTAGCCCTAGCCTAGCTGTCATCCATATAATTGGAAGATTCTGTATTGGCAAGGAATAGTGTGCCTTAACCAGACAATTTGCCGTCTGTCTGCTTATATAATAGGAACAATAGGAGTTACAAACTATATATGTGTTTAATTACTTTTACTATTTTTTTCTTGTGCATTTTAACACTCATAAATGAGCCACAATGAGTTGACAAATAAAAATGAGTATCCTTCTAAAGTGCACAGAATTCAGCCAAAGAAAGAATCATAAGAACAATAGCAAAGAAAAAGAAAACTTGTCAGATTAAAACTGCTAGAGGAGAAGATGGCAACAAGGGTAGTAAATAATCAAAAGCTTAATGAGATTCAATTGCATATCATAAATTGTTTCCTAGATCTAAAGGCTAATTTATTCAACAGATAAAGTAATCACTCTTGAGTACTGAGTTAGTAGCCTTGAACTTTGAGGGCAAAAAATATCTCAGAAGTGAATAAAATGACACAAAAAAGAAAGAAGAAAGTGATTAAGGTTTTAGTGGATATATCCAGAACATTTGACACAGAAATAATTGACATTTCAGAAATAGGAAAAGAAATGGTTAATAAAAAAAGCAATATTTAACTATATAATGGAAAATTTTCCCTAACTGAAGAAAGATGTCAGCTTATACACTGAAAGAAAACTGAACCAGATTGACTGTGGTTTGGAAAGACAGCAACCCACTCTTTAGAAAGAAAAAAAATAATATATCATCTTTTAGATAAAACAACAAATTAACTTTGGAGGGTAACAAATCGGGCTGCCACTGAAATTCTCAAATTTTATATAAAAAGAAATGGGACAAAGTTTATGAAAATAAAGCAAGGTTGTCAGGAATCATATGTTCATCTAAATTAACATTCTTTTATCAAGTAGAAAGTAAAGTATTTAAAAGTAGACAATAATTCAAAGACTCATACAAAGACACAGAGTTGATTTGTTGACTATGTGAATGTGTCAATATTAATTCTGCAATATGGATGCAAATTAATATGAAATATAATTTTTTATATTAGCTTATTTTGAAATATGAGGAGATGTTGAGAACTGTGAAATTTTATGTCATTTATGCATGGGATTTTAGCCCTAGCCTAGCTGTCATCCATATAATTGGAAGATTCTGTATTGGCAAGGAATAGTGTGCCTTAACCAGACAATTTGCCGTCTGTCTGCTTATATAATAGGAACAATAGGAGTTACAAACTATATATGTGTTTAATTACTTTTACTATTTTTTTCTTGTGCATTTTAACACTCATAAATGAGCCACAATGAGTTGACAAATAAAAATGAGTATCCTTCTAAAGTGCACAGAATTCAGCCAAAGAAAGAATCATAAGAACAATAGCAAAGAAAAAGAAAACTTGTCAGATTAAAACTGCTAGAGGAGAAGATGGCAACAAGGGTAGTAAATAATCAAAAGCTTAATGAGATTCAATTGCATATCATAAATTGTTTCCTAGATCTAAAGGCTAATTTATTCAACAGATAAAGTAATCACTCTTGAGTACTGAGTTAGTAGCCTTGAACTTTGAGGGCAAAAAATATCTCAGAAGTGAATAAAATGACACAAAAAAGAAAGAAGAAAGTGATTAAGGTTTTAGTGGATATATCCAGAACATTTGACACAGAAATAATTGACATTTCAGAAATAGGAAAAGAAATGGTTAATAAAAAAAGCAATATTTAACTATATAATGGAAAATTTTCCCTAACTGAAGAAAGATGTCAGCTTATACACTGAAAGAAAACTGAACCAGATTGACTGTGGTTTGGAAAGACAGCAACCCACTCTTTAGAAAGAAAAAAAATAATATATCATCTTTTAGATAAAACAACAAATTAACTTTGGAGGGTAACAAATCGGGCTGCCACTGAAATTCTCAAATTTTATATAAAAAGAAATGGGACAAAGTTTATGAAAATAAAGCAAGGTTGTCAGGAATCATATGTTCATCTAAATTAACATTCTTTTATCAAGTAGAAAGTAAAGTATTTAAAAGTAGACAATAATTCAAAGACTCATACAAAGACAGTGCTTGAGAAAATCCCTTAACCTAATCAAAAATGATGCAAAGCACATACATAATTATGAGATTATAACCAGCTGTATAGTGTATCAAATCAATGCTAAATCCAAATTAGTTTTTCAGTTTTAGGCTTTAAGAAATAGAAACAGACTAAGGGATAAGTCACAGTAAGCACTATAACATGTAATTTTAATATTTTACTATTCTTTCAACGAGGTCATGTTTTTGTAGCATATAATTCCTAAAGGCATATATAAAGAAACAAATTGGTGCAAAGTCTGAAAAAGAATAAAACCATCATAACTGGTGAAAATTACAAAAAGATTTACTATATAGCATTTTCTTTAAAATTCATGTTTCATTCATAAAATTATTCAAAAAACGTGAAGACGTTGCCTTCCTAAATTTCTTAACACCCAAGAATATGTGAGTATAGTTTCGGAACTATAATTAATTTCATCTTAATATTATTTTATTTTTGTTGTTTTGAATGAAATCATGAGAGACAATTGAACTGTTAACTATTATATTTTGTCAGAAGAAAATAAACATGAAGTTTTTAGTGCAATTGTTATTAATTCCCTTAACAGAATAATTTTTAAAAAAATTCTTGGTTTTTCCATGGTGCATTTTTACCTAATTATTGAGATTTTTGTAGTAGTCAGATTCAAAATGATAAACAGTTAATAGTGCAAACGTCAATACAATTTTGACCATAAATGAAAGCAATAGATTCAATTCTACCATCTTTTCAACTATTAATCTTCATAACAAGAAACCAACAGATCATATCTAAAATGGCTAACTGAAGAGGAAGCAATGTATGAAGCAATGTATGAAGCAGCTGGACTGATGTGTCCAATTACAGAGCTGGAGCTCTGGCGTGCGTGCGCCCAGAGCCGGTGCTCTGCGATGACAGTGGCCACCGTGATGGGAGGCCCACAAGAGCCAAAGAACAAAGATGGATGAAGATAGAGAAATGAAAGACCAATAGAAGTGGCCTGCCCATCCCCCTCCCTCCCCACCCCAGCCTCCAAAAGATAAATAAATAAAATAAAAACTAGAAATCTGAATTGTAAACTGATTGTAAAGTGATGGAACATGGACTATATTGACCCTGGAGAGGTATTTGGCTCAATGTCTTTAATTAAGTAAGTAATAATCTTAAGATAAAATTGTTTTTTTGTCATATAAAGCAAAAGTGATAAAAAGTGATTTATCTGGTAACATATGTATTCCCAATGAAAGACAAGCATCGATATAACCCATGTGGTAAAGGAACATGTCCTCTACTTTTCCATCATTTGCGCCTACTCTTACACATGGAATTTTTGCCAATTCTTTCTAGCATTCCCAAATAGTTTATTAAATTTTATTTTTGTTACAGGTAAATCCTACATACTTTCTGTTGCTTCCTGGGCTAGAATTCTCCTTTAGACTAACTTGAAATTGCTACAACTCGTTTTGTTTCCTATCATCTCTCTAGGAGGAAACTTTTGAAAGCATCTTTGGAGCACAGCAGCAAAAAGAGCATATAAACAGAGTGAGGGTTATTCAGAGAACAATCTGTTACAACTGTCCTGTTAAATTGAGAGTTATAAATAAAGCCACAAAAAAGACTTCATGATATAAAGCATTTTGTATATATTTATAAAAAAATCCTGAACAACCCAAGGAAAATAGTTCAAGTGAACATTTTCTGATACCTCTGACTCAGTTTTCTGTCATTAATTCTTGTCTGACAGTTTGGGGTCAGTAAGCTACCACTCAAAGTCATCTTCTACTTTCGCTCCTTTTGAGTTTCCAGTCTGCCCGTCAAGAATTCATCCACATTCGTACAGGTAGAGTGCTGGAGATCTTGATTCTTAAAATCCTAGCACGGCTCTTTATTTTGAAGTTCTAAGGCTCCATCCGTTAGATGTTTCTTTCAGAGGAATTAATAATGGGCCTCTGGTATATTACAGGTAGCCTCAAGCAAGATGAGAGAGAAAATAAACTACCTACTGATGAAACAATAGATGTGTTGTTATTTTGTGTGTGTGTTTATTACAGTCACTGAACAATATTTGAATGACATACGCCAAACCTCTATTGGGATAAATATATGTATATAACTCTAATTATTTTTAAAGACAAGGATTTTGATGTTAGACTATATTGTGACTTGGAAGAATTAGCAGATCTCTAGAGTATTTCATTACATCATATAGGTTTGAGCAACAATCACCACTGAAAGATATTTTAGACTAGAAATAATATTTCACAATAAAATATTATAATCATGTGTTTACACTAAAATATTTACATGTCAATATACTCCAAAAAAAAAGAGGAATAAAATCATTGAACCATAGTCTAAATAATACTTACCCAATATATGATTAGCTTAGAAGCATTGATCTTCCTGTTTCACTTTGATTTGAGAGAATTTCCATATTGGATGTCCAAAACATAGGGAGACTTCCAATACTTTTGAGCTAATGTAAAACATATGGAGGGCCTCCCCTAGTGGTCCAGTGGGTAAAGACACCGCCTTGCAGTGCAAGGGGCGCCGGTTCGATCCCTGGCCTGGGAGGATCCCACGTGCTGCGGAGCAGCTGGACTGATGTGTCCAATTACCGAGCTGGAGCTCTGGCGTGCGTGCGCCCAGAGCCGGTGCTCTGCGATGACAGTGGCCACCGTGATGGGAGGCCCACAAGAGCCAAAGAACAAAGATGGATGAAGATAGAGAAATGAAAGACCAATAGAAGTGGCCTGCCCATCCCCCTCCCTCCCCACCCCAGCCTCCAAAAGATAAATAAAAAAAAAAAAAAAAAACATATGGAGCACAATAAAAAAGTTTATTTTTATTTTTCTGATTTTTAAAAAATGAGGAAATACATTTTGGATGCTGGATATCATCTAATGCTGGATAGCATCTAATAAAATGTGTTTGGAAAGGAAACCTCAACAGTTTTATTCTTACAAATTTAAAACTCTATGATTGATTGTGACTCACTTAATTTTCATCATCACTAAAATTCAGGAAAATACTTATTTGTATTGATTCATTAAAATTTTCTGATCTTAAGGCGGAGATATCTTCGGAAAAAATGTCACTCCACCAAGTAAAGATTACCGGTGCCATTATAAAGAATTATAACCTTGCGTAATTCCTTAACCAGAGTTATAATACAACAGTATAAAACAGCAAATGAAGTCAGAAAGAGAAAAGCAAATATCGTATATAAAAACATATATGTGAAATCTAGAAGAGTGGTACAGATAAACCCATTAGCAGGGCAGGAACAGAGATATAAATGTAGAGAATGTGTATGTGGATGTGGGGCCGAGGAGAGGGGAGAGTGCGATGGATCGAGAGATCGAGACTGACATATACACACTACTATGTGTAAAATCATATCTAGTGGAAACCTGCAGTGTTGCGCAGGGGCATCTGCTCAGTGCTCTGCAGTGACCTAGGTGGGTGCGGTGGAGGCGTTGGGAGAAGGAGCAAGAGGAATGGAATATTTGTAGACATACATAGCTGACTTGTACTACAGAACCAAGAAACACTATAAAGTGTCTATGAAAAAAAAGTGGAAGTCTGATGTTATTTCCGACTCTTTGCGACCCCATGGACTACAGCCTGCCAGACTCCTTAAGAATGATAGAAAGAAAGCATGATAACCATTAAATTGTTCATTTCTCCAAAAATGATTAGTTCCTTTTTTTGTGATTTGAGAAAACCAACATGAATTTGAATAATCTCTGAATGATAGTGGAGGACAGAGGAGCCTGGTGTGCTGTAATCCGTGGAGTCACAAAGAGTAGGACAAGATTTACCGACTGAACAATAACACAGTAAAGGAAGCAAAAAAGCAGAAATTAAGTGATTTGAGAACTGAGAATAGATGCACAGGTAAGGGAATAATGGGTTTTCCAAGTGGCTCAGTGGGTAAAGAATCTGCCTGCAATACAGGAGACACAGGCAGGTGTGGGTTCAATCCTTGGGTCAGGAAGATCCCCTGGAGGGGGGCTTGGCAATTCACTGTAGTACTTTTGCATGAAGAATCCCATGTACAGAGGAGCCTGGTGGGCAAAGAGTTGGACACAGCTGAATATGCACAAGGGAATAAGCCATATATTACCTTAGTAAAATGCAGAGAAGAGAATGGATACTTATGTGCTTCTGCATTTAGAAAGCAGATCCTACAGATGATATTTCAGGATGAGTTTTCTTTTTCTTTGCATTATCAGTTATCTCATTTATGTTTACCTACTTTGTTTATTGATATCAGTTTACCATTCTATGCATGTATTTAAACACATATGTAATCATAATGCACGATGTTAATGTTCATATTATTTAGGTTTTAAATTTTAGCTTTAAAAAAATCGACTTTACTAGCTTAATACAATGTATATGTTGTATTGATTTTGATATTCTGATCAGAATTATATGAAGATCAAAGCATTTTATATGCAAAGAAGAAATAAGAAAAAGCAAGATTGTATGTAATTAGGTACACTTGTTCTCTTTTTATGAATCTTGTACTCCTTAAGAATATTTTAGATATTTGACATTTATTATCTAGTTACTTCAAGGTCTTAAGTAAAGTAGCTGTGTAAATTGTGGGCTATATAACATCACCTGAAGTTTAAAAGAAAAACATTTTTATACCTATATATTTTACTTTACTTGAAACATGTATTTGAGCAAAATTGGTAGCTCTGTAAATCTGAAAAGACTTGTATTTTTCCTGGGTGTGTTTTGGCTTTCTTACTCATATATCCACCCTCTGAGTTTTCTTCTGCTCATAAGGACTAAATTACCTTTGTATTTATAAACCCAAAGCCCTTTATTCAATGTTTTAGAAAATCAGTCATAATACTATGTGGAGACAGAACTGACCGGGCAAAAAACAGGATGAACAATAACACAGTAAAGGAAGCAAAAAAGCAGAAATTAAGTGATTTGAGAACTGAGAATAGATGCACAGGTAAGGGAATAATGGGTTTTCCAAGTGGCTCAGTGGGTAAAGAATCTGCCTGCAATACAGGAGACACAGGCAGGTGTGGGTTCAATCCTTGGGTCAGGAAGATCCCCTGGAGGGGGGCTTGGCAATTCACTGTAGTACTTTTGCATGAAGAATCCCATGTACAGAGGAGCCTGGTGGGCAAAGAGTTGGACACAGCTGAATATGCACAAGGGAATAAGCCATATATTACCTTAGTAAAATGCAGAGAAGAGAATGGATACTTATGTGCTTCTGCATTTAGAAAGCAGATCCTACAGATGATATTTCAGGATGAGTTTTCTTTTTCTTTGCATTATCAGTTATCTCATTTATGTTTACCTACTTTGTTTATTGATATCAGTTTACCATTCTATGCATGTATTTAAACACATATGTAATCATAATGCACGATGTTAATGTTCATATTATTTAGGTTTTAAATTTTAGCTTTAAAAAAATCGACTTTACTAGCTTAATACAATGTATATGTTGTATTGATTTTGATATTCTGATCAGAATTATATGAAGATCAAAGCATTTTATATGCAAAGAAGAAATAAGAAAAAGCAAGATTGTATGTAATTAGGTACACTTGTTCTCTTTTTATGAATCTTGTACTCCTTAAGAATATTTTAGATATTTGACATTTATTATCTAGTTACTTCAAGGTCTTAAGTAAAGTAGCTGTGTAAATTGTGGGCTATATAACATCACCTGAAGTTTAAAAGAAAAACATTTTTATACCTATATATTTTACTTTACTTGAAACATGTATTTGAGCAAAATTGGTAGCTCTGTAAATCTGAAAAGACTTGTATTTTTCCTGGGTGTGTTTTGGCTTTCTTACTCATATATCCACCCTCTGAGTTTTCTTCTGCTCATAAGGACTAAATTACCTTTGTATTTATAGCCCAGCCCTTATTAATGTGAGGGATTCATATTCCAATTGTGCATTCTTATCAATGGAAATTCTCAGAAAATCAGTCATAATAGGACTTATTTGTAATAGTTTTCAGTTTGCAATTGGTCTTTTAGGTTGTACAACTGCTTCTTGTCTTATGTGGCCCAAGAGGTCAAGGTGGCTACCATGGCTGGCTGTCATCACAGCTGTCATATTTTCAGTCTACCTGTTCTAATTAGTTTAACAATGTGCTTAACCTCAAACTGCAGTGCTGGCCTTTCCAGAGGATGATCTGAATATCCAAAGAAATTTACTCTCCATTTCCTTGTGCAGGGCCCACTCTGGAAACCTTTCAGGTTTTCCCTTTCTACTTGTACCCTATTTGCTCACTTATAGCTGCTATTTACATTTTATATATATATATATATAATATATTATTATATATATATATTATATATAATATATTATTATATTTATATATATAATATATATATATATATTACCTTTTCACTTTCAACCTATTCATGTCCTTGGATGTAAAGTGAGGCTCTAGTACACATCAAATAGTCAAACTATTTTTGTAATCTGTTCTTCCAATCTATGTTTTTGATTCAGAATGATAAAACATTTACAGTAATGAGTTATAATTTACAACTTTAAGATGTTTAAAGTAACTACTAATAGGTAAGAACTTACTATTGCCATTTTGTTATTATTGCTCTTAGAGTTTTTTGTCTCCCATTTCCTCCCTTGCTGACAACCTTGGAGTTTTGTTGATTTTTTTGTGGTGACACATCCTGATTCTTTTCTCATTCCTTTTGTGTATGTTCTATGGATATACACTTTGTCATTATCATTAGTGTCTAAACATAATATTCTAAAATTATAGCAATTTATTTTAATGATAACAACTTTATAACATAAAATCTGTTCTTTACTGTAAGTAAAGGGATTGTGGGCTATATAACATCACCTGAAGTTTAAAAGAAAAACATTTTTATACCTATATATTTTACTTTACTTGAAACATGTATTTGAGCAAAATTGGTAGCTCTGTAAATCTGAAAAGACTTGTATTTTTCCTGGGTGTGTTTTGGCTTTCTTACTCATATATCCACCCTCTGAGTTTTCTTCTGCTCATAAGGACTACATTACCTTTGTATTTATAGCACAGCCCTGATTAATGTGCGCGATTCATATTCAAATTGTGCATTCTTATCAATGGAAATTCTCAGAAAATCAGTCATAATAGGACTTATTTGTAATAGTTTTCAGTTTGCAATTGGTCTTTTAGGTTGTACAACTGCTTCTTGTCTTATGTGGCCCAAGAGGTCAAGGTGGCTACCATGGCTGGCTGTCATCACAGCTGTCATATTTTCAGTCTACCTGTTCTAATTAGTTTAACAATGTGCTTAACCTCAAACTGCAGTGCTGGCCTTTCCAGAGGATGATCTGAATATCCAAAGAAATTTACTCTCCATTTCCTTGTGCAGGGCCCACTCTGGAAACCTTTCAGGTTTTCCCTTTCTACTTGTACCCTATTTGCTCACTTATAGCTGCTATTTACATTTTATATATATATATATATAATATATTATTATATATATATATATTATATATAATATATTATTATATTTATATATATAATATATATATATATATTACCTTTTCACTTTCAACCTATTCATGTCCTTGGATGTAAAGTGAGGCTCTAGTACACATCAAATAGTCAAACTATTTTTGTAATCTGTTCTTCCAATCTATGTTTTTGATTCAGAATGATAAAACATTTACAGTAATGAGTTATAATTTACAACTTTAAGATGTTTAAAGTAACTACTAATAGGTAAGAACTTACTATTGCCATTTTGTTATTATTGCTCTTAGAGTTTTTTGTCTCCCATTTCCTCCCTTGCTGACA